>CM040425.1:64626130-64684505 GCA_022702705.1 Papilionanthe hookeriana x Papilionanthe teres | reverse complement strand
GGCAGGAGATCTAGTATTAGAATGACTGGAACTGGTTGATATGGTAGAATTTTTTTGAACTCATGTCATCATTGTTGATTTATAAAACATCCTCAAAATTAGAAAAACACCACGATTCCAGTCCCACAAGAACTCCAGTACATTGCGATCTCGATCTCTATTTCCAATCAAGAAGGCGCGAACTACCGTATGTGACAATCCATTCACTTCCCTGCGTAACGGCATAAAACTCCTTTACACTACGATCCTAATCGTTATATTAGATCAAGAATGGCACGAAGCTCATGTATGTCATAATTTGTTTACTTCTATGCATAGGTTCGACCTTGTTGACTACAGAATAGGAACCGACAACTTTGAAGGACAAGAAAATAGCGGATTTCTATCTAGACCCTACTTCGAATGTGTTGTCGAGATGGAGAAACACAGGCACAGACAGTGTCTTCGAAGGAGACGGAAGAAGGTGGAGGAAGAAGAAACAGTGCAAGACTAGGGCAGTCAAAGAAGCTTCACACAAATGGATCATCATGTTCTCACTGGTATCAGGTAGAATCAGAGCGAGGCAAATCGCTCACAACAGTGAAACATTCAGACAACCTAGCAGGCAGTGCAAGGATGGCTGACTTTTACGCGACCACTCAGACTCAAAGGAGGACACGGGTACTAGGGCATTACCAGGATAGTATGCTCAAAGATGAAGTAGGACAGCACAAGTGGCTTCGACCTCGACGTGGGTTAGGGCACTTTTGGTGGCTCTGATACCATGTGAATTTGGAGAAGGGAAAAAAAAAACGTTCGACAAGGCTCTGATACTTTATTAACTAGTCATTCGTGTTAAGAGCTGCACTTAATTCTAGTCTATAAAGTTCTCGCAGAAACGTCTATGGAATTAGCATCAGCCTTATTATTCTCCTGCTTATCCCATCAAGTTAAGTCAAGCAGCTAACTGATTAGTGCTGCTTTTGCTGCTTCTTCTGATGTTGCACATTCCTTAACCATTTAAATCTATTTTCTAATATGAAAGCCTCAATAAATTAAAGCCCTACACTAATGCTATTTATCATTCCAAAAGTTAACCCCAAATATTGGCGCAAATAATTTCATTGAACTTCCAAATTTAAGTTGAACGCAAATTATTTTGGTTCCCCAAAATTGATCCCATAAGATTTTCCAATTCACGAGTCGGGCATAGAAATGCTTAATTTCTTATCAGGAAGAGATCAATCTGTGAAGGTCAAATTTAAGCACAAATGATTAAAATTTATTGGAATTTAGCAGCCATAAGAATAATGATGACCTAAGAACATGATAAAGGGAAATTACATATTTATGATTAGATACACGGTAAACCACCAAACCTAAGCAAGCGGCAGCACACATCTCTAGAAAAAGATAATAGTAGCAAAAGGGAAAAAAATATAATTGTCGTTAAAATTATCAGTAGTATGAGATGCGACTGAGTCTGTAAAGGCACGGTTTTATAAGCATAAACTAGCTATAAAACAGTAAATACAAATATCTAAGTTGAATGAATACTCAGAAATCACTTCTCCACATATATGGAATATCTTGAAATAGTGAAAAGGGAAAGAGGTTTAAGGTTATTAAATTTGTTTACTAAATTATTCATAGATGTCCCTGTGATGATCAACCTAATTGATAAATGGCAACGCTGTCTACAGAATTACGTAGTCAGCCATAATTAATCAACTTATAAAGACTTAAAAACAAGTTTAAAGTAATTATGCTCCAAAGAGCCTTCTAAAATTAAAATTTTGATTCAGCAGAACAATTTGTTAAACAGAAGCTTGAAACAATACATACATTTACACATAAAAAATAGAATGCCATAGACCAGTAAATAAAACAGAAACTACTTGTTTAATTAACCATTCTCATCATCATCACTATTTTGGGCTGACTTTATAATCCTCGGTGGGCAAGTGTTGCATTAGTGTTAAATCTATTCCCCTTTTTCTCTTTCCCTCTTGTCTCTCTCTCTCTCTTTTTTTTTTGGAGGTATCCACATAGCATATATCCATGATAATATTTCTATTATTACACCTTCTCTTCTTAATCCATTGACTGAATCTGTTGATTGTGATGTTAGTTCGACTTCAGGAGGTAATGTCAAATGAACACCTCAACAATATATGCACAAAAATTATAGACATTGCTTTGATACTTTGAGGAAATGGCTTACATTTTAATGTCTGTAAAATAATCACCAAAGGTTGCGACTAGATATTCGGTCACCATTCCATCCAGCCAATCTGAGAATGCAAAAATTCAGCCACGAGGATAAAATAAAAGTGACTATATGAGCATAATTACGATCAGAGGATATTTTAATCAATGAAGCCATATCATCTAAACACATTGCAAATTAAAGCTAAGGGAAAAAAATAATAATAATAAACAAGCAGTATCTATACGTAAGAGCAAATCTATACATATTTCATACAGCTAAAGGAGATAGTAAGCATTAAGTCTTTCCAAAAATTTTCTTTAACATCTTAACTATTTTTTCTTATTTATTAGTTACTTTCACATAACCAAATTGAGACTAAAAAAAAAAAAAGTATCCAGGCTCAATTTCTTGCAATGTGCGAAAAACTTTTATCAAAACTCTTTTAATATAATTATTTGGGGCAACCGTCTATTCCTTTATAAGTAGGCAGACAGTTTATCACAGGGTGCTTGATGGTTCAAGAATCAATCCATCTTCTCCAGAGAAATTGGATTACTTTTGTCTTCATCATCTTTCCTCAATTATTGATTCTTCAATCTGGCTTAGCTGATTGGCAAACTGGTCACAACATCTTTACCATGTTATAAAGAGCTAAGACAGCATCTCACTTTCTCATCAAGTGAACCTTCCCGTGTATCTTGACTTATTTGGTAAGTTTTTTCTCAAAAAATCGTGTCTCAAATTCCTAATAGATAAAAATTTTGGACCAAATGCATATGTTGGTGAATTTTTGCTAATATGAAAATTCACGCAGCTTCCAAATTATGAATTTGATGGCATGCAAAGGACATCCAAACATCTGAAATTGATAGCAATTAGCTCAAGTCAAGCTTTTGGTTTTCCACAAGTGGAAAGCACCAAGACCCAATTCTACTAGTAATTTTAATTACATTGCGTTGATGAGATTTTATTTTACAAGATTACATTGGATCCTTCGGCCGGCAAACATTACTTAGTCTTTGGCGATATCAACCTTAGTGCAATGATTCATGGGTGCCACATAATAGGCTTCAGCATCTTCCTTTTGGTCAAACTAATGAGTATATTCAGCAAAAATAGAACTTTATACCCTGAGGCAGTTGATGAATATCATCCAATCAAGACTTAATTGTCACTAATGGTGCCTGGTAATAATTATTAGCTTTTTAGTTGACGTATTGTGGGATCAATAACATATGATCAAAATATTTTAAATTTCTAAATTTCAATAGAGTATAGTTCAACAGGGGAAATTCATGTCATAGACCCCAAGAGGCTATCCCAAAAAGAAAAACTATAGGACATATTGTTTAATTAATGATAGCTTTTTTGTTTAATTTTGAAACAATAACTTACTCATGCCTTTCCTTGCAATCTTGTTCTCTCCTTCGAATGCTCGTAGATCACTTTTTCCTAAGCCTTTCTATACAAAGCGTAAATCTCTCTCTCTCTCTCTCCCACCACACCCAGCCCCCCCAACCCACTTTGAAATTTCTCTTGCTTAGACCCCCCCCCCAACCCACTTTGAAATTTCTCTTTCCTGAGCAATCTTCTGCAAATCTCTCACTCATGTTATCTGATGAGTTTAAGGTTCCTCAGTTAAGCAACATTACTTCATCATTAGCAAGATCTTCTTTCAATTGATGATTTGTGGACATCAATTGATTAACTTTGACATTTCATTCCAGTCTCTAATTAATTAATGCATTAAATAAAATGAAGACAAATTCTGTACCATAAGATAATTGATGGTTAATTGACTAACACTCGATCATGATTTAATATGTGGTTAATGGTGCTTGATGACCATTTAGCTGATCTCTTAGGGGGCATAATACATATTCTTCTAGTCATTGTTAATTTTATTTCCTATAAGTTTCTTTTGAGTTTATTTCAAGGGGGCATTTAGGCAATTACTCCCAACGTTTTTTTTAATAAAAGAAATCCTAAGTCCAATATTAAAGTCTCCTCTCTCCCTACTTTGACTGCTCTTTTCTGTAAGTCTTGATCTCAATCTCAGTCTCAATCTGTGAATCTTACCCTCCTTGGAATGCTCCTTTTTGTGAGTCTTGCTCTCAATCTTGATCTCTCAATTGCTTTATTTACAATTGACAATATCAAAATGTGTTTACATTAAAAGAGAAATCCTATTACTGAAACAAACGTGCCTAGTGGATGAAGCTGATACCGAAGCTAATACCGAAGAAAGGTTTGAAGACGGGTTGATGCATGCAAGTCCTATTCTTGCATCACAAAAAGGTTGTTTCCGTGAATTTAATTTATATTCTCCACGTTACAACAAAGGCATTTTATTTTTAAAAACATGTTTGTACTTGTGTCATGAATATTTAAAAAAAGCCAGACATAATGTAAGTGTCATTTTCTCACCTTTTACAACATGATAAAAATCAATGCAGCTTTAAATTATGAGAATCAAACCCAGCAATTCAGTGTATACCATTTTCCCTCATATTTCAAAAAAAAAAAAAAATAATAATAATAATTACAGATGAACAGAAAAATGACCCCCTGCTTGCTGCCATACTCCCATTTTAAAAATAATATCCCAAAATAATATCAGAGAAAAACTATTTTAACAGTCACTCGGATCATAAATCCATTACCCACAAAAGTCATTAAGCTTAAAAGTCCTACACAAACACTACGGAAAATGTTTGGATCATCATAGTCATTGTTAAATTAATTGAACATCAATAGTTCTTATAATCACAATCATAATCACATGTTAAAAAAAGTGTTTCACATATTTGCATCCACATTGAAAATTTAAGTATGATTTAAATAATTGAAATAGATGTAATGATAAATAGATGAAATGAATATATAAGTTCATCGAAGGAGCCAACCCCTTATGGTATGAGTTGAGGATGCTAATGTAATCACACGAGTAAAATGTGAAAACTTGGAAGAGAAAATGAAATTAAATGTACCTTGAATAATGCAATATTTGATAATGCTCGTGAGATAACTACTTAACTGAAATGTAAATTAAATGTTTACTTTTTTTTTTTAATAAGATGAAATGTTATTGTTAAATCATTGAGATCTACATGCATGTTAGAGCATAAGTATAAAGATTATCATATAATTGAACTATAGGTATCCACTAAACTATTGTATGGCTTAGCCTATTATTAATATTCTATTACAGATATATCTTCTATAAATTGATTAGCAGACGAGAAATTTTGGGGGTGTTTGGCTGCATGATCAGATTTACGTAGGATTTATCAAAATTTGGATTTCTGGCAAGCTCGTGACGGAAGCGAAGGGCACAAGCAAGGGTACCATAAATTTGGCAAATCCGCCTCTGTGGGATTTGGTAAAACTGGATTTGCAGACAAAATGGCTGTAGAGAAGACGGAACGGGGATAAATTTGAATTAACGGGGAGTTGGATTTCATTTTCATTTTTTTTCTTTTTTGCGCTTGGCTGGATTTGAGTTAAATCCATGGCTAAATCCAGTTAAAACTATGCTACCAAACACCCACTTTGTATATAGAAGAAGATGAACAAATGAAAATATGTACTAATAAAGAAGTTATAGTTTGTTTTAAAATTTGCTATTAAAACTATGACACAAAATTTGTCAGTTGAATGCGAACTATAACACCGATGTTTAGTGGCTCTTAATGATTAAATAGATATTTTGTTATTAATTTAATTTTTATAATAGTATACCTCTTTACACTAACTATTTGTTCCTACATTGATAACTCTAAAGTTTCGGGCCCGATCATGACATCTTTGCATCGTTTGTTCCCATAGATAAGCATTTGGCAGATATTCTCACCAAAAGATTATTATAAATAATATTTCAAAAACTAACATGCAAGCTAGAAATGAATAACCTAAATTCATTGATGTGGAGTGCCAAACGACGCCCTTGTAGCGGGGCGCTAATATGCCAACTGGCTGAATCGGCTGGCCAATTACTTAAACAGTACAAGGGACAGATCCAGAAACACAATCACACAGGAGTAGGGCAGAAGGATCGGGAATTCCGTGGTGAAAGCAGGACTACCACCCTTCCTCTGTGCTCTTCCACTTTTGGAAAGCATTTAATGACCATTTTCAGAAGTATTCCCACCAATCCTCCTGTGTGGGAGTTTCCTTTCCTATTTCTATCTTTTTCCCCCAAATTGGAGTCTATACATTGTTATTGTTTCAGAGAATTAGGGCTAGTTGTTGCTGTGTTTGCTTTTAGATTTCCTGTGTGGAGTTTTTTCCCTGTTCTAGGGTTGTACCTAAGGAGGTGGCGGTTCTCTGCTGTATCCTACTTCAAGGTGGTGTTGTATCTTCTCTAATTCCCTTCTCTAATCCTCCTGTTACCTTCATCCATAGCCGCCAACCACCCCCAACACGTCCTCCCTGACTTCCTGCCCACTTCCAGCCCTCCCATCCACCTATTAGCACCCTGTCCTCCCTTCCCCCACCACCGAACCTTGCTGTCCAGCCCCCCACCAACCTGCATACCGCTGACCACTCCAGGCAGCCCTTCGTGCTGTATGGGTCACCTCCACCAGCACCCAACACCTTCCCTTGTCTTTCCAACCACTTTCCCTGTCATCCCACTCCTCCAACCATCAAATCAGCCACCGTATCTCCTTCCAAATCCCCTTTTCTAACCTACCACACAACCTCCAACCCTTCCTCATCCCAGCACTACTTCGCCGATGCCAGCACCACCCCGGGTCTCTCGTCCGGCCATAGTCAGAGCGTAGTGTCATTGTATTGTTCTTTCCAGTGGTGTCATGTTGTATCCCTATTTCTACATTAATGAAAAGTTTGCTTTGCGCATCCGCCAATTTCCAAACTAGTTATGGTATCATTCATTCTCTTCAACAAAAGGTAAAAAAATCCAATTCCATCAATTTCAACTCCTACATAATAGCCTAAATTGCAGTCATGTCAACCACCTTACTCGTTCACTTCACACTACCTCATTGAACCCTACGATTATTCCTGCCACCTCATTAATTCATGGATTGTCCTAATTGTAATTAATTTTCACAAATAAGTTTCTTCCCTGATTGTCGTGCACCTGCTGTTAGAGGTTCTCACTTTTATGAATTCAGCACGAATGATGGAATTAAATGCAAAACAATTTCTCTTCAATTCTTATCTTTTCTTCATGCAGCTATTTATCCAATAATAGTTGGCCTTTTGTCCAATTATCATAATTAAGTGAACTGCAAGCTCCAACATTCATGCTACTTTACAAAATTTCAAAGAATTACCTTTATGGTAAAGCTTTACGAGTAATTCCTGAACACCTGGATCTTCAAATATAACATTAACAGTTTGGTGAACAGCTTCCTACAGTTAAAAAATAAAACATTACGTTAAAAACAAAAAGATTTCCGATGAATATTTAAGATAGAATGTTCCATCAAGAACTTTGTTCATGCGAAGTGTGATGATGCAGAAAACAAACAACAAAAACATGCATGCAACATATTAAAGATTATTCATATATATGTTACATCAAATTCCCAAACTTTACATAAATTTTCTATGACAAAAGAGCAAGCATTGAGCATAAGAACTTAACCAACCATTGGAGTTGCAACATTTGTACACACAAACACACAAACACACACACACACACACACACACACACACACACAACTTACAAACCTTTGCAACCTCAAGGAAACCTTTGCAGGTATCTTCAAAATTAACCTGCAAACAGAAAAATCAACAAATTTATCATCAAACAGAGGCGTCAGAAATTTTAGATAGCTATGATTATCCATTTTAAAAACTTGCTGGCAGTCACGTGCTCTGCTTTTAAATTTCCTTAAATAGCAAAAAGAAAAAATGATTACCATAACGTGAAAACTATTGTAATTAAACTAATAATAAAAATAACTATTATGGCATAAATATATTACGCCCCAGACTCTATCGAATCTGTCAAAATTCCCTTATGATAACGAATCAGCCATCCTTATTCCACCTCTCCAATCCACTTGCCAGAAAATCATAATTATTACAAATAAGGATATTAGCAATGTTTCTGCAAATGAATTTAAAAGTGATTTCTAGATTAATTGATGTGGAATGTGGATTTAAAGGTTCGTTGAGAGAACATTTATAGGGAAAATCAATTAGATTTCCAAACAAGAAATCATAATTCACCATGAACTTTGATCCATCCACATTGTTATGCATGAAAAAAAATTGATGGTAATAACAGACCTTCAAACTCTTCAAGTATTTACTACCATTTTTGATAGCTTTATCGCTACTGTAAGAACACAGAAATCTCAACTGCAAAGAAGAATTCTATAAAACTAAATTTCAATACTCAGTTATGCCAAATAAATGGAACACGAGATATCCTTTATATACATCTACGAAAATCAACATTTCAAGTCTTGTTAAAGCAATTTTTATGTTGTGTCAGTCCAACATTAGCTCTCAACCCCATTAAAAACACTAGCATTGCTAGCACATCCCAACAGTAATGTACAGCTTTTTCTTCCCAAAAATCCCACAATGAGTTGCAGTCTACAGGTGACATAATCCAACCATAAACAAATATAATCATTTCGTTTCCAAAAAATAATAATAATCATTTTGAGAAAACTGCTGAGACATAACAGGTCTTTTCAACACACGTATTTAATATAATGCTTGCCAAAACTTCAGAGAAATATTATATGAACAGACTTAGTGCTGTTAAAATTATCACTAAGGAGTTCAGTGAAGCAAAGTAAAACGATGCGCTAATTCAGTATCGCTTGCCGCAAAAGCAAGATCGAAGCAAAGCGCGTTCATCCGGCCACTTTGTTGCTCCGCATTGTAGTGATGTGCATTCGGTTTAGACTGCAAAATTGGTTTAAAACAAAATCCAGATTCATATTTCATGTTTCAGTTCAACATCTCTTGCAATAACTTGAGCACGAACATTCACTTTGCCTCAAGGGCTCTCAAAATCCTTCAGTTGTCATTCGTTGGGTCTGCTTTCACCTATGGTAACTTGCCGCTTTATGGTGCTTCTCTTCATGTTTTCTCGCCATTAATTTAATGTATGCTTCTCATTGATTCATTCCACTCACGCTAGTAGCTTCTTGCTTATAATTTTCTCTGAAAAATTTCACGATGTATCCTATGCATGATTCTCACTACATCTTCACACTTATTTCACATTGAGTCCCATCTTTCGATCTTTAGTTGATATCTCAATCTCACAAGTATGCATGTTATTTGAGTATTCTTTTTTCACTTCATTATTTATATCATCATTTTTTTAGGGATGAGGAGGCTGGATATTTTTTTAATAATAAAAAATTATTTTTATTGAATGCATCATTAATTTGGCAAAAATTATTATTTAAAGTGGTTTAAGTTTGATTATTTTATAACAACTATAGATCTCTGGTTGTTCTCTAAATCTCAGAAATATTAAAGTTATTTGAGTATTCTTTTATCACTTTATTATTTATATCATCATTTTTTTAGAGAGGAGGGAGGATAATTTCAAATAATCAAAAAATAATTTTTATTGATTGCATCATTAAATTTGCTAAAAATTATTATTTAAAGTGGTTTAGGTTTGATTCCACATTTCAAATAATTATTTTATGAAATGATATGCAAAGATATTATCTAAAATAAATGCTTGATGAGAGAAATGCAAAAAATATATTATATAAGAATATTGGTATGAGTATGATAAAAGATGGAGCCACCCTTTTATGATCAGGGCTGGGGCACTTATAACCATATGAAAAATGATTATCTATCAGTCTAGGTTAGATTTGAAATTGGATATTGAGAGGATTGTATTTTAAATGTAATGTTAGACATGCTCCCGTGATAAATATATTAAATAAAATATTACAATATTAAAATGATAAGAAAGATAAAGATGTGATAACTAACTTATTTTATTGAAAAGAAGTTACTAATATACTTCATTTGAAGTTACGCATGAGAAACATTTATACTTTTAAGTAAAAATTTTCATATGCATATTGAATTTTAGTTCATGCATTACTATAATTTGGAAATGTGTTTAGCCATTAAGTTATTTAATCACACAACAGTTCATAAACGTTCTTAAGGAAAATCTGCATGAATTAAATGGGCCAAAAGAAGAGAATTTTTTTATATGTGATGAGAATGAGCCGGAAAAAGTACTGCAACAAATTTTTGTGCGAGTTACATTTTGAGATGGCATATTTTAAAAGAAAAAAAAAATAGAGTATCAAATGAAAATTTTATAAATATAACTTTTCGATCTAAATGACTCTTTTGAGATAGGTTTATGATTAACAATTTTGATAAAGGTTATTTAAAGAAAATTTTTCAATCCAAACATCAATTCTATTCAAGGTATTCCAAACTTTCGGGTTCGGACATAACAACCCCCTTACTTTAAAGAACAACAACCAACCAAAGCAGCCCATGCCAACATAGCCTAAACCATTGAACTTGAGAGCATTCTAGGGTCAAATGCACCCTACTTTGGAGAGCACGAACTTGTAATGACACATAAAAACGTTTGTTACATTCAAAGTTTATTTGATCTCTAATTTGAACAATCCCAATTAAAATTTGTTATTGGTTTAATTCTTTTAAATTGCCTTGAAATATGAGTTTTGTATAAGAATTGATGCTCAATTAAATAAAAAATTATATAACCCCAATAATCCTATATATTATTCCACTTTTAACCATTTTTCCTTTTATCTTTTTCGTTTTAGTTTCAAGCATTATTCAATATATGTATTATTTTGAGATAAATGCACCCCGTTCAGGATTTCTTGCAACTCGAATCGATTAGCAAATAAAGCCTTAAGTATGAAAGTGAATCCTCAACTCTTTTGGAGAGCATGAAGCTGGGGGGAACTGAAAAGACTAATATATTTTCCACGAGGAAAAAGTAATTACCTAGAGGTATATGATCATCACTAGCTCAAATTAGCCAATTTCCCGAAAACATAATAAATTTTAGAGATAATTTCTCACAAAACATATCCATTTTTGGAGTAATTTCTTACAAAACAAAAATTTTTTCTTCTTCACAAACTGACATCAAACTAGCTCGATTGTCAATAATAACACCCAAACTCAAAAACCACAATAAAACCCATCCCATGCTTTTTGCTTTAATTAATTTCTTAATGGTTTGGTGGTAAGGTGTGTGAACCCATGAATTTGATAGTTCATTTCAATAACCTGGATGATAAGTTTGTAAATAAGAAGGATTTTGGTAATATGTGCGAAAATCCTGTGAACATCAGCTTACCCAGCAATTGGATAGGAAAAACAAAAAAGACAGGCCACACAAGCTAAGATTCACGTCTAGCTATTGCCTAATTTAAATGCATACCATGCCGGTTACTGAAAATCAAAAAATAATTGACTAGTCAGAAATTAATCAGCTAAATAATTCAACACCCCGGGGCCTAAATTATTCCATAGACAACTACATATTCACTAGACAAAGTTATACAGAGGAAATGCTACTTACTTGCTCAGCATAGTTTTGTGGAAGAGCTTCAAGCGTACTGTTACTAAGCTCAATCGAAAGCTCATAGCACCGCAAGTTGTTATTAATCTGAATCGAACATTTAGAATATTAAAAATAAGCAAAACCTTGTTTGTAATTTAGGGACACGTATGTCAAAAAATTAAAATGTTTGATTGATTGTATAGGAACAAACCATAGCACAGAGAGGCTCCAGGCCAATTTCAGAAGCTGGTTCTTCTAACCTGTGTTTCTCAGCAGCTTGAAAATCAATCATAACCTATAGCACGGCAGAAATTTTAAAAAAAATAATAATCTGACAGAAAAGCCGCCAAAATAACAAAGTACAAGAAAATGAACTCAATATGATTTATTATTTATACAATTGGCGCCAAAATAAGGATATTTGAATTTCACTAATTTAAGGGAAGATTTTCTTTCCATTGTGCAATACGTTGTTTAAAATGCTTCGCAACGATTTGCCATCTTTATAAACAATAAGAATTCATAACTTCAACTATCAATATAATCATTACAATCTGCTCCTGTTTGATATTCTTTGTTCCTTCAAGATAGAATTGTCACAATCTTATTCTTGTTAATATCATTGCTACTTTAAATATCAAGAAGGCTCATAACAAGTTCAAACTTCTCAATGCTGAACCTTCACATTTTCATTCAATTTAGAACTGGCATTCGTCAATCGTAATTTTAAGATGCAGATGTAAATACAAGAAACAATAAATGCAGATTTACTATTTCAGAATGAATGGGTAAATCAAATGCATGAAGCTCCCATCAATGGCGACAGCGCATCCAAAATAGCTAATAATACGCTAACTGTGATCATTCATAAAATATCCAATTTTTAAACCAACAGCCTTCCCTAAAATTTTAATGTCATATAGTTTCAAGAAAGGTCTCCACAATCCTCCCTCATTACAAGCGACACAAGATCTACAGCTATACTTATTTAGAACTTAAATATAATTTCTTCATTGGAAAATTATTTCAAGGCTCATTTGTGTGATTATAAGCATGGCATTGCTAAAAACTCTAACAGCTGGTTTGATGGCCAATATTTGACCAGATTATGTGTAACGCTCAAGCTCAGGTATCTCAGTCAACTTCAAAGTCTCGAAAGCTTAAATTCCCCTATGAACTAAGTTCAGGCAATATATCAGATTCAAATCCTATAATTAAAAAAAAAAAAAATCATCTCCTTAAGAAATGAGCCTATCCATAAGTTTCTGAACAGCTTTACCTATAGCTTAAAAGATCTCTCACAACCTTTCTTTAAATGATTCCTTCCTTCTCTTCTCCTTTGTCTCGCTACATAAACGAAACTGTATGTTTATCATATATATATTCAGTTTATTTTAGATCGATGTATAAATGGATAATTCCAGATAAAGCACATAATATCTTCTTTTCAATTAAAACAACTTATAGAATAAGAATTTTTGTCTTTACAGGTCAAGCATATCCTATTGGTCATTCAGTTGTTTGAAAGCAACAATCATATTACAGAATAAGGACTTCCACATTTGTGATTTTAAGTGATTTGATTAAATTTTTCATTCCTTGTCGTTAAGATGAATCAATGCTATGTTGACAGCGTAAAAACAAAATTCACATTTTTATCTAGAAATGATTGAATAGCCAGTTTAAAAAATAAACATGGTTTATGATAATAAAGGGCCAGCAACTTCTTGAATTTAAGCTACAAGCCTTCATTTACAAATATTTTGAAAAACTACTAATTACAAATCTTGCCTGAATAATTGCAAGTGCTGTACGGTACAACATAACGTCTGTGCTGTTCTCTCTAACAATCTGAACTTGTTCCGTCAAAATTCGAAATAGATCCACAGCTGCTGGTGTATACAGTTTGCCATCTTCTGTTTTCTTAGGCGGTTGTACCTTGTCAGCATCCAAAATATTTGTGTACCATTTCTGTATTAGAAAATTATAAAAAAAATGGTAAGCTGCATTCGCTCCGGCTAAATTAAGCATTAACAGGCAAATTACCTTCGTAGAAGCTTGCATCCGTTCCATGTATGCATTCATAAGTGGATCCATTGCGCCACTTTCAGAACAGACCTGAGCTAAAGACTCGTCAACTCCAAGGCCAATCAAATTTTCTTGATATTCAACGACCCATCCAGTCACCTAAATGAAAATCAGTTTTTAAAAGTGAGAAAATTCAAATTCGTAAACGGAAAGCAAAGAAGTACATGTACGCTACAATTGAGCCGTTGTATTTTGAATAGAGTGGAGGGCAAATAAGTAAAGAATTTCTCTTAAAGAAATGTTTGTTTACCTTTAATATTTCTATATTTGTTAAATTATCTGCCCTATCACTGAAAAGCCTAAGCATTTGAATAAACCTTTCTGTATATTGATTAACCATTAGCTGGAAAATTTCATATCTGCAACAGACGAGAAACTACGACGTTAGAATGTAATGAACAAAAGTATTTTCCCAAATAATGATGGTTCTTTAAAAATAAATTAAATTCATTGTACGACTACAAATCGAAAGTTACCAATAAAAGTATCGAGGAAATAAGTATAGTTTAATATGACAAATATCCCATGGAGGATATCATCTATCAATCTACTCAAGTTTGGAAGGTTTCCCCTCCAATTTAGGATTAGCAATTTTTCAAAGGATTATTTGTCTCCAAAACCAAGAATAAACACATGAGAAAATATTAGACTAGGTAATACAGAAACCAGGAATTACAGTAGGATTTGAATAGAGACCCAAAAAGGTTGATGGAAATAAGAAATTAAAAGAAAAGGCCATCAGCTTAGCAAAATGCACAAGAAAGTCGAATATGATGCACCTTTAAAAAATCAGGCAAAGAATAAACTCGAAAAGGCCATGCACATTCCACTACATTATCAAATTTTTAACATCATTTTAAAATTGTCATTTAGCTAACAAGTGAGATGATGTGGCGGCTGTCATGGCAGTGATTCAGTAGTACACCATGAACTAATTTCAAGATAGGAAGTGGGACAACTTGGTGAAAATAATGTTTTAACTAACGATCTCACCAGCCATGATGAAGAAAGCTAGCAGGAAAAAAATAATAATAAAACAAAACAAAACAAAGAAAAAAAAATTAAAATAAAAAACGCTGGAAATAATCAAGATGTTTAATGATCCAAATGTAGTAAATATCTTTTACTCCCAGCCGTCCATGTTATCGATAAAGCGACATCCCAAAATGATCTCGTTTTTGTGAACATACCAACTGCAGATTTTTACTTTTAATTTTTACATTCACTATATATTAAATGTCAGACAAGGATATGCATTCACATGTTTTTCCACTTACTTTTCTAGCACTACATTTGAATATTTAAATGGTTTGAGTCCAGCAGACAGACAAAGATGAAGGATTAAAAAAAAATAAAAAGAAAGCAATGAAAGGAAAAAATCTGCAGGTTCAACTATGGCATCTGACCAAAATTTCTGCTAAACAGTATAGAAAATCAATCAAACACATGAAGGAAGATAACAATAGTAAATGTTGCTAGTCCAAGAAATACAAATTTCAAGAACAAAAATGAAAAGCTAAACAGTCATAGGTTCACATGCTGCAGTTAAACCAAATCAAATACTCTTTCATGGCATGAAATCAGTGAGTGTAAAAAAAAGGCAGAGGATGAAAATGAAATGAGCAACAAACCTTGGGGGAAAGCAAGGAGCCACAAAGTCATAAATGTCTCCAAGCTCATTACCAATCTAGAAAAGAAAATTAAGCATAAAATCAAGCACTACCAAGATATCACAACTGGTTTAGTATAAAGCCCCCCACCCGCCCCTCGCTCCAACCCCAAAAAAAATTATATATATGAAACCCAGAAGAAAACTAATGCAACATAAGTATAAATAGCTTTATCCCATACTGCATATCACAAAACATTTCACCATAAGAGGAAGAAAAGTACACAGTAACAATAACAAACATTTCAAACAGATGAAATTTAATGGAAAATGAAACAATGCAATTTCCTTTATGAAAAAATGCAAATGAATAAATGTGTACAGATATCTTAAGAGAGCGACTTTTGTCCACTTTATAAAATAGTAAATCAATAAGGGGTAAAAAACACATGATTCCCATTTTTCTCCTCTTGGCTTACAATATGGGACAAGCAAAGTTTGTGTGCCTAACAAGTTTTAGCATTCTTGCAATATTTGCATACAATATTATGGCAGAGTTCTCACATAACAAAAATAAATAAATAAATAATATCCTTCTTCACAATGATGGCTTGACATAGGGCACCCGATTCTACATGTCGTGAAGGATAGTGATGCTAGGTACAGAGAAGCAAATAAGTTGTTGGGTTTTCAAGCGATGCAAAGAACCCAATGAGGAGAGAGAAGATGCTCCAGGGGAGGTCATCAACTAGATAGAGAGAAAGAAGCCAATGGAGTGGTAGTCACATAGGTTTGCACGTGATGTGAGGGAGAGGAAGAGGTGAGCAATACGATCAGATTTTTCAAAAGAGAAAAGTTCTCAACAGAGAGAAAGAAGGGGCAATAAGAGAAGGGAGGTTGGTGATGAGACGAGAAGAATGGCATTTAAGGATGGTGTAAAGGATGGGGTTGAAGAGAAAGAGCATTGGGTCTTTATCCTAGAAGCATTTTAAGATGCAGTCAACAATGATCACAAAACAAGAAAACAAATAAATATAAAGAATAACTAACGCAAATGAAATGGAAGCTATGATACTTAATGTTGATGATAGTGGAGATGAAATAAAATACATTCTTTCTAATCCTTTTAGTGAATAGTTGATTAACAGGTATTTAATTTTGATGTAATACAACACAATTAATGCTTACCTTTTCTATACCATAAGAAATCTTTAAGCTTTTGAAAAATAATAGTATTAAATTTCTTTTATCACTTCTTTATTATATTTTAATCTTCTGTTTATTTTTTTTTTAATTTATACTATAATGTCGTGTCTAACAAGTATACATCTCCAATATTTTCAATAATAGATGTGTCCCGTATTCGTGCCACATCATGTCCACGTCCTCATGTCTATATCCATACATCATAGATTCCAACCCAAATGATAGCTTGCCATGCAAGGAGAGAAGCTGGAATTGCCCACCAAATAAGCAGCGCCAGCTGGTATTTCCACGGGAATATGTTGTACTTCACTGCACCAGCCTAGGTTCTGGAAACTAGCCACCCAACTTACCTTGTGTCTACATGTCTATCAAGAGAAAATACCAACTATAGTAGAAGGTAAATAGTTTTTATCCCTTTTTTTGTTAACATTAGGTAGCAGTTGAAATCCAACATCTATGATTATACAATAATGCAAAATTTTTCCGGAATATGGGATTGATGGTGGTGAGGTAGGTTACAAAAAATATTAGTAAAACACATCATGGACATTGATAAAGACAAAATTATTAAAATGTAAAGTCAACTTAAGGTTCTGAACACCACACCCTACTTAAGGTTTTTTTAATCTTCTGTTATTTTTTTATTTTTATAATTTATACTATAATGTCGTGTCTAGCATGTATTTGTGTCCCATAATTTCAATAATAGATGTGTCCTGTGTTCGTGTTCCATTGTGCCGCATCCCCATGTCTATATCCATGCATCATAGATTCCAACCCAAATGATAGCTTGCCATGCAAGGGGAGAAACTGGAATTGCCTACCAAAGAAGCAGCGCCAGCTGGTATTTCCACGGGAAGAAGATTTCTATGTACTTCACTGCACCAGCCAAGGTGCTAGAAACTAGCCACTCAACTTCCCTTGTGTTCTACATGTCTATCAAGAGAAAATACCAAGTATAGTAGAAGGTAAATAGTTATTATCCCTTTTTTTTTGTTAACATTAGGTAGCAGTTGAAATCCAACATCTATTATTATACAATGATGCAAAATATTTCCCAAAAATGGGATTGATGGTGGTGAGGTGAGTTTTAGAAAATATTAGCAAAACACATCATGGAGATTGAGAAAGATAAAATTATTAAAAATGTAATCAACCCAAGCCGCCCCACTTCAATTTTAAATATATGCCTGCTCACCTATACATGAAAAGGTGTATTTCACTTTTTAAAAGTTATAATAATAGTATTTTCTAAGTCATATTGAAGAGGGGATGTATAAATATAAAAAAATAGGTTTAGGTGTTAGATACGTAAATACATAAGAATTGGTTGTTATATACGTGTCGGCTGCTG
Organism: Papilionanthe hookeriana x Papilionanthe teres; assembly: GCA_022702705.1. Taxonomy (NCBI): domain Eukaryota; kingdom Viridiplantae; phylum Streptophyta; class Magnoliopsida; order Asparagales; family Orchidaceae; genus Papilionanthe; species Papilionanthe hookeriana x Papilionanthe teres. The sequence goes on along the minus strand of CM040425.1, from coordinate 64,666,528 downwards.
AAAAGCTTAAGATTTAATTTAATATATATATATATATATTGATTTTTTAAAGTAAAATTTTAAATTTTAAAATATGAGAATGAGAGTGGACGGATCTCATTCGTTTAGCAATTTGAATGAACGAGCGTAATATCGCAAGTAACACATCTATCCCGAAGAATAGACACCCTACTTGACAATATCGCTCGATTAAATAAACTACAAAATTCATGACATCCGTTCGTGCTCGCGAACGCTTTATGTGGACCGGACGAAATTCCCTATTTAATACAAAAAGAATTAAATAGGGCTTATATTATCCGGGTCTTTAAAGCCTCACTATACGCAAACCCCTATAATCAATTACCCCTCAAACGACCGAAGTCACTCGAGAGAACTCTCGATTTAGATCAGGGGTTTCTATCTTCATGAAATCAAAAGGTAGGATTTTCAAAGAAGTGTGATAGTAGGAAATTCAATAGGTGAAAGGTGCAATATAGAACAGTTGTTTCCAGAGTCAAAGGAAAAAGAGGTAGGGGACGTCGCAGATCTCGAGGAGGACCTCGATGACTTCCCGGACTATCCTAATGTTGGGCTTTAAATCTTGAAAATGGATTTAATTGAATTTCAATCCTGCCAATTAATTATAGGGATTACATTTGCATAATACCCGATTATGCAAACAACCTGAAAGATAGGAGGATTTATGCCGTATCGGACGACGACCTCGGAATCCTAAGCGAGTTAGGGAGCATATCGCACAACGACGGTGCAGAAGTCTAAAAGAACAAGGTGAGGGTTTATGTCGCACTGAGCAGACTACTCCAAGTCCTATGACTTGTTATTTGCAGTCAGCGAATGGTTATGCTGATGTCGACACATGTTTTCATTGGACGAAGATGGTCAGTGCTTACCGCAGTCTCCAAGCTCCAAGTCGTAGCAAGATCGCGAACTTAAATTTAAAGTTTAGGTTAAAGTGGACATACGAGTTGTTTTATTTTATTTTTATTATAACTTTTATTGCAGGAGTGAGTGTGTGCAACAGTGACAGGGGTAGCAGTAAAAGGAAGCATGCAAAACAAGCAGGAATATGCTATAGTGAGTAGGCACGAAGAAAAGTAAAGCATGCTACACAGGTATGTATGCTGAAAAAGTAAAACATACTATAATAAGCGAGAGAGCGATCTTAGAAAAGTAAAACATGCTTTACGCAGTAAAGGAACGAAGTAGAAAAACGTCTGTGAGTGTATCAGTAGGCGATGACTACGGCGCGTGTATCGTTACTTGTTTATTGTTTTTATTTTATTGTTTTCCCGCAGAAAATACATTAAGTGCAAGAAAAGAACAAGAGTAAACGTAAGTAGAAAATACCTAATCCAAGCGAGGTATCTACCGTAAGTGCACGACAAAGAAAGTGCGAAAACCCGACAATAAAACAAAAGAAAGACGACAAGGAGCAAAGAAAATCGTAAAAGAAGACCAAGAAAATCGAGAAAGAAATAAAAGAGGTCCGTAGAAAACCTCGAAGAAAATCACAAACGAGGCGCAAAACAAAGTCAGAAGTGAAAACCGCAAAACACCGGAAAAGAAGCACACGGATGTCCAGCTAAACTCACGGCGAACCGTAAGGAAGCCATGGGACATCTGGAAAAAAAACCCGTAAGCACGGTGGTGTTAAGCGACTCGAAGGCTGTCTTATATGTCCACCTAGTGCTTGACTACTGGACCGACTTTCTGCAGAAGGCAGCCCTAACCCGACTCGAGTAGCTGACCGTGGACCTTTGTAAATTTTCACACGTTTCATTTTGGGTTTGCATTCAAGTAAAAGCTGTAGGTATGTAGGCCGTGTCGTGGTGGAGGTAATTTTGTATTTTTCAAATGTATGTTTTGTTTAAAAATATTTTCAGTCCACAGGTCGCCTACCCTAATCGGACTAGGACTACTAACATCTTTAGACAGCCGGCAGTAGAAACCCCAAGGACGAGTGAATAGTTTCGTGATTCCTACTCTACTCTACAGAGTCTCTGAGTCAGGCGACACCATTCTATGATTCTCTCGTAACCTTCCCTATGCAGTATTATCAGTGTCCCCACCGCACTTACAGCCTTGCTTGATGGCCTCACATATAACCCAAAGGGGTTATATGTGCACACTTACACGTCCCCTGTAAGTGTGGGCGTTGAGCCAAGAAACAAGGAGAAAACTAGGGACGAGGGAGCAAGGAAAGAAAGAGGGAAAGCAATCCACCTAACACAATTTTCATAAAAAGAGGTGAACTGTTTTCCAATGACAATCAAAACAAGTAAGTCACCCTGAACACCTGACCGTCCTTACACAACCTATAAAAGGACCTAAAGCACGTCGGCGCTCTCGAAGAGGATGAGGACTAGACCCCTAGGGAACACACCCCTTTCCCCCAAACGACAGCTGTAAAAGCATGAAAAACAGACATAAAGATACTGACCAAGCCCTAGACTCTGGACCACTGCTCGGGATTCCTCCAAACTCCAAGTACCCGCATTAATTTTCAATTCCTGAAACACAGACTCCCCCGGTAGGCTCACCTACGGGCTCGGGACTCAAGCTATAGCAATAGGAGCATCGGTAAACTTTCAATACACAACGCTTTCAATACATAAGAAAGTGAATGGACAAGCTTGCAAATCCTCCAAATCAATTCTAATTCTATCAAATGAAACATTCCAAACATGGTATTGAATTTCTTCTCACAAGTGGATTAAGAGGTACCTCCAAATCATTTCAATCAATTTGGTATGCAAGAATAGCAAGGAGCAAGACTATCACCACAATCACCCCACCCAGGCTCTCGGCCAAGGTCACAAACAGAGAAGGCTCACGGCCAAGCCCCAACAAAAAGGAGCAGCAAGAAGTAAAGCCTCCGCAATCTGAATCACCACAATGAGGCTCACGGCCAAACCCCCAACAAACCCTCCACAATACTTTCAATTTTATCACAAGTGTATGAAAATGAATCCACTAGGGAACCAAAGAATTCAGCCACCTATGGCTTAAGCAAAGCACAAACCCGAGCCTGTGAGAGACCTATACCCGAGCCGTTCAAAGGCCGCACCGAGAGGCTACAGAACAGACGAGAACCAAAACCGAGCCCCCATATCGAGTGCGAAGGAGCACTAGTAAGAGCAGACAAAACCACAAAACCGAGCCCCCATATCAAGTGCAAGGAGCGACTGCAAGAGCGAAGAAAGCACAAAACCGGAAAACGAGCCACAATGAGGCTGGAAATAAATTCAGCTCCGAGTTACGACAATTCCAACGTAAAGCCAAATCAGAAATATCAAAAGAATCAAAGCTGAGCCCTAGTAAGGCTGAAAGCAAGCCTAGCTCTAAATCACAACAATCTCAACATAAAGCCAAAGCAAAAGAAAGCTAAAGGAGCCAAACCGAGCCATAGCCAAGGCGGGGGCAAATCCACCTTCAAATTAAAACGGGGGAACAACAAGATTAACGGAAAGCCGAGCCACACGAGGCTAAAACGAAATCCCGAATTGAGCTTAAAACAAAGAATACAAACAGGACTCAACAAAACCGAGCCATATGAGGCTAAAACCAATTCCAACACAAGTTAAATACAAATCCAACGTAAAGCTGAAGCAAGTTCTTCTTAAGAGCTCAATTAAAATGAAACACATACATATTTTTAAAAGCTCAACTACCATGTGCTTGCAAGCAAGAATGAGCATAGAATGAGCATAGGGACTTTCAAAATTAGTTAATCATGTTTCATGAAGGGCTAGCACAAGGCTTTCTCGACGAACATAGAACCTTCCCAATATCAAAATAAAATCCTCCCTAGCATGCTCTTTGGTAAAGAAGAAATAAAAGGAGCGGGAAATGAGCTCCACATGCATGTAAAATCGAGTAAATGCTTCCATGTTTCATATCAAGCTAAAGTGAGCAAGGAACATCTCAATACCCAACTTAATATACTTGCAAACAAGACTAACCCTTGCCTTGAACACATGCCTTTAATACATCAAAATTAAAAGGCTAGCACTTGCTTTAAACAAGGATGAACATAGAACTCTTTCTCCATCACTTCTAGCATGCATACACATATGTATGTTCTTGGAACAAATAAAGTTTAAAATTTGAAAACCAAATCCTCCATACACTTGCAAAGGGAAACTAAGCTTGCCTTAAAATCATATTTCCATGCTTTTGGATGGCTCTAAATGATAAGAGATGTAGAAGAGAGCCCATCTCGCGACATATAGGCATATAACAATTTTTGAACAAGTGCTCAAATCTTTCTCTAAAACATGCTCAAATCTTTCTTCTCATGCTTCAAACAATAAAACACTCTAATCATTTATATAAGACCATAATAGCATGCCATTAGAGAATAAAAGCTGAGAATCATTATTTCAAGCAATTAGATAAGGCATTCTGTAGCATATAAACAACCAGCCGAACACTGTAAACAGGGAAGCCAAACCGAGAGCAAGGATTGCGGCTTCCCTGGACCAAACCGAGAAGGAGAAAGGGATAGGGAGAGTTACCAGACAACATGAAGTACACAAAAGGAACAACAAGCTCAGGTAGCAATCCAACAGCACCTCCCCTTCCTCACAAGGATTTTCGGGCCAACCCTAAATCATCCCAGAATGAGGTTTTTTATAGGTAGAAGAGGAGATGAAGTGTCGCTCCTCACCTGTAGAGCCGAGCGTAATTGGGGGAGGGTCAGAGGGATGTGCTGTGGGAGACTCACAGAAAAATAAACCTCAAGTGGGACGCCCTCGGGCAGCAGCGACAAGGAAGAGTAGCAGAGAAGAGCCGGGAGCTGCCAGGGATAAGGAATGGGGTCGAACGCGTGCGGCTCGAGGAGGGGACCGCAGGAGATGGGGCGAGAGGCGTGCGGCTCGAGCGCGGGAGGAGACGCTGGCTCGGTCGAGCATGCGAACGAGAACGGGATCGAGCGGGAGAGACGACCCTAGCGAATGAGAGGAGCGGGAGAGCAGGCCGAGCCAAAATGGGGGGATTTAGGGCTTAAAATTTTAGTTTATAGATGTATATATATATATTATTATTATTATAATTATTATTATTATACAAGTTTTCGGCGTTTCCTCCCCGACGAGCTATCGTCGCGAATTAAATATCAATTTTAGGCAAAAACGACGTTCCGGACGCATCGGCGAAGTCCGTTTCGTCATCCGAGGAAGTGCGTCAAATCCGGCGTTTTCTGAAATTCTGATTCGACGTCGCTCGTCCTGGCATTCGACTTCGGTCTCGATCCGTCGCGGAGTAACGCAAGCGTCGAGGCCGTGGCTCGAGGAACTTGTGCTCGAGTGGTGCGGGAAACGTGCACGAGGCACGTCCTGGGTCCGGTGGTCCTATAGGAACTCAATTTGGACTCCTAACGTCAATTCCAATCTACTATGAGCTAGAGATACGGAATTTCGTCCGGGATTCAAAAAAAGTGACGAGGTGGCTTCGAGCATTCTAAAACAAGGCAGACCCATTGCTAAGAATCTAAGATCGTCGTGGAAGTTTCTAAAGCTAGAACCCTATATCCTAGGAGGAAAACTAAACCTCGACAAAAACGAGGTCAACAATATGTAAATTCTTCTTTTGTTCAAGTTCGGAATCGAGAAGTGTTCTTTTGATGCTTTAAGCAAGAACTAGAAAAACACCAATTTTGTATTATAAGAAAACCTGACGAGGCATGTAATTTTATGAATTTATTGATAAAATTTCAAATTCCTCTCAAATTTGTGTTATTAGATATGTATTCTTTAAGGATATTTCAAGTCGCAAAACAATTTATGTGTGACAGTCACTTTGCACTGACATAAAGCTTGAGTTTTCAATTTAGTAACGTATATCCTGGTTTATTTTAATCTATGTATTTTTTAATTAGTTTGCATGCATGATTTACATTTACATTTAATCGACTGCTATAATTTAATGTTCCTTTTGCAGTGTAAAACCTAACCGTTGTATGGCTTTATTTCCCTCTTACGGTTTCTTGCAAAAGTTCATACCTAAACGATCTTTAAATTATTATTTGAAGCAAGTTTCCCATATTTTATAATCTGCATAAAAAAACTCGGAAGTCTTTGCTTAAGAGTTTGTGGACGGAATTTGATCCTGTAGGCCAGTTTTTGAGCATAGTATCCTCGAAATGCATAATCAATGCACATCATTCATAAATCGCAAGTTCTGAATAAAATAACAATATTAGTTAAGGATACCCTATGAAGGTATCTAATATTAGTGAAAAATGGACGAACCTGTCCCTTCAAAATTCACACGTTAAAGCAATGTAACGTTGAGACTTGAACTTTTCTAACAGTATTTTACTTTAGGGGCTTTTACATAACATAGCATCCAATCCTTATCTTTACATATCTAACACCTAAACTTTAATTTTTACATTTATGCCACAAATCTTTCATACCACATCAAAAATAGTGTATATAAAAATTGAAGTTTAGGTGTTAGATATTTAAATACATTAGAATTGAGTGGCATGTATGTAAATATTCCTTTAATTTTATGACGTCATGAGTACATATGCAGATTGATCTTCATTACAGGACACGTACGGCATTTCATTAAATGCGTTTATTTTGGATCATCTGCAGTATTTACTTGTATATGAAAATGCCACTACAGGACACTACAGAATTCCATTAAATGCCTACACAGCTTCATTTTTTAGTAACATGAGGGAAATTCATTTTAAGCATTAAAAAAAAAAAAGTATCGGAAAAGGGCAATCGCCCACGTGCTATTCATGGCATGTCCAACAAAATTTTTGAGATGTAATTGACAAAAATGATCTGATTAAAAAGAGAACTATACCTCTCGGGCTTCCTCCAAAGAAGCTTTTAGATCCTCAAACACAAGCTGCAAAAATGCGGTTTAACTTTAAGCAGAAGCATGTAGCACATTAATGGCATATCGTACATTTGTCATGAGATAAGAGAGAAAAGCATTAAAATAGTCCCCTCACTTTTTGCGGTGGGTCATTTTAGTCCCAGAGTCCATATAAGTATCAATTTAATCCTCAAACTCTTTTAATTAAGGCTAAATAGTCCTCCTCTAGTGACTAATTTGACAATTTTATAGACTGTGAGACTAAAATGGCCCATATAAATAGTTCCCAGTCAGGAGACTAAAATGGCCCAGATAAAATTTAGGGCATATCCTAGGTACGTGTAGTCAAACCTGTGTCAGCAATTTATTAAACCTTTCTTCAACTGTTTTTCTTATTTGCTCATAGCACTTATCCTTGTAGCATTTTCCCTGAATTTTCTTCTCATGTGGAGCATTTCTTGGAGAAGCTGCAACACCTGCATCTTTTCTACTAAATGCAAAACAAATAAATGCAGAAAAGTAACGTAAGGTTCATTAAATTAAGTAGGGAACATGTAATGCAGGATGCCTTGAGAGTCTAAGATTTTCTAGCACAACCGTATGATGTAATGGCTGAAATTATCAACATAAGATAAAATTTCATATTTCATAAATCCCTAATTTAAATGAAAATCCATCTCTTTTGATAAAAACCAGAAAACAAAAACACTAAAAATTTAGGAAAGCAATAATTTAGTAATTTCCTAATAGAACTGTCGCATAGAAATTAGGACCATAAAAAATTACACATTGAACCAAAATTAAACAGGAATCAGAAAATTCATGCGGTCAGGAAATTTCTTTGTTGGCCTCTATTGTGAGTGGTTGCCCTATCTTATCAACAAGAGGAGTAATGTAATAATCTTACCCCTAAGCTTGGAATGCTAAGACGGGAACATACAATCAAATTGAAAGTTAAATACTTACACAAAATATATACAACAACAACAAGCCTCTATCCCACTAAGTGGGGATGGCTACATGAATCTTTTTTCTCCATTGTGACCTATTGAGTGTCATATTTTCATTTAATTCGAATAAATTAAGATCATTTTTTATGCAATATGGCCAGGAATTTTTTGTCCAATTTTATTGAATATGCACAGGCCTTTTTTGGTCTAAATCTGCCTTTTTTTTTTTTTTTTTTTTACATAAGTCGAATATAAAATATCTACTTTCATAATTGGATCATCAGATGGTCGGCGTTTAATATGAACAAACCATCTAAGAAAACTCTCTAATCTTATCTACCATTGGAGCTACGCCAACCTTTTCTCGAAAATATTTGTTTTGCATTTTGTCTCTAAGTGTAAAGCCACTCATCCACCTAAGCATTCTCATCTCAGTAACACTTAGGGCCCGTTTGGGACAGCTTATAAGTGCGGCGGCGTTTTTGAAAACGCCGCCGAAGCGTTTGTTTTACAAATTTCGCCAGCTTATTTAAAAACTCCGTTTTTCATTTGTTAAAGAAGCGGATCGCGGTAGGTTCCCCACGTTCGGCTTTTCTATCCGCGTTCGCTCCTTCATTTTACGCTTCTGCCCTCGTCGTCTTCCGAGCTTGGTTCGCGGTAGGAACGGAGCAGAGAATGGCGCGAACAAGCTTACCTTCTTCCTGGTAGGAGCGGAGCGGAGGAATCGGAACGGATCTGCTCGAGAAGGAGAAATAGGAGTGGGAGGGGATGTGGAGGAGTGGGAGGGGATGTGGAGGAGGGAGGGGATGAGGAGCCGGCGAGAAGAGAGCGCCAGAAGAAGGCGAATAAAAGGAAAGAGGAGAGCAGCGGCGATAGCTCCGGTGATTCCGATAGTGAGAAAGCTCAACGAAAGAAGAGGAAAAGGAAATGGGGGATGAGCAGAAGATCCCGTAAGAGGGATGCAGACAGTGAGTCCGAGGATGAAAGCTCCTATTCCGATTCGTATTGCGAGTGAGAAGGAGAGGCGGAGGAGGAAGGAGAGGCGGAGGAGGAAGGAGAGGAGGAGGAAGGAGGAGAGGAAGGACAGAAAAATTATTTAAATGATTAACAATTAATAAATATTTTATATATTATCTAATTATATAAATTTATTTCTAATTATCTAATAGTTAATTAATAAATAAATTATATTTTAAATTTAAATTTATATATTCATTTATATTTTTTTTATTTAATATTTATATTTAAATGATCAATAAATTCTATTAAATACAAAACAGGGGCAGAATGGTCATTTATCCTGGATCGAACGTTCTACAAACGCACAAACCAAATGACAATGATACTTATCCAGGATCGATGCATGATCGACAGATTATCGAATAAGCTCAGCTTATCGGCGAAGTTCTGGATAGTTCTGCAGTGCCCAAACAGACCCTTAGTTTTATGTTTCTCTTTTATAGGCCAACATTATGCACCATAAAGCATTGTAAGTCTCACCATCCTATAAAATTCTCCTTCAAGTCTAAGTGGTACTTTTCTATCACACAATAAGCCTGATGCATTCCTCCACTTCAACCATCCAAACGGAATTCTACTAATAAAATCCCCATCTATATCATTATCACTTTGAGCAATAGACCCAAGATATTTAAAAAGTTCACTCCTTTTAATGATTTGATCACCCATTATTACAACTCTGCCACTAAATCAACTACTACTACTAAAATCACATTCCATGTATTTAATTTTAGATCTACTCAAATGAAGGCCTTTAGAAATAGTAAAAACAACATAAAAATAACGCTCTGATAGTCAACTCAGTGGTGTCTGCATTTTCATAAGAAAAACTTTGACTTTGCTTCAACAGGTCCCACAGTAAGCAAGACCTTAAGTGGCACTTAAATCTAATTGTAATATTCAGCTGACAAAGTTAGAATTATAAGAGTACAAGAGAATGATAAAGTAATAGATAAATGCTTATAAATGCAAGAGGACAACATTTAACAGTACTGCAGCAGAACGGATATGAGGAATCAAACGTCAAGCAGAGTAAATATAATTCGATGTGGATAAGAGAATGGTGGTGGAGTAGAAAAAGCAGAGAGGGAAATCTGGAGGGTGGGAGGGAAGTGCACTGGAGGGTGGGGCCGTGTTTGTAATCAAAATAAACTTCGAACTTCACAAATCAATTATTAAGTTGTCAATGGGAACTTAAGCTCATCTCCATTTGCACGATATCTTTAACTAAAAGAAGCACCAACACCATCATTATTGAATTTAAGCTTCGTAATCAGTTTCATGAATTCATCATATATATGTATGTATGTGTGTGTATATATATATATATATATATATATATATATTATTTACTTTTTTTTGAAAGCCCTAGGGCCTATTTTATTAAAATAAAACGGTTACAAAAGTTTGAGGAGAGGGCCCAATAAATGAAGACCTACTCCTACAATACAATGCTAACAAAAGGATCCAAAGATCAGAACAAAAAAAGAGCAATAATAATGTCTAAGAACGAGATCGTGAAGGCAACACTCTCGCTCTATTTCTTGGTGATCCATAAAGTAATCTCTTCAGTGCTACTTCATTTCCATGAGTAATAAAGATATCATCAAGTAGAAGTGTATCCTCAGGCTTCTTTATCCATCGAGAAGTGTAAACTTGCCAATCTTCTTCTTCTTCTTCTTCTTCTTCTGCTTCTTCCTTTTCTGTTGACTGATCATGTTGATTCATAACGGTGGGTGCAGCAATGGGTATAACTTGGGGGTTTCTTCTTTTTCTGCTAAATGTTTGAATGTAACGGTCAGAGTCGACAGCTATAGTAGCCACCTGGGTGGTTTGCACCACGAGAGGAAGGGCACATTTCGAACTTGTTCGATAACAACCGTGTTAGTCATTCGAGTAGCTCACCGGAGTGGCAATTTGTGCAACCTGCGGAGGAGTCTCCCCGATAGCCTTGTCAACCGAGTTTAAACTGTTGAACACGTTATCAGCATAAGATGCTACCCTATTCTCCTGAACCAGGGTAGCATCAACTCTTTGTTGGGAAATCCCAACAAGGTTGAAGAAGGCCCAGAAGCCATTTTTCTTGAGGGATGATGCAGTCTATGACAAGTGTCCATAATGTGCCCAAATATTTTATAATGTTGGCAATAAAGAGGCTTGTTCTCCACCACAACCTCCTGCCAAACCCCATCCTTATCATTTGTGATCCAAATTCGATCCACATCTGGAAGAGTGATATCGCTCTCCACCTGAATCCTGACTCCATCTAGCGAGACGCTATCAAAAGTAGGGGAATCAACTCTGAGAGAAGTACCAAGAGATTGGCTGATGTTATACAAAGCATTTCGGTGGTACAACTAAAAGGGAAGTCCATGAAGCTTGAACCACATAGGAACGATAGGAGGTTCCTTAGATAGGTCAAAATCAGGAGTTCATTTGATAATCTTCATAGATGTGCCAGCTACCAAAAGAGATTGTTGAGCAAATATTCTTGCATAATCTTCTTCATTACATAGTCTAAGACTGTCATCCAGCAGTCCCAACTTCCATGCTCCAATGAGCTTCAGATCCTCAAAAAATTTTCTAACAAAATCCATCTTGGGGTGAACAAATTGGAATTTCCCAATTAAAGTGAACTTAACAACATCAGTGAGAGCCTTCATTTCTTGGGTAGTGAAGATAACAACAGGTTTCCCATCCTTTTCACCTATCGGCCTAATAAAATGGAGCGTCATTTTTCCAGCCGCAACATCATGTAAATCTTATGAAAAAAAAGATGATCAGAATCTTTGTGGGAGGTGTGGTCTCTGCCCACTACTCCAACATAAGTAGACTTAGCCCGTTGTGCATAACTCTGCACATTAACAGGGAGAGAGGAGGTAGCTGCCATGAAGACAGGGACAAAAAACCGTAGCGTACAAGAGACTCACTGTTGCCGAAGTCAAGGAGGCGAAGAAACCTGCAGGCGAGCATAACTCGCGCGAACGACGAACCGTGGCCACTGTAGCACAGCCACAAACGAACTGTAGCAGAGCAGCCGCAGAAATGATCGAACAGGGCGCCTTCCTCCTGTTCCTCTGTACACGACGATCAACTCGGCCGGCCGACTCGCCGCCGGTCAAAGTTCTCAGCACATCAAACGACGCCGCCAATCGAAGCACTCAGCACAGCACGAACACAGCAGCGACAGTTCCGCCGCCAGACGAACGGACGCGAGCACTCCACCAGACAATGCCGCCGACAACGATGATGGAAACGAACCAGGGAAGACGCGACAAATTCCCATGTGTAGCACGCTAGGGTTTGCCATGCGAAACCCTAGCAGAGAAAGGAGATAGCAGAGAAAGGAGACGACGGCGGTTCCATCGTGTTTGTGTGTGTGTGTGTGTGTGTCTATATATATATATATATATATATATATATATATATATATATATATATATATATATTCCAGTAGAGTATCACTATGGGGTGTTAACTTTATTTTGCATAAAAATTGCAGTAGAATGGTAAAAAAAGTACGAGAAACCAAAATTAAAGCCATTGACATGCATGATGACACTGACACATTTAACAAAGTGATTTAAAGAACCATGATGAACCCCTTATAAAAGGCATAGCTAAGAAATAGTCAGACATGTGTGAGGACCAAAATGACTCAATAAAATGAGAAATAGAGAACGTACTTGTGCATTGTAACACATCAAATTTTACATAATGTAGATAAAAGACCATGAATCTGAATTTTTATAAAAGCCCCAGAACTTTATTTTATTGATGATGCACCACCATCTAGGAACTCTTCCAAGTATTGTCTGCACAATAATTAAGTTTCAAGCACTGATTTTCACAAGGATGATGAAACAAAAATTAGATGTTTCAGAGTTTGATGCAAAAAGGTATTGATATGACTTATATTCAAGTCATTAAAGATATGTAGCTGTTACTTGTGTTTGCACAGGAGGATTGACCAAAGTATTTTCCTACATCAGGGATCGGCTTTAAGCCCATATCCTTTTGCTTTAGCTATGGTTGCGCTTACTGGACATTTTTAGAACGATGTACCTTGGTGTATGTTTTTCGCTGATGATATCCTTCTCGTGGATAAGACTAGAGAAAGAGTAGAAGACAAACTTGAATTATAGAGGTCTACATTGAAATCTAAAGGCCTTCGTTTGAGTAGAACTAAAACTAAATACATGGAATGTAATTTTAGTAGACGTATCTCTAGTGACAGAGTTGTAACTAACTATAGGTAATCAAATCATTAAAAGGTGTGAATGTTTAGATATCTTGGGTCTATTGTTAAGAGGGATGGTGATATAGTTAGGGATGTTATTAGTAGAATTCAAGTTGGTTATTTCATTGAAATGGAGGAATGCTTCGGGCGTATTGTGAGATAGAAAAGTACAACTTAAACTGAAAGGAAGATTTTAAAAGATGTGGTGAGACTTCCAATGCTCTATGGAGCAAATGTTGGCCTTTAAAAGAGAAGCATAAAACAAAGTAAGTGTTGTTGAGATGAGAATGCTTAAGTGGATGAGTGGCTTGAAACAGAGAGAAATGCGAAATGAATATATCCATGATAGGGTTGGTGTAGCTCCAATGGCGGACAATAATAGAGAGAATCATCTTAGATAGTTTGGTAACATTAATCGTCGACCATCTAATGATCCGGTTAGGAGAGTAAATGTTTTAGCTTTAACTGATGTTAAGAAAGGCAGAGGTAGACTTAAAAAGACTTGGGCATATTGGATAAAAATGATCTTAATCTGTTAGATGAAAATATGACAATCAATAGAATGCACTGGAGAAAGAGTATTCATGTAGCCGACCCCGCTTAGTGGGATAAAGGTTTGTTGTTGTTGTTGTTGTAGAGCATGATGCTTATTAAAAACAATTTGCAATGTACTCAAATTAATTCAAACAACAGAAAGAAATAAATAACTTGTGAACCTTAACCATTTGATGCAATCAGTAGGTTGAGAGAGGAACAAAATACATACTTTGCAGCTCTCCTAGTATTTGTAATTGATGCCATGGCACCCCCACCCTCGGCCTCTGCTGCCTCCTCAGCCAGTTGCTGATCAAGAATTTCTTGCATTTCTATCACCCTGTAGTTGTCAAAAACTTGGTCAGTTAAATGATGGAATAAAATAAATGACAACATTAACTTGCAGCAGCTAAATTAAGCTTATACAAAATTAAGGTATGCACTTGTTCTCCCAATAATACTTTCAAAAAAATTACCTCCAATAGAATCTATTATGCCTTCAATCTTAATTTTTAAACCTGATGGGTTCTTATTTTGACGTGAGCACGTTTACACAACACATGATCATGTGTCGGGTCAACATGGGAACGGGAAATCCCATCCTGAGCGCAGTATAGTGAGAGAACTCCCGTCTAGGAGGGTACCATTCAGGATCTGTCCTGCCCATAAGGGTCGGCAACCCTTGTGAGCAAGATTTTCTTTTATATTTGAATTAGCATCAGGGTTTAATTTATATCTTAGTATATAAGTAATTTGCTTAGAACCTGATTTGCAACACGTTGGCTTTCAATTTTATGGAAAAGAGGTTTCCTATAGGTTATATTTACTGAAGTATTGTATCATTAAATCTTTCTCAGATGGTGTGTCTATAGATTGATTGGATCGAGATTTTGATTTCTCTCGAACGCTCAACAACCTCCTATGCAACGGATTCAACAATGCTCCCTAGTTTTCTTGCTGTCAAGCAGTTGTCAAGCCGCTGTTCGCCCCAGATTTCAAGCATCATCACTGTTCCATCCTCCGTTACCTATCCTACCGCTATCCTAACCCATCCCTTAATCTTTCCACGCCATCTAGGAACCCTAGATCGATGCCATTTGATATCTGAGCAAAAAATACCCCAAGTCATCATGGACTAATTTTCCCCAATCCCAAAATCTAAAATTTACATTACATAATCCCTCTACCCAATCAAATACCCTAACCCTAAATCATTAAAATCTAACCATCTTACCTCCACCAAAATTAACCCTAAATCATTAAAATCTAACGATCTTACCTCCACCGAAATTCGTCCTTACACCTGCTAACTAAACCTAAACCCTTGGCCAACCTTGATCTCTACACTAACTGAAACCCTAAAATAAGGAGCAAGTAATCACACTACAAAGGAGAATCCTCAATGAAGTATTCAAATGTTTATCATAGAGGATATCCAGCAAAATATTCTACAATGCAGTAGAGATTCACTGATTTTGAAAGGAGTTAATATAGTTAAGTCACTGACAAAACAATAACAATGATCACTTGGATGGAGAAGAATAATACTGCCATTATCGGATCCCAAGTCCCGAATGTGAAAAGTGGAGAGTTGTGTTACGTAGTCGACAACCAGTGTAAAATTTATCGAAAAACCATGACACAAATCCTTTTGATCATTGTGTAAATGCTAGGGCGTCCCCTGAAACTGTGCGTTATATGACATGAATACAGTGAAAAGTGTGCAAGGGCAGCCACACCGCGCCCGAGTGTAATGTAAAATAAGGGATCCCACAATACGGACGAATGCGGTAAAGATGTTAGTCCATAAAACTAAAATTAAGATAAAATCTTGGAATATAGGTACTCTCACAGGTAAATTAATAGAATTAGTTGATATTATGATTCATAGAAATATAAATATCTTATGCATTCAAGAAACTAAATGGATTGGAGAAGAGGCTAAAGAGATTGATAGCTTAGGTTTTAAGCTTTAGTATTCGGTAAGAGTCGCGGAAGAAATGGTGCAGGTATAATTATAGATAAGAGTTTGAAAGATAATGTTGTTAAAATTAATAGAATTGGAGATAGAGTTATAACCCTGTTGGCGTTGTTTTGGGCGTGGAGTGCCCGTAAGAAGCCGTCGGTCGCTGGAATCGAAATTTCGTCGCCCGCTTCGATAGGACGCTTTAATTTACATATATGCACATAATTTTTGAAAAATATGAAATCAAACTGACCTTATATTTTCCATAGTTTAAATGAAAGAGCGCTACACCTCAAGAACTGCATTTATCTCGGAAGATAAATACAAGACTTGAGGGTGAGGCTCGATCAAATAAACTAAGAAATATATGATCCGTTTGGTCTGGGAAACTATTTTATTTGCCGACAAGTTCCCCTATTTAATATGAAGAATTAAATAGGGTTTATTTTAAGCTGGGTTCAGAAATGCTTACATTTTAAATGACCGAAATCACTTAAGAAAACTCTCGATAAAAATCAAGAAATGTTATTTTCAAGAAGGTCAAAAGGATAAGACTTTTCAACGAAATCGGACAAAGAGGTGTGAAAGGGGATTTTATTGTAGAATTTTATTGTAGAATCCAAAGGAAGAACTAGGGGATGTCGGAGATCCGGAGGCGAACCTCGGTGACTTCTAGCTATCCCATGGTTTGGCTTCGATTTAGGGAGATATTATTTAAAGCGTTTCATCCCGCCAATTTTATTTAATTAGTGACTTACTAATTGTGTGAGACAAACACATGAATAACATTGAAGATATGAGGATTTAGGTCGTAATCGAACAACAACCTCGGAATACTTAAAACGAGTTGGGGCTTATATCAGACAAGAAAGCCTATACGAAGGCCTAAAAGAGGTTGAGGATTTATGTCGCACTAGGCGAACAATCTCGAAATCCTATGGATTGTTGTTTAATCACTAAGGAATATCTAGCTGATGTAGACATGTTTTGTTGTTAAAGATGGTCGTGCTGCCCACCGCGCTAGCTCCAAGCTCCTTGCCGTGAAGAGGTTAAGTTTTCTAAGGTGCGCAAGTTATAATGTCAAATCAGTGTAGCTCTATGGTTGAGTTCTCCTAAATCCCATGCAAGTATGTTTAAGCGTTAGACAACAGATAAGCAGAGTATATAAGATACGTAAAACAATAAAACATGCAGCAGAGTATGGTACAACGTGCTAAAAAGAACAGTAGCAGATACAAAAAGTAACACACTGTAAATATAAACAAACCTGTATACCTGGGTGTTGATCTTGCTTTTAATAGTGCTCGTGTTAAAATTTTGCGACGATACCAAATTTCGACGCAATTTTGACGCGACCGTCGACGAGGTTGCCCAGACGACCTCGGACGACGAAACGGACTGTGCCGATGCATCCAGAACGTTAATTTCACTTAAAATTGACGTTAAGTTTGTGACGACGGCCTGTCGGGAGCGAAAGTTGTGATTTAAGGGTTATTTCTTTTCTAAAAATAATAATAATAATAATAATAAATGTTTTAAACTAAATTTAAACCCTAAAATCCATCTTTCTCCCACTCGGTTCGCTCGCTTCTCCCACTCGACTCGCTCGTCTCTCCCGCACGAGCCTCGTGGAGACTTCCGCGAGCCTTCTCCCGTGCCCGAGCGCACTCCTTTGCGGCCATCTCCTCCTCGACTCGTGCGAAGTCCATCCCATCCCTAATCGAATGTTATCTCCGCGCGTATCCTATCCTTGCGGCAACTTGTCGCCGCTCCCCATGGAAGCTCATCCTCGTTGGCACCTTAGCCCGGCGTATTTCCGTTACCGAGCAGTCCGCTCCCCTCGCGGCAACCGTCGCCGCTCTCGTG
Organism: Papilionanthe hookeriana x Papilionanthe teres; assembly: GCA_022702705.1. Taxonomy (NCBI): domain Eukaryota; kingdom Viridiplantae; phylum Streptophyta; class Magnoliopsida; order Asparagales; family Orchidaceae; genus Papilionanthe; species Papilionanthe hookeriana x Papilionanthe teres. The sequence continues at coordinate 64,649,109 of CM040425.1, read as the reverse complement.
CCTCTCCCACTTGCGCCCGATCCCGCGAGGTGAGTTACGACTTCCACCTCGCCTCCTCTCGCCTATATAAACCCCATTTCGGGATGATTTGTGGTTGGCCGAACTTCATCTTAGAGAAGGGGAAGTCTTCTACGGATTGGTGCTGAACTTACCTGTTGTTCTCGTGTGCTCTATATTGGTCGGTAACCTTCCCTTACCCCTCTCTCCTTCTCGGTTTGGCCCGGAGTACCCGTAACCTTGCTATTAGTTCGGTTCTTCCCGTTTGATGCTTCGACTTGGATGTTTATATGCTATGGAATATTTTACTTATTTGCTTAAAATGATAATTCCTAGCTTTCCTTCCCTAGTGGCATGCTAGTATGATCTTACACAAGTGTGGGGAGTGTCTTATTGCTTGAAACATGAATAAGAATAGAGATTTGAGCATGTTTTAGAGTATGAGCTTGGTCATTTGCTTGAAGTAGTGGGAATGTGGCATGACATTGGCTCCTTTCTTTTCTCTACTTGCTTAAAATGATAAAATGGGGTTCATTTTCATTCTTCTATGGTTAAAGGGCTTGAGGCATGGCTTTGGAATAATGTTAGCTCTTATCTTTTCTTTTGTTCAAAAAGTAAGTTGAAGTAATTAAAATGTGGCATTGGGGACAATGATGATTTCTTTTTCAAGCATGTTAGGATGTGCATTATAAGACCTCCTATTTACTCTAGCTTGGCATGAAGCATGGAATGATTCACTTAGCCTTTTCAATATGCATGTGGGGCTTGGCTTTTGCCCCTTTGTATTTTTTTCTTTTCTTTATCAAAATGGCATGTTGAGAAGAAGCTTAGTTCAATTTGAGAAGTTCCATGCTTATTCTTATATAAAGTACGATGTGAATCTATGTTTGGAATATCCGGAAGTTTAATTTTTGGGCTCCTTGCATTTTAGCTCTTCATGAAACATGATTATCTAATTTGAAAAGTCTCTAGGCTCATTCTATGCTCATTCTTGCTGGCAAGCATATGGTAGGTGAGTTCTTAAAGATATACATGTGTTTCATCTAGTTGAGCTTTAAAAAAAAGAGGGGAAATTTGCGTTAGCTTGATGTTGGATTTGGATTTAATCATGGTCGGAATTGGTTTTAGCCTCATATGGCTCGGTTTTTGTTGAGTTTTGCTATATCCCTTGTTTTAAACTTAATTCGAGATTAGTTTTGGCTTTATGAGGTTCGGTTTCCTATTAGTCTTCTTGTTTCACTGTTTTAATTTAGGGTCGGACTCATTCCGGCCCAGGCTATGGTTCGGGCTCGACCTCGTTTGGGCTCGGGTTGGCTCCCTTAGCTTCCTTTTGCTTTGGTCTTGAGTTGGGATTAGTGTAACCTGATTTTAAGCTTATTCTGAGCCTTGCTGTGACTTGTATTTTGGTCCTATGAGGGCTCGGGTTGACTCTCTCAATACCTTTAGCTTTGACTTTGTGCTGAGTTTGTTTTGACTTCATACTTGGTTCGGGTTTTGAACCTTGTGGTGGCTCGGCTAGGCCCCTGTTGTGGTTCCCTTCTTTGATTTAGTGATGGGGTAGGTCTGTGCTTGGCTCGGTTTTAAGCGTGTGAAAGCTACAGCATTGCTCTTATCTTTGGCTTAACTTAATTTAATTGTGGAGGCCATGGCATTTGGCAAGTTTAATTTGATTATGGGAAAGGGTGGTTGTGCACCATGTTTGGGGCACTCTTTTCATGCTTTACTTGGTGAGCTTGGAGTTAATTTGATTTTGAAAGGCTCGTCCATTCACTTTCTTATGTATTAAAAATTGGTGATTCTCCTATTGCTCTAGTCTTGGTCCCGAGCCTATAGATGGTCCTATTGGGGGAATTCGTGTTTGGAGTGCTTAACTCTATCATGGGTTTGGAGATGTTAGCAACCAATGTTTTCCCAAGCCATTTCCTCTTTGTTTGATTTTATAGGTTTGAACGATTTTCTCGGATTTCGTTTTTAAACTCTTTTTCGATCTAATTGCACCCAAGCGAGAAAGGGACACCACTAGGGGTCGATTCGAGGAGCTTGGATTGTACTTTTAATGTTTTACATGTCTTAGGGAGTCTTAGATTAACTCACCTGTCGAACTAACCCTTCAAAATTCGAAGGTGGGTTAGTTTTCTTTTCCTCCCCGTTGCTTGACACGTCTTCCCCGCTCCACTCGGAGTTTAGTTTTTGTTTTGTTTTGGGCAATGACGATGATGATGCTAAGCGATGCTTAGTGATGAGTAGAGATGATATCCCATCCTACGACACCGGGACTCGCTCCAGGGCCCGATGAACCGTAGGATGACGGTATCATTCGCCGCTATAAGGCTACGGGCACTCGCATCTTCTAGTGATTGCTTGAGTGATCCTACACCCAACAAAATAATCAACTCGTGGACGATTCTAACTTTCAAAGAAAATCCGATAAGGATACGATACTACATTTTACAATAAAAAAACATGTTTCTACCACAATCAAAAATTAATATATAAAACACTCTTTTGTATGCTCGAAATCCACGTGCATACTAAAAATATAAAATATAAAACCATTTTTATAAAATCCTAGTTGTCCACTCGTTGATTATCAATTCCAGGTTGAGAACACCCTCACGAGTCAGGCTTAGTAGGACACCCATCTAGCTGAATAGCGGACTTTATACACTCGTGTGACCGAGTAGCCTTCGACGACCCTTCGAGCAGTACTACACAGTTCTGAGCCTAGCCCCGACCCGAGTGTTTGCGATTTTCTTCGGATTTTTGTATGATTTTGGTAAAGCACTCGTGATCCTTTTTCCGAGTTTTCCCGGTGTTTGATGATTTTATTTTGATTTTCGTCGCTTTTCGAGCTTTCGTTGCGAGTCGTTCACCGTCTTTCTCGAGCTTTGCAGACGATATTTACGTTTTCTACTGGGCTTTCGCCAAGCAAGATGCACTTCGGCTCTGTCGCGATAACGGATCTCCTGAGATATACAGAGTTCGTTTATACTTACGGCTGTTACTTTCGTCACTGCTACTTTCTTTTAAGCACATCGTACTCTACTATACGTTTTCATCGTTTTTCCTGCGTTTACATACCTCGTTATACAACCGTACTAACATTTAAACATATCTTGCACAGGATATTTAGAAGAACTCGACTATGGCCATTCTGATCGAATATTTTAACTCGCCATTTTAGAAAACTCAACCTCTTCATGCAAGGAGCTCGGAGTTGGTATGGTAGGCAACACGATCGTCTTCGACAGTGAAGCGTGTGTTCATCAATCAAACCATAGGATAGCTCTGAAGTCATCGAGGCTCGCTTTCGAATCTCCGACATCCCCTAGCTCTCTCCTCTGGATTCTACGATAAAATGTTCCAAACTTAAGTCAATTCCTTTGACACTTCTCCATCTTATTTCGATGAAAAGTCCTATCCTTTTGACCTCCTCAAGATAATATTTCCGATTTTTATCAGAGTTTCTTAAATGATTTCGGTCATTTAAGATGTAATTAACTATAGAGGCTCGCCTCTTATAGGAACGTTCCGAACTCGATTACAAATAAACCCTATTTAATTCTTCATATTAAATAAGGGAACTCATTTAGCAAATAAAATGGTTTACGAGACTAAACTGACGTCATATATTTCTTAGTTCATTTGATCGAGCCTCACCTCAAGTCTTGTGTTTGTCTCTCGGGATAAATGCATCACTGAGGTGTAGTAAGCTTCTTTCATTTAAACTATGAAAAATATGAGGTCGATTGACTTCATATTTCTTCTCATGTTGAAGCATCATTCGAAGCGGGTGACGGGATTTCGATTTCGCCGCCGCAGACTATCTTACGGCACTTCACACCCAAAACAACGCCGACACCTTGGAGATTCGTTATTTTCTTAAATGCAACAAGTTGAGTCAAGTCATATGCAATGAAAGCCGACAGAAAAGAAATATCGTCCAGAAAAACTCGAGAAAGGACGGCGAATGACTCACGGTAGAAAACTCGGGAAAATGAATAACAAAAAAAATCATCAAAACCTCGAAAAAATCCCGGAAAAAGGACCACGAGTGCTTCATCAAAATCATACAAAAAATCCGAAGAAAACCGAAAGCACTCGAAGTCAGGCTAAGCTCGAAACTGTAGTTGTTCTCGAGGGTCGTCGAAGGCTACTCGGTCACCCGAGTGTATAGAGTCCGCTACTCAACTAGAAGGGTGTCCTACTCAACCTAACTCAGGAGGGTGTTTCTTAAACCAGTACTGATAATCAACAAGTGGACAACCAAGTTTATAATATAGTTTTAAAACTTATATTTTTAGCATGCACGTGGATTTCAGACATACAAAAGAGAGTTTATATCAATATTTGGTTGTAGTGAAAATATATTTTTTTTGTTGTGAATATAGTATCCGTTCTTATCAGATTTTGAAAATTAGGGTTGTCCACGAGTCGATTACTTCGTCGGGTGTAGGATCACTAACCATCCTAAGAAGGTACGGGTGTTTCGCTTGCCTTATAGCGGTGAATGATATTGTCATCCTACGGTTCACCGGGGCCCTGGAGAGAGTCCTGGTGTCGTAGGATGGGATATCATTCCACTCTACCATCGGTGTGTCTTTATCATCAACACCATAATTGCCCTAAAAACAAAACGAAAACAAAACCAACTCCGAGAGAAACGAGGAAAACAAGTCAACAGCGGAAATGGGAAGGAAAGGAGACTAACCCTACCTCCAAATCCGATTTAGAAAAGAGGGGCCAAAACGGAAGGAGGGTTAGTCTAAAACACCCCTAAAATAAGGTTTGAAGCGTTCTCAAACCTCACAAAACAAATAAAAGAACATAATCCAAACAAGGCCCAAGGTCCTCGAATCAATCCAGAAGGATCTCATTTTCTCATTTCATTAGGATTGGATCAACTTAAAGAGGGCATTTTCCTAATTCCTAAATTGAAACAGGTTCGAATTGACATGACGACCACACACAAATGATCTCGTGGCGCCAGTTTCCAAACCTTGAAAATATAAAATTAAATAATTCCACCAAATATCTTCCAAAATAAAGTCTGGAACACTTCCAAACTCCACAAATTGAGCAAAGGAGAAATAATCCAAGAGAAGCATTGCTAACATATCAAAACCGCAAGTAGTGCAATTATCCAATTTTCAATTTGCTTCACAACTTCATGTATAATCTTATAAGTATAAAAATCTTTTCACAGGACCAAATAGGAGCTCACGGCCAGGACAGGAAGGGCCAAAATGGCTCACGGCCAAGGTGGGACAAAGCCAAGAAAACTCACGGCCAAGGCAACAGGGGCCAAGGTAGCTCACGGCTATAGCAATAACAGAAAAACCATCCCAACATAAAGCTTTCAACACATAAGAAAGTGAATGGATAAGCACTCACAAGTCTTCCAAATTAGCTCCAATTCCATAAGTAAAATATAGTAAAGATACCCAAATCCAATCATTAATCATCTCACTCCATAAGCAAGCCAAGGGAGTTTCAAACCGCAACCTCAAAAAATCCTCCCATTTCAAACATTAAGAAAAGCTGGAATCAAGACATTACAATGCAAAACAGCACTCACCACACGGCCAAAACCACAGCCCAACACAAAATCGAATCCAGCTCACCACAAGCAAGGCTCAAAATGAAAATTTCAAAGCTCTTAAACAGGGACAACCATAATCATCAAAAATAGGCTCTCGGGTAGAGGCTAAAACAAGCAAAACCGAGCCTCTAAACAAGACCAAAAACAATCCCTCAAAGCATTCGAGCAAAGACAAGTGTAACACATTAAGATAGGCTCTCGGTTAGGAGCTAAGGAAAACAAACTAAGCCCCCAAATGAAGCCAAAACAAATCTCTTAAAGCATTGAAACAGGAGCAACAATTATACATCGAAATAGACTCTCGGATAGGGGCTAGAATAAGCCAACCGAGCCTCCAAGTGAGGCCAAAATGAGCCACTATAAGGTTGAAACCAAACCAAGCATGAGGCTAAAACGAACACCTCCATATATTTAACATATCAAAATATAAAGCCACCATATGCTTCAAATAAAAACAAGCGTGGAACTTTTCCAAATCAAAATAAATTTCTTCCTAGCATGCATTTTTAAGCCCAAAAGAATTTAAAACAATAGAACCAAGCCTTCCATATGCATGAAAGACCAAATGAGCCTTTCAATATTTCATATTAGATAAGTGTGAATGAAAAGCTACATAAAACATATCCCAACATGCTTGAAAGAGGAACTATCCTTGTCCCAAAGCCACATTTCCAATCATTCCAACTTGCTTTGAACAGAAGAAAAGAAAAGAGCTAATGCCATGCTATATTTCCATCATTTTAAGCAAGTAGAGAAAAGAGAGGAGTTGATATCATGCTAAATTTCCCTCATTTTAAGAAAGTAGCAAAAAAGAGAAGAGTTGATATCATTCTAAACTTCCACCATTTTAAGAAAGTAGCAAAAAAGAGAAGAGTTGATATCATGCTAAATTTCCCTCATTTTAAGCAAGTAGCAAAAAAAGAGAAGAGTTGATATCATGCTAAATTTCCACCATGTTAAGCAAGTAACCAAACCCATCCTTTAGAACTTGCTCACATTTCTATTTTCCACATGCCTCGAGTAACAAACATCCCCAAATATAAGCACAATGATAAACTAGCATGCTGTACCGCCTTGTAGAACCATCCTCAGTGGCTCGGCAGAGAGAAAACCGCAAGGTAGCAGGGCACAGGGAATAGAAGGTACCTTCTTGAAACAGAAATGAGCAATACAAAAACTTTAAAGGCACTTTCCAAACTCCACTCTCCCTCCAACAACAAGAGGAAGCCAACCCAAGCACATCAAGCTAAAGAAGTGAGAAAAAAAAGGCAGAGTTTTCCCTCCCTCGGAAGCTTTCGGCCAGCCATTGAACTTCCTCCCAAATGGGGTTTTATAGCCACACACGAGAAGAAAAAAGCTCACCTACGCCTACCCATCGCGGGTCGATGCCGAGGGAGGCGGGAAAACAGCGACAGACGTCGCAGAGAGGAGCAGGCGTCAGGATAGGGGTCGGGTAGGAGAAGATAGGGCGGCCAGGGATAACGGATGGACGCGTGCGGCTCGAGGAGACCGCAGGAGGTGAAATCGCGACAGGGCATGGGTATTCGGTCGGGCGTACGAACAGGAGAGCGGGAGGGACGGACCGAGCGATCCATGGGGAGAATTCGATCGGTCTCGCGAATAGGAAGGAGGGAGGCGGGTCAAGCGTGAAATGGGGAACGATTTTAGGGCTTAGGATTTTAGGGAGAAATAAAATATACATAATAATAATAATGGTTTTATTTATTATTAATATTATATTCATTTTCGGCATTTTCTCTCCGACGAGCTATCGTTACAAATTAAATGTCAATTTTAGGTAAAATCGGGCAGTCAATTTCGTCATCTGATGTCGTTCGGACAACTTCGTCGACGGTCGCGTCGAAAGTGCGTCAAATTCAGCCTTTTCTGAAATTGTGACTTTGATGTCGATCGTCCAGGCGTTCTGACTTAAGCTGCAGTGCACTGCGAAGGAATTGAAGGCGTCGAGGTCGCGAACTGAGAATTTGTGCGCCCAGGTGTGTCAAACGTGCACGAGACTGTCCTAATGTACAGGGGTCCTATAGGGACTCAATTTGAACTCCTGACGTCAATTTCGACATGCTATAAACTAGCGGTATGAAATCTCGTACAGGGTTTCAAAGAGTAACGAAGTGGCTCCAGACTCTCTAAAAAGAGGTGGGTCCCATCGCTAAGAATATAGGATCGTCGGGGGAAACTCCTAAGGCTAGATTCCTAAAGCTAAGAGAAAAACTAAACCTCGACAAAAACGAGGTCAACAAACCCTTAAGATTATTGCTAATACTAAGATTTTTAATATTATAAGTACTTATGCGCCTCAATTAAGTTTAGATATAGGCTCTAAAGAAAATTCTGGAATGACCTAGAAGACTTAACACAAATAATACCATTTGAAGAAAGAATTTTTATTGGAGGAAATTTAAATTGACATGTCAGTAGAGTGGTAGAAGATCCTAGAAATATTCATGGTGACTACGATTTTGGAGTGATTAATGAAGAAAATAGTCATATTAGATGTTGCTTTAACATTTGATTTTGTTATTGCTAATACTTTATTCTAAAAAAGAGATGAGCATATTATTACTTATAAAAATGGATCTAATATAACATAAATTGATTATTTTCTTATAAGAAGAAGAGATCGTCGAGAATGTAACTATTTTAAGGTCATTTCAAGTGAGGATTTAAGTACTCAACATCGATGTTAGTTCTGAATTTTAAGATAAAGAGTTGTAAAATAAAGCATACTAAGAATTATTATCACAGAATTAGATAGGGGCGCTTAAAAGACAAATAAAATTATTTTTATAAGTAAACTTCAAGATTTATATTCATGGTGACTACGGTTCTGGAGTGATTAATGAAGAAGATAGTCATATTAGATGTTGCTTTAACATTTGATTTTGTTATTGCTAATACTTTATTCTAAAAAAGATATGAGCATATTATTACTTATAAAAATGGATTTAATATAACATAAATTGATTATTTTCTTATAAGAAGAAGAGATCGTCGAGAATGTAACTATTGTAAGGTCATTTCAAGTGAGAACTTAAGTACTCAACATCGATATTAGTTTTGAATTTTAAGATGAAGAGTTATAAAATAAAGAATACTAAGAATTATTATCACAAAATTAGATAGGGACATCTAAAAGACAAATAAAATTATTTTTATAAGTAAACTTCAAGTTTTCAAGATTTGGGATGTTCATCAAGAAACAAATTTTACGTGGAATAAAGTAATAAACCCTATTAAAGACGTGATAAAAGATGTACTTGGAGAATCAAAAGAAAAAATTTTTTATAAATAAAAATAGTTTGTGGTGGAATAATAATGTGCAAGAAAAGATTAAATATAAAAGATTATGTATAAAAATTGGTTTAAATGTAAAAACTTGAGAACCGACAAAAATATAAAATGACCCGTTAGGAGTCAAAGAGAACAAACTGTTGTTGATCTCAATTTTGGCGAGGTTAGTTTTCTTCTTAGGATTTAGGGTATAGCCTTAAGATTCTCCCTTTGACTATCTTATAACCTTAGTAATGAGACTCACCTCATTTTAGAAGTCAACCTTTTATTTACTCTTTTACAGTTCCACATGTGTGGTTCTTGACCTTTAGCACTTGGGATGTTGAAACTGACATGAAGGAACTCAAAAGCAGTCCCCATAGGACCGTTAAGCCCTAAGATTGCCTTATGCACAATTTACAGATCTGCGCGCACAAATTTTGCAATTCGGATGATCGACACATTAAATAATGCAATTCCCGTCACCACGCCTTTATATGTTGCATATTTTACCAAAACTTCAATATAATTTTTGAAACGATTGATCACAAACCAGAAATTTCAAGAAAATTGAATTCGTTGCATTTTTTATCCGATTGTCAACGAGGTTTATCTGAATGACCCCGAATGATGAAACAGACTGCGCCGGCGCGTCTAGAATATTGAAATTACCTAGAAATGACATCAATTTTGATATGGTTCCTAACATGATCAAATTGAGTTTGAATCGAGAAAACATAAATAGAATATTAATGTTAAAATAAAATGGGGTAATTAAAAAAAAAATCCTTAAATACTAAATCCCTAACTCACGCACACACCCTCAACTCCTTCGACCCGATCCCCCTTCTCCCGCAATCAGCCACACACGAACACTAAATGAGCCCTAATCCTTCGGCTGTACCAGCTCTCCTTCGCGAAGCCTCGACCTCGAGGTCCCCACTGCACCTTGCCACTTCCCCTGCATGCCTGCCACCACTTCTCCTGCTCGCCTCGCTACTTCCCCTACATGTCTGTCGCCACTTACCTGCCGCCATCGGCTTCGGCTCACTCCCAGGTAAGGTGAAGGTTGAAGCTTTGGCTTTGCCAGAGTTTTGTTTTTGAAGCTTTGGGAAGTCAATGGAATTTTATTGCTAAAGCTCCATTCGTTGGTTCATCCTTGCTGTACTTGGGCCTTTTCAAGTTCTACTGCTTTTCTGTGGGTGAACTCTTGAGCGAGATAAGTCCCCTTCCTTTCGCTTCTTATCTATCGCTCATTCTCTCTTTGCGAGCTTTACCATCGAGCTACCCATGTTTATTTCAATTCTGTAAATACACATATATATACATATATATATATAATATATATATATATAGATATATATATATATGTATGTATGTATTTATATATAGATGAAAAGGTAAAATCGAGCAACATTTTATCGGACCAATAGGTGAAAAGGATGGGAAGCATCGTCGTTATCTTCATTACTCCTGGAAATGAAGGCTCTCTCGAGGATGTGAAGTTCACGCTAATCGGGAAATTTCGATTTAGTCATCCAAGATGGATTTGGTTAGAAAGTTCTTTGAGGATCTGAAGTTCATTGGAGGATGGAGGTTGAGAGTTTTAGATGACAGACATCTACTTATTAGAATACAAAAGGAAGAAGATTATGCTAGAATATTTGCCCAACAATCTGTTTTGGTTGCTGGTACCTATATGAAGCTTATCAAATGGACTTACGATTTTGACCATCTGAGGAACCTCCTCGTCGTTCACTATGTGGTTCAAGCTTCCGGGATTCTCTTTTCATTTGTACCAACGAAAAGCTTTATATAACATCAGTCAAGCTCTTGGTATTCCTCTCAGAGTTGATTCACCTACTTATGATATGGTCACGCCTGATGGTGTCAGGGTTCAGGTGGAAAGAGATTTTACCCTCCCAGATGTGGATCAAATTTGGATCACGGATGGTGAAGATGGGTTTTGGCAGGAGGTGGTGGTAGAGAATAGACCTCTTTTTTGCTGACATTCAGAAATGTTCGGGCACATTAGGGACACTGCATACGGTCGCATCCCACATCGAGAAAAGAGGCTTCGGGCGCTTCTTTACTGCTCGTTGAGATTCTTCAACAAAGTGCGATCTTCTGCTCAGTTGAGTGAACGGCGTAGCTGTACGAGGTCGACAAGGCTGTCGTGGAGACTCCTCAGCCAGTCGCACGAGTTGCCGCCCCGGTGGTTAGCGCCATAGTTCTTCGAAGATGGAAAGGTGGCCCTTCCTCCTGTGGTGCGAACCGCTTGGTGAGCTACCATAGACTGTCGATTCCGACCGATACACCAAAAAATTTAGCGAGAAAAGAAGAAATCTCCGACTTCATCGTTACAGCCGACCAGTAAGTTTGCGAGACTCGACAACCGAAGAGGAAGAAAGTGAAGAAGAAGCAGATGAAGATGAAGAAGAAGAAGATGAAGAGGATTGGCAGGTTTACACTTCTCGACGGAAGAAGAAGCCTGGAAATACTCTACTAATTGATGAAACCTTGGTCACTCATGGCAATGGAACATCAATTAAGAGCTTACTCTATGGATCTCCTAAAAACAGAGCGAGAGTAGCGCGATCTCGTTCTTAGACATTGTTATTGTTACTGCATGTGCCGAACTTTCGTTTCTTTTGTTAGCTTTGTATCGTAGGGGTTGGGCTCCATGTTTTGGGCCCCTCCGCAAGCTCATGTAACCGTTTTTATTTCAATAAAAAAAAATGTATTGTTGACCTCGTCAGGCTTCTTTGGCTTAGGCAACCTGAACTCGGGATTCTTGATCAGACTGTAGAACATCTTTTTCGCTGCTTCATCTTTAAAAGAGTACATTCACGTAGGTATAGTTGAAATTGGTCTTTTGTATGTACGGTGAGGTCTGCTTGAGATGATTGTCGAATATTCGACGAGGACGTTGGAAGATCCGTCGAGGTTGTTCGGCTTGTATTTGCAAGCTGTCGCTTTCCCTGCTAACCACCTGCAATCTGTTCCGGATCTCTTTTCATCTGTCTTGGTTGTCCTGGACTTCTCGGCCTTCTCATAAGAATTCATATGTTTGATTTCTTCTTGCAGATTATTGGCTTTGCTGAGTAATTTCTCGAAAGACTTGAAGGTGAGTCCCTTCGGCATGAAAGCTATTGGCCCATGGATGCTTTTGAGCAAGATCTCAATCGCATGATGTTCTTGTAGCTGAGGTTCACATTTCATGCTAAGTTTTCTCCACCTCAAGATATAATCTACTAAAGTCTCGTTAGGATTTTGTCTTTCAATCACGAGATCTCCAATAGAAACATGATGCTGCGTTCCGGCAAATCTTTTCACGAACAACTGTTCTAACTCGGAGAATGTCTTCACTGATCCGTTAAGCAATTCGGCATACCAATCAAATGCTATCCCTGACAAACTGCTGACGAACTGACGGCAAAGCAATGCTTCGGTACCTCCGGTGTTACCACAACTGGCTCGGAAATGTCTTATGTGTTATGCAGGGTTTCCAACCCCATCAAATATCTTAAAGTTCGGTGACACAAAACCTCTAGGGTAGGGTACGGCATCAAATTTCTCCGGGTCGAGTCTACCCTTTAAAATCAATGCACCACTCTTAGACTGGGCTATGGCCTCCGAACTTGTTCGACCATTTGTTTAAATTCCCTTTCTGGTATGACGCTCTGAGCAGAATCTTTCGGTTGTTCATCAGAGGCGAACTCTCTTCTTTCATCTGCATCACTAATGGTTTCTGGTTGGTTTGTCTCCGGCGGTGTTGTACGCGGTGATTGTAATTGTCTTTGCATCGCAATCACGGTGGCTGTCAATTCTTCAATTTTCTTTTCGAGACAACTGATCTATTCGTCCTTCTGCTGGATGGCCCTCCGCCACTCATCTGCAGCGTTCTCCTCATGGAGAGGAGCGTCACTCGCAGCTAACATGGCTCGGGTCTCGACGACATTGATTTCTGCGAATTCACTTTCCATGTAATCTAGCTATGTTGTAATCTTCGTCTTCGATATCTCCTTTCGATCTTTAAACGGTTGTGCAATGTCAACTCGAAGCTTTTCAAGCGTACTCAATCGAATTTCCTCCGAGGATTTTAAGATCAACCGAAACTTTTCGAGAAACATCAATTATTTCCCGAGCACCGGCGTCGTGTAGAGTCGATTGAATCCTCCGAAACCGTATTTGCGAATCTTCTTCGGGTTCTTTTAAATATTCTTTCGGTGAGTATCACATTTTCACTTCGAAATTCTCTTGAAGCCAATCTTTGAAAACAAAGCAATTTTCTATCGTGTGGCTAGAACAAGCGGTGGTATGGGCAGTATTGAGGGATGATCTTTCATGTCGGCTTCCTCCGGCTTTTCGGCTTTAGAAGTCCGAATTCGGTCTCAACGACGAAGTCGTGGAACATCTTCGACACGGTTTCTTCCTCGAAGGAATACACCACTTTCACGTCGTTCCGCAATGGACATCCGCTTATTCCTTGTTTGGTGTGATCCTGACTGATGTAGTTGTTGGCTAGATTGGTCATATCGTTGTGTCTGTTGTTGGTGGAATTGTCGAGGTTGTTTGGTTTTTAAAACTTCCTGGTTGCGCCTCCTTTCCTGTGCCTTCATCAGTTGCACAGTCCTTGAATTGGACCCAATTTCGAATCCAGAAAATGGTGGGGTATAAGCATCCACCAACTTTTCCTCATGTAGAATCTCTTTCCCCTTGCTCGACAAAACAGTCGGCGCGATGACGATGAATCCGGTAGTAGGGGCAAAAACGGTTCTCTGAGAAATCTCAACGACAAGTATTTTCGCACTAGAAGAGCTCTTTTCAACCAACACCTTTGAAGGGGAGAACTCTTCGGCGATTCCAAGTCAAGCTCTACGATAGTCGCACGGACTTATCTGTTTCGAACTTCATTGCTGTGACAGAAACTTTCCCGAACTTAACTCCAATATCATTGAACCCTTGTCCAAACTTAATAATTGCCAGGTCAGGCAGTTCATCCCTGTCGACAGCAAACTCCATTCCAGAAGCAAAAGAAAAGATCAACTTTGGCGAAGACATTGTCCCTGTTATTTGAAGAATTTTTGAAAGTCAGCGATGTCCCGTGTCTTGTAGTTTCGACATAAGTACTCAAGTTGACGCACTTGTCTTACGAACTGGACATCCTATATTATTTTAATTTTCAAATTTAATATTTATTTGTGATTAAAGCATCGAAGAGTTGCAATTAGCAAGTTAACCAGCGTGAAAGGACGCAAGATGGCTTGATTCACAAGAAACAAAACAAACCCGAAGGAGAAGAAAGTGCGAAGTTTAGGACCCAGTGCGGGACCAACTTCACAACACACAATGCCCGGATGGAACTAGTCCACCGACACACCTATTGGGGGTCCGACCCCACACAAAGATCAAAAAGTCCTTAATGGCCTCCTGAACCTTTCCGTTCAAAAGGTGAATGAACAGACGGTCCTGAAGTCCGAAAGAGTTGATCGTGCTCACCCAAGAAAGAAATGGGAGGAGCATGTCAACGGAAGAAGGGTAATCTGGTCCATAAGGGATATGGACACATTACCGATGTATGAAGATAAGATTTCCTGATTTGAATGGAGAGAGAAGCATTCCCCAGCAGAGTCGCCAGAAGCTGTCGGAGTTGTTTTGTGCGTGAAGTGCCCGTAAGAAGCTGTCGGTCGCCGGAATCGAAATCCCGTCGCCCGCTTAGGAAGGATCCTTCAAGAAAAGGAAGGGATCAAGCCGACCACATATTTTTCATAGTTTAAATGAAAGAAGCGCTACACACATCAAGTCATGCATTTATCCGAAGACAAACACAAAACTTGAGGTGAGCGTCCGATCAAATAAACTAAGAAATATATGAAGTCCGTTTGTATCGCGAAACCATTTTATTTGCCGACAAGCTTCCTATTTAATACGAAGAATTAAATAGGATTTATTTTAATTGTGTTCGAAAATGCTTCTATAAAGGTGACTCTTATAGTTAATTACATCTTAAATGACCGAAGTCACTTAAAAACTCTCGATAAAAATCGTGAATATTATCTTCGAGGAGGTCGAAAGGATAGGACTTTTCAACGTAATCGGACAAAGAGGTGTGAAAGTGGATTAGGCTCGAAATTGGAACATTTTATCGTAGAATCCAAAGGAGGAAGAACTAGGGAATGTCAAAGATCCAGAGGCGAACCTCAGTGACTTCCTAAGCTATCCTATGATTTGGCTTTGAATTAGGAGAGATTATTTAAGTGTTTCATCCTGCCAATTTTATTTAGTTAGGGCTTACATTCGTGTGAAAAGATCACACGAACAGCCTAGAAGATGTGAGGATTTAGGTCGTAACGAACGACAACCTCGGAATCCTAAAGCGAGTTGGGGCTTATATTGTACGACAGAAGCTATACAGAGGCCAAGAAAGGTTGAGGATTTATGTCGCGCTAGGCGAACGACCTCGAAATCCTATGGTTTGTTGTTTAATCACTAAGGAATGATTTAGTTGGTGAAGACATGTTTTGCTGTTCTAGCTCCAAGCTCCTTGCCGTTAAGAGGTTAAGTTTTCTAAGATGGCAAGTCAAAATATTCAATCAGGTGGCCCTATGGTCGAGGTCTTCTAAACATCCTATGCAAGTATGTTTAAATGTTGTACAGTGTATAGCAAGGTATGTAGCACAGGAAAACAATAAAGCATGCAGTAGAGTATAGTACAACGTGCTAAGCGGAAAGCATGCAGGAGTAGGTATGCAAAAAGTAATAACTAAACAAGATAACATACGATACAGATACGCAAAAAGAATATCATCGTAAACGTAAACAAACCCGTATACCTGGAAGATCCGTAGACTTCTTATGTGTAGCAATGAGGAGCGTATCACATAAAGCCAAACAAGAGAAGGAAAAGTCGTCAAAAGCTCGAGAAAGCAAGGAGACCGACTTATAACGAAAAACCCGAGAAAACAAACGAAAGTCAAAAATAAAATCATCAAAACCTCTGAAATCCGGAAAAAGGACCACGAGTGCTTCATTAAAAATCAAACGAAAGCCGAAGAAAACCGCAAACACTCGAGTAGGGGCTAGGCTCGGAATCGCGTAGTATCGCTCGAAGGGTCGTCGAAGGCTACTCAATCACACGAGTGTATAGTGCTCGCTCACTCAGCTAGTAAGGTGTCCAACTAAACCCGACTCGGAGAGTGTTCCTCAACCCAAAGCTAATAATCAACGTAGTGAACAACCGGATTTTATAATATAGTTTTTGAAATTTATATTTTTAAGCATGCACATGAGTTTCGGTGCATACAGAATAGAGTTTTATCAATTTCCGATCAGTAGTGGAAAGATATATATATATATATATATTTTTTTCAAAATGTAATATCATATTTTTATCGATTTTGAAAATCGCGATTGTCCACGAGTCGATCATTTCGTCGGGTGAAGGATCACTAACAATCCTGAAGGTACGGATGTGCCTCGCTTGCTCAGCGGTGAATGATATCGTCATCCTACGGTTCACCGGGCCCCGGAGCGAGTCCCGGTGTCGTAGGATGGGATATCATTATACTCTATCACCGGCGTGCGCTTGCATCATCGCCGTCATCGCCCCAAAAAAAAAAAAAACAAAAACCGACTCCGAGTGAAGCGGGAAACACGTGTAAATCAATAAGGAGGGGACGAAGAGGAGATTAACCCTCCTCCGATCCAAGAAAAGACCAAAACGGAGGAAGATTAATCTACTCGACCCTAAAACATGTAACAACGAACGCTGAAAGCATGGCCCGAGGTCCTCGAATCAGTCCTGGGGACGTCATTTTCTCACTTGGACACAATTGGATCGGCCCCGAAATGGGTATCCCTTGCATTCAGATAAAACTAAACCAAAAGCAGTGACCTTCGAGAATCGTTCAAGAATCCACAAATCAAACGGGAAAAGAAAAGAAAAGTGACTCGAAGAAAACCGACTAAAGCCCCAGACTCATACTAAAATTCAGCCTTCCGATCATCAATTAATTCCTTATCATTTGAAATACAATTCTTCCCACGTAGGACCACTCTCAGACTCCGGATCAAACTCACAACGGCGGTAGGAGAATCACCAAGATACAAATGCATAAGAAAGTGAATGTACAGGCTCCCATACCATTTCAAGCTAACTCCAAACTCACCAAGCAAAGCAAGCAAAGAACTCACCAAATATTCAGGCTCACATAAGGACCTTACCAAACACCACCATTTCCACCATCAAGCCAAGCCACCAAGTGAAATGAGTTTAAGCTAAGCGTGTAAGTAATGTTACAATTCTCATATGCTTAAAGTTAAGCCAAGCCCAGATCGATCCACTCATCAAATAAAAAGGAGGAGGCCTTGATGGGGTTCGACCAAGTCAGCACAGGGCCCCAAACCCGAGCCCAAAGAAGGCCACACATCAAATTCAAAGCTTAGCTTCAACATACCTCACCAAACTCCAGCAACAAAGCCTTACACAAGTCACTACAATCCAACTCCAAAGCTCAATTAAACATCCCTCATAGAAGCAGCTACTAGTTTGTGGAAAAGCCAAACCCGGGCCACCATAACTAGGAGAAACAGCCCATAGCTCAATCCAAAACAGCCCCAAAACGAAAGAAAACAAGGTCCAACCCATGCAAACCAGACCCGAGCCACCTTGGCTAAAAGACAAACTAAGCATTTAATCCAAGACGGCCCCAACACAAAACGAGGTCGAGGAGCCATCCAGAAACGAAAAGCCGAGCCATAATAAAGTAGAAAACGAGCCCAATCATAAGCTACAGCAGTCCAAACATAAAACTGAGATCAGGAATGCTAAAACATCAAAACCGAACCAGCACAAAGGCTAAAACCGAGCCAGAGCAAAGGCAAAGCAAGCCCAGCACAAGCTTAGGATTTAATCCCAGTGCAAACTTAAGACAAAGGCTCATCACAAAATAAAGTCCAGCTAGCATACAGACTCAAAATCGAGGAAAGAACACCAAAGGAACCAAAAACCAAGCCTCAACAGAGGTTAAAAACGAATCCGACTCTAAAGCCACAGCAATTTTGATGCAAAGCCGGAGCAAGGGTATACTAAAGAAAAGAAGATAACAATCAAACCGGATCCATATGGAACTAGAACCCGAGCTGAGCAAAGGCAAAACAAGCCCGGCCTCAATTCCAACATAAACCCAAGCGATTCAAACCATAGGAAAAGCCAAAACCGAGCCAAGTAATGGGGTCAAAACAAACCCAGACACAAAGCTAGAACAAAAGCTCCTCATAAAAAACGAAATCCAACCAACATATAGCCCAAAACCAAGCTAAATATAAAGCTAAAAGAACGAATTTCCGAAAGCGAGTAGAATAAGGACAACGAGTGCTTTATCCAGATTAGGCTCACGGGTATGAGCTGAAACAAACCAAGCAAGCCTCTAAATGAGGTCAAGATGAGCCATGACAAGGCTACAATTATACCAAACATAGAGTTAAAGCAAACTTCTCCATGTATTCAACATACCAACATGTAAAGCCGCGATAGAGAATAGATAGGAGAAGTAGAGAATAAGCTTCACATGTGTATAGCATTAAACGAAACCTTCCATGCTTCCATAAAGGGCCAAAATGCAAGAAGCCCGATAGCTAACCCCTCAAGCATTCAAAGCTTTAAAGCCATAAAATACCTTGCATGAGAAAAGTATAAGCATTTCCAAATTGAACTTAATACTCTCCTATCATGCTCTCTAACAGATGAGAAGTAGGAGGAGCAAAGAAACAAGCCCCACAAATATATAAAGCTGAATAAAACCTTCCATTCTTCATGTCAAGTTAAAATATGCAAGAGACCTCCAAATTTCTACCTAAACATGCTTGCAAGGGAAAAGTACAACCTCAAAGCCACACATTTAAGATTTTAAACTTGCTTTAAGTGTAAGAAAGGAAGAGAAAGTAATATCATGCCGCGCCTATACCATCCCAAGCAAGTAATCAAGTCTGGATCCTAGAACATGTTCATGTTTATACTTTTAACATGCTTGAGCAATAAATCTTCTCAAATAAAGCCATAACAATGAACTAACATGCTGCTAGAAAGAGAAGAGGGAAGGCCTCCATTAATTAAGCAAGCAAACAAGCTAATCCCTAGCATGCAAGTACCCAGCCGAGACATTTAACAGGGAAGGTTAAGCCAACAACATGAGTTACGGCTTCCCTGGGCCAAACCGAGAGGAAGAGGGGGGAGAGGAGAGTACCAGACAGTGTAGAGAGCACAAGAAGAGCAGGAAATCAAACTCCAAGCCGGCAGCACCTCCTCCTCACAATAAGTCTCGGGCTAACCCTAGGTCATCCTGAAATGGGGTTTAAATAGGGGGAAATGGGAAGAGGAGTGCCGGCACCTACCCGTGGAGTCGAGGAAACTCGAGGGAGCTACGGGGGATGGGGGAGACTGACGCAAGGAGCCTCGAATCTCCTGCGCACGCGCCGCAGAGATAACACTCGCACAGACGGGACGTCGTCTACTCGCGCAGAGATGGGTATGGGGGTGACAGCGAAAGGCTCGAGAGATAAACGGCCGAAAAGGGAGAGTGATCGAGCGCGGGAGAGGAGTCGCGGAGAGCCCCCACGAGGCTCGAGCACGGGAGACGAGCGAACCGAGCGGGTCGAGTGAGGGAGAGTAGGATTTTAGGGCTTATATTTTAATTAAATAGATTTAAAAGTAATTTATATGAAAATACGCCCCAAATCATAACTCTCGCACCCAACGGGTTATCGTCGCAAACTTAACGTCGATTTTAAGTGAAATCGACGTTCCGGAAGCATCGGCGCAGTCCGTTTCGTCGTCCGAGGTCATCTGGGCAACCTCGTCGACGGTCGCGTCAAAATTGCGTCGAAATTTGGTGTCGTCACAAATTTTGACTCGAGTTCGATCGATTAGAATCGTGCATGTGTGTAAGGCGTGCACGAGGCTGTCCTAATGTCCAGAGGTCCTATGGGGACTCAATTTGAACTCCTGACATCAATTTCGACCGGCTATAGACTAGCGGTACGGAATCTCATACAGGATTTCAAAGACTAACGAAGTGGCTTCCAGACACTCTAAAACAAGGTGGGTCCCATCGCTAGGAATCTAGGATCGTCGGGGAAGCTCCTGAGGCTAGAATCCTAAATCTAGGAGGAATACTAAACCTCGACAAAAAGTGAGGTCAACATGTATGTATTTGAAATAAAAGGAAGAATGTATTAAACGAATTGGAAATGGTAGGAAGAACTCAGTATTCATGCACTTGTCTCGCATGGGTTACTATTATGTTCGTTCTGGATTTCTTTTATATACCAGAGTTTCTGATTCATGTGGGTTATGTACAAAAACTATAAGTGATTAGGTTGGATCATTGTTATGCCGGCATTAGTTGCCCTTACCGCTTTAAATTTCATGCCAAAATATGTTTGAAAGAAGGCACATTATTTTTCAAGCATTCATATCCATGACTTTGAGCTCAATACTTTTATATTTGTACTACTCTAGCTACGCACGAGGGGCTACATAGATGTCCTTTTCTCTGACAGGCCATGAAAATTTGGGCATTATAGGTGTTTTGGTGCTTTACATCAGTCAAAAAAAAAAAAAAATCTGAAAGTCTTCGTCATTTGCTCTTTGAAAATTTGAGGGCCTTCGTACTGTCATGTGCAAGAGTTTGAAGGCTTTCGTCCTTTGTCCATAGGGGTCTGAGTATTTTGAGGACTTGCTGTTTTGCTCGGCCTACAGGCTATTCCTCTAGGTTCCCTTGCTGTTTTGAGACAGATTTACATGCAGCTCCTTTTCTTTGTTTCAAGTATATGCTGTCTTGGAAGATTAAAATGCTCTTTCTTGGCTTATATTAATGCTGAAATTCAGCTATTCCTTACAGATTTTCTTTTTTTTTACATATGATGAAACGATGTTGTTGTGAACTTCGATTCAGCGGTCGTGCATTCGCGTTGTGGTTTATATAGACCTTTTGGGAACAGAAGCTATGCACTAATTATACCGTGGCATGAGGCATAATTTATGGAAACAGTCAACTATAGCTGATTTGGCAATTATTTTGTTACTTCGTAGTTGCTGAATAAATGAATTTATTGGAGTAACCAAGAATATAATATCTATATATATATATATATATATTGCAAAAAAAAATCCTAGGGCCTATATTGATTTAAAAGCGGTTACAGAGGCTTGAAGAGAGGGCCCATGGAGCCCTTCCCAGCGATACAATTTTAACAAAAGGATCCAAAATATTCAAAAGTTACAACACATTGTCAAGAGCGAGAACGTGAGACTCTCGCTCTGTTTCTTGGAGATCCATAGAGTAATCTCTTTAATGCTATTCCATTGCCCTGAGTCACCGAAGTCTAATCAAATAGGAGTGTAACCCCAGGCTTCTTCTTCCCTCGAGAATAATAAACCTGTCAGTCTTCTCCATCATCTTCTTTTTCCACTTTTTCTTCTTCTACTTCTTCCTCTTCCGTAGATTCCTGCTGATTCTTGTCGGTGGGTTCGACAATAGGTAGGGGAATTCTTCTTCTGCTGAAAGTTTGGATGTATCTGTTAGAGCGGTCAGCTGAAGTAGCGCCCTGAACGGCTTGCGGCACAGGAAGCCGTGTCGCACATTGTTCAGTAACCACTGTAGTCTCCGGAGTGGCAATTTGTATAACAGGCTGAGAATTCTCCCCACGACTATATCAGCCGAGTTTAAACTTTTATCGACGATCGGATGCTTACCCTATTCACACGAGCTGGGGTAGCGTCAACTCTATGTTGGGAGTTTCCAACAACAGCAGAAGGCCCAACAGCCCTTTTCCTTGAGGAGGATGCAGTCTATAGCAGGTGTCTCTAATGTGCCCAAACATTTTGCAATCGTTGTAAAAGAGAGGCTCGTTCTTCACCATACCTCTCCCGCCAAAACCCATCCGCACCATCGATGATCCAAAATCGATCCACATCAGGTAGAGTGAAATCCCTCTCCACTTGAACCCTGACCCCACCTGTAGAGACCCTATCATAAGTAGGAGAGTCAACTCTGAGAGGAGTACCGAGAGCTTGACTAATGTTGTACAAAGCACGTTGATTGTACAAATGAAAGGGAAGCCCCAGAAGTTTGAACCACATAGAAACGATAGGAGGTTCCCTTGATGGGTCAAAATCAGGAGTCCATTTGATTAGCTTCATGCGGGTGTCAGCAACTAAAACTGATTGTTGAGCAAAAATGCTAACATAGTCTTCTTCCTTCTGTATCTGAATGAGTAAGTTTTTGCCATCTAACACTCTCAATTTCCATCCACCAATAAGATTCAGATTCTCAAAAAATTTTCTGACTAAATTCATCTTGGGGTGACCAAATTGGAATTTCCCAACTAAAGTAAATTTAACATCATCGGAGAGAACCTTCATTTCTAGTGTGGTGAAGATAACGACAGTGCTTCCATCTTTAGTATCTAATCGGCTCGATAAAATCGCCCTGTATTTTTCCAGCCGCAGTGTCATGAAATTCTTGTGGAAAAAAGAGATGATCATTATGGGAATTGCTGCCCACAGCTCCAGCATAGGAAGTCTTAGTTGTCATCAGAAAGAAGACGCCTAGCGACCACTACAGTCAGTTGCGCAGCGAGCACGCACACAGAGTAACCGTTGTAGCCCTTCTTCACGCACTAGAGGATCCCAGAGAAAGAATCGCTGCTAGCACAGATAGTTGGACCCCCAGCAATGAAAGACGTCGTGCAGATACGAGCCGTCCAGGGAAAGGCCGCAGGGAGCGGCACAGGACGAGTCGTCCAGAAAAGAGGGGCTGCAATCAGTAAGCCGTCCAGAGAATGCAACCCGGACGCGAGCAGAGGACGAACCTAACAGAGACCGTCCAGCTAAGGGACGAGTGAGCCCTGCGAACTCTGCGAAGCCGCGATCGCGTCGTTCTGGACCCGCCAGCAATGGAACGTCGTGAGAAAGCGGCCCGGATGAGAATACCACAAAATTCAAAAGAAAACAAAAGAAAACAAAAGAAAACAAGAAAACAAGCAAGATTCAATGATGATCTACTATTCAAGAGGTAGATCGTCT
>CM040425.1:63901663-63934779 GCA_022702705.1 Papilionanthe hookeriana x Papilionanthe teres | reverse complement strand
ATGAGTCTTTTGTTTGCTCGACCTGGATATGAGACTTTTGTTTGCTCGCCAAAGCTTTTAGGAAGACGATGCAAACGATATTTCTTGCTCCAGATCTGCTGTAGCATGAACTCCTTTACACGCTCCTTGTTAGGAGCGTCTGAGTTATATTTCTCCGCGTTGATGTCATTTCTCTTCCTGTTGGTAGCATGCTCCACGCTCACCACATCTTTTAGGATGTTGAATTCAAATTTGTCCGGTGAGGCATGTCCAATGATCGAAGCGAAATGAACCTTAAGGGAGAAGTAGAAAAAAATAGAAAAGGGAAAAAATAAAATAACATGCACGGGCTTACTTCTTAGGGACGAACTAGGGTATCCCCGATCTCTTTGATCCATTTTATATATAGAATTTAGGAATTACAAGAGAAGAGAGAGATCCCCTTACAGAAGATGAGTCATGATAAAAGAGCTAAAAGTCCTCTCCTTCGTTTTTTGTTTTCATACATGATATGCCCGTTTTTATAGGGAGAGAGTGAAAAAGTCTTAGATTACATGTTTTACTCTGATTTAATGGGGGAGGCTATTATTATCTTTTTATTGTCTCCTCTTTAATAGGGGAGTTACAAGTCTTTATGTTGCTTTTTATGGTCCTCATTTCGATAGGGGAGTTACAGGTGTTTCTGATGTCTTTTGATGATCTCCGCTTTAATAGAGGGTTACATGTATTTATGTTGCATTTTTTTATTCATAACCATTTTTTGGCACATTTTTATCATATATCTTTTTATCTAGATCGTTAAATTATTTTGAGATTCGTGTAGACTATTTTTAGGTTAGATATTATGTTTTTTGATTTTTTTGCTCATTGACAGCGATAACTGCGATAAAAATAATAAAAAATTTGAAGTAAAAAACATAATTACATGAATCACTGATGATACTCATTTTTAGTGCTCTTTGCGCTCCGTTTTGGCTTCTTTTGCATTAATCTCGTCGGATCCGAAGTATTTTTTTCGAATCGACTCATTGGTCGGTGCTATGTTGAGGTTCTCGCTTGCGTTAACTTGGTTGCCTGTGTTGACTGATGACCCGAGTCTTAGGACATTGCCGGTCATTAGGGGTATCAAAATCCTAAAATTCACCTGACACGCCAACACCTCAAACTTGACTCGAAAAAATTTAGGTTAGGGTTGACCCAAGTAGTTTTCGAGTTGGTTTCTGGTCAGAGAATTCAACCCGTTTATTATTCAGGTCGGATTTAGGTTAAACCCGAAAATTCAAAAATGACCCGAATAAGCATGAAATTTTGGTTTGGACCTGTTTATTATTTGAGTCGGGTTCAAGTTGACTCTATTCGGGTTGAGTCATTTTTGGTTCGGACCCGAACTTGACTCGCCGACCCGAATTGACATCACTATCAATCATGATATCTTCCAGCTCGAGCCAGTCAACAAGAATCTCGAGATAATCTAACGATCTATATAAAAAGATGAATGACGAAAGTGTCAAAAATAAGTTATGAATATAAAAAACATTATAAAAACTTGTAACTTCCCTATTAAAGCGAAAACAATAAAAAAACACCTTAAAGACCTGAAACTCTCATATTAAAGTGAGGACCATAAAAATGGACCATAAAGATTTGTAATTCTCTTATTGAAGCAGAGACCATAAAAATATAATAGTCTCCCATTAAGGTATGAACAAACATATAATTTTTTACTTGATCTCTTTATCTCCTATAAATGAAAAATTATTAGGTGCGGAATTTGCATGCATGCAGACTTCAGTACAACATGGTTGTATTTTTGAGTTGTCTCAAAATTACAGTCAACACTACCATATTGTACTGAAGTCTGCATGCATATATCTTTCGCTCATAATAATTCCTCTATATAATTAGGAGAATTATACCATGTATGAAAAGAAGAAAATAGGAGGGAGGGGGGTTTTGACTCTTTTTTCTAGACTCATCTTTTGTAAAGAGATCTCTCTCTCATTCTCTTTTAATCCCTATATTCTATATATAAAATGAGTCAAAAAGTCTGGGAATACCCAATTCTGCTCTACAGGGCAAGTCTATGCATGCTATTTTATTTATTATTTTTTCCGTTTTCTATTTATTTCTACTTCTTCCTTAAGATTCTTATCGCTCTGATGTTTGGGAATGCTTCAAAAGACAAATTTGGATTCCACATGAGAATTTCATAGCAAGACGAGTCGTTTGTTGGAGGAGATCAACTCTACATATGAGAATAATGTCACCCCCATAAATTTGAATATACATCGTTTGGTGGTACTGTGAGCGGAATAAATATGTTGTATGTGGCTTTGATGTCTAGAAAACGTGATATGATACTTCTTATGTTTTCTTAGTTATTTGCCATTATATATTTTCTAGGTTATATGTGTTTATATATGCGGTATAAATGTTTAAGACTAATAGGGGAAGCATAAGGTGGCTCCCAGGAGCCTGAATAGCTCTATAATTTCTAAGGAGAACAGAGAAGCCGAAAAGTGGACACTCATGCATGGAAAGATGGTGCTCAGATTAGTGTCTAGACACTCGAAAACACATTTTGACAGTTTGCACGGTTCCGAAAACACTTTGGTGATCTATATGGTTAAATATGAGACATTCGAAGGAATAAGGGCCGACAGTGTTTCTTAGTCTCCCACTTTCTTTCTCGCTTTGAGTGTATGTATTAGTGTGAAGAGATTTTAGGGAGTGATTGTGATAGCAAGGAAGGAGTGGTTGTAAAATCAAATAAGGAGAAAACTATGATGGTTTGCATTATTTGAGAATCAAGATTGCGATCTTAACAGGTTCCATCTTTTTTTAACTCTTATATCTTTATTTTGAAATAGTGAATGCAAGTTATATTGTCATTTCAAATCATGCATAATAAATATATTTTCTCTCATTTGGATTGGTATTCTGTGAAATCTAGAGAAATTTGTACTTTGATTTATGGACTGTTTAATATCTGAAGTTGTTGTTTTAACCTTCTAAACTTATTTATATTCAAATTGATCATTTTAGTTGTTAAAACGAGTTGTAATTTAGGACTCACAGTAGATATTGTGGATGTTTGAAAATTCTTGCAGTGGTTAGGACAACCTAACTATAACATGGAACTCCAACGTTTGTTATACTTTGAAAAAGAGTAAAAAACAATATACTTTGTTTCGACTACGATAGAAAAATCATTTGGAGGAATTTGGATTTCATTGGACTAATTCAAGGGAAAATCTTACAACTGTTATCAAACTCTATAAGGTAATCTATGTTTTCTTTGAAATTAATATTTGAAAACCTTTTTCTTTGTGGGATCAATGCATGCACTCATAATCTGTATACTACTTCATCAACACGTATAATTTCATAATCAACACCTACGTCACTGCAGAGTATATCAAGCCGTTGTCAGAGAACGATGTTAATATATCAATTTAGGAGAATTTTAATTGAAAATTTGAAGTTTAGGTTTAAAATCTCTAGTGTTATTTTGTTTTGTTGTGTGTTTTAATTATTGTTGTTGCTGAAAATATAAAAAATACAATAATATAATAAAGTTCTGTTACTGATCTTATACCTAGATTCCTAGCTAAAGTACTTTCCACTTTCCAAAACGCCCCAAACATTAAGTAGATATGACATCTTTTGTCCAATAAAATAGTAAAATCATTTTTGAAGCCTGAGAGAGGTACAAGGGTTGCTTAGGAAATGCCAACGTTGTATCCTACGGGATTGGTTAATTGTTTAGACTTATTATAATAGTCAGGTGAAATATTTGAGGTCGATTATAGATGCATTAATTGAGGAGATGACTACTAATAATTTTCAATACTTTTCTTAGGGTGAAACCTAGAAGTGTAGCCATCATTCTTGAACAAGATGTTCTACTTATTTTGAATACTAGAATAGATGCAATATGTTACACCGCTGGTAAGGGCAATTTTGTCTATTATTAGTTATTATTGTGGGGTATAAATATAACTTACTATGCTTAGGGTTGGGGTATATATGAGACTCTGGTATTAAGTCTTAGGTTTAGGGCTTCAGGGAGATCACCTATCTCTCAAATTGTAGGTGTTTGGAGATCGCCGACCTCTCGAATTTTAGGTGCTTATCTTTATGCACTCAAGTTGTGTTGTTTTATTTTGATGAAATAAAATTTGCCCTAATTTCTATAAAACTTGTATCAAATTAGTATCAAAGCATCAGATTCTTAGAAGTCATCATTAGGATCACAACATACAAGATGACAGATCGGGATCAAGTCCTACAACGTCCTTTGTGTCGAAACTTGAGATACAGTCTTCATTTGCTCTAGTGAGAAGCAATGATAGGATCTCGACTTACAGCGTGACCGAACGTCGCGATACAGTCATGATTCACACACGTGGGACTTCACTACCAAAGCTCGCGATACAATAACGATTCACACAATCATGGAAAATTGATAGGATCAGGACATATAGAGCACTCATTTCTATCATTCCGTTGCTGACTAGATCGCATATTTTGGAGGGCAAGAGCGGATTGCCGCATCACGGTAGTTGGGATCATGACTAAGTACTAGAAGATCTTAATTCCTTCAATCCTTTAACATTGGATTCCGGCTTCGTGATTGGGAAGCCGACGAGATAGTTACATATAAAGACAGTCGCGATTGACCTAAGGAAAGCTATGAAGGGATCATAACGTATACGGAGGGCCTAAAAATTGCGATTTGCAAAACTATCGCAATTTTTTCGGGAACATGGGTACAGATGCACGCACCCTTGACCTAACATCGCAATTCAAACTAACTGGGAAGCCATATACAAGATAACACGATAAAGGAGTTCCGCTCGTGATTGAAAATCGTTCGGTGAGTAATGACGACCAAGAAAGTAGATGTTATGGAAAAGAAGTTAGACAAAGAGATAAGCCTCATCAGATTTGAAATAGATGAGTGTTTCTCGTCCATGGAGGGGAGATTCACAACTCTTGAAGAAATGATGAAGATCATGAAGTTTCACGCAAAACCGCATCCACCTGTCGCAGAATCGAGCAACAAAATCATAACATTAAGGTAGTGTCGCTGTTTTAGGTGGATCTGGAGCTATTAGATTGAGTGAAGCCTAACGGCCTCGAGTGACAACGATTAGAAGGATTCATGCGACATCAGGCCGGTGCATAGACTTGTGCAGATCTAAAGCTGTGGATTCTAGCAAAAGAATTAGGGGCAAACTCGAGCATGCAATAATTCTGAGAGTAGTGGTTTCTCCCATCAGTGCGCGCCCATACCAATAGAATGACATCAAGAGATTGATACGAGATATGTTGGAGGTTGGGATCAAACAACTTAGTGCAAGCTCCTTCTCGAGCTCAGTTTTGCTAGTGAAAAGAATAATGAGAGTTGGTATTTCTATGTGGATTATCGGGCAATGAATAAAGAAATAATACCTAACACATTTCCCATTCCAATGATCGATGAGTTACTGGATGAATTTTTTGGGGCTGCAGTATTCTACAAGAGTGACTTGAAGTCAGGGTACCAACAAATTTGGATGCGGCCGAAGGATGTACATAAGATGACGAACTTATGAGGTTTACTATGAATTTCCGATCAAATGGAAATCATTGCTTGATGTCGATACCATGTGTCATCCAGACGACTTGATCCAGTATTAGTTTTATTTTTTTCTTTATTGAGGACAATATGTTGTTTTGAGAGGGGAGTATTATTGTGGTGGCACCTAAGGGCAATTTAGGCTTTTATTACTTACTACTATGGGGTATAAATATGATTTATTATGCTTAGGGTTGGGGTATGAATGGATTGTAGTCTTGAGTCTTAGGTTTAGAGTTTAGGAGAGATCGCTTATCTCTAGAATTCTAGTTGTCCAGAGAGACCACCCACCTCTCAAATTATAAGTTCTTATCTTTATGTATTCATGTTATGTTATTTATTTTGATGAAATAAAATATTTGTTTGTTCTAATTTCTGTAAAAAATCATATTATAATATCCAAAATGTTTAAAAATTTATGCTTAAATTTTTAATCAGAATTACTAGTAATCGAATATAATGCTTATGGACAATTATTACATTCTAGCGTCGTTTGTGGAGTCTTTGAATGTTATAAACAACTATCCAACAACCCCTAATTCAATACGTATAACCCAAAATGGAAGAATAACCCGATTTCAATTGGAATAACAAGCAAAACGTAGGAAATCAACCGTGGGGTAGTAACAAATCAGATGCTTTTGGCAACCAAAACAATTAGGGAAATAATCTCAATCGAGATCAACTCATTTGCCCAGATTTACTTCTAATTCACAATTTATGCATGTCAAGTTATCTTTAAAGTTGTGTTATAGATGACGAGTCATTTACAAATGAAGTCGCAACTATAAGAAGTATTAAAAATCAATTGAGACAGATAACAAATTCCTTGAGTAGTAGACCCCAAGGGACATTGCCTAGTAACACTAAAGTGAATCTGAAAGAGAATGAAAATGAACGATGTATAATCATTAGACTTAAGCGTGAAAAGAAATTATAGGAACCTATTGTAGAAGAGCCTGGAGTGGAGGAGTCTGAGTCTGGGCTTAAGAAGCCTATTAATAAACTTTCACATGAATTAGAAAAAACAGTCTCACCTCTTAGGAAAGAGCAAGGTAGACCATCAGCATCTGGTTTTCAAAGGCTTAAGAAATAAAAGTTAGAGTAACAATTTCAGATTTTTAGAAGTGTTCAAAAACTGATCATAAATATCCCATTTGCGAAAATTTTGGAATGAATGTTTAGTTATGTTGTTTATGAATGACATAATAAAAAAATAAAAACTGGGTGATTATGAGATTGTGTTCTTAACTGACGACTGTAATGCTGTGCTTCATAAGATACTTTCACAAAAATTTAAATATCAATGTAGCTTCACCATTTCTTGCATCATAGGAGATATTTCTTGAAAATTTCTATGTGGCTTAGGAGCCAACATAAATCAAATGTCTTTATCAATCTTTAGAAGATTATGATTAAGAGAGGTTCAATCTATTAATGTAAGTCTGTAATTCTTTAGTTCTTTTACTTGTCCAAGGAAGTTTTATAAGATGTGGTTGTTAAGATGAATAAATTTATTTTTCCTGCTGATTTTATAGTTTTAGATATAGTGGAGCATAAAGAAATCCCATCTTAGTCGGTAGACCTTTCTAAGCCACTGGAAGGGTCTTTATTGATGTTTAGAAAGGGTAACATACCATGAGAGTTAATGATTAGAAGTTTTCTTGTAACATTTTGAAATTAGTGAAATTTCTCCAAGATCTTAGGGATAGTACTTGCCATAGAGATAGATGTGATGGCAGGGTGCGTGAAAAGCCAATTTAAGGAAATTTTGGAGATAAACCCAATACAATAAGATTTAATTGAGGATATATGTGAAAACCCTAAGAAAGAATCAACTCTATTGTTGGAAGCAATCCCCTGAGTGATCGGAGATAAGTTTAGCTAGTAGATATCTCAACTAATTCCAAAACTTTAGTACTTTTATAGTTAAGTCCCATAATTAGAAATTAAGGTTATCTCTAAGCTCCCGAACTATGCCTTTTTATGAGAATCTTCAACTATGCTTGTAATCATTTCTTCTAACTTAAGTCCATTATAAGAGACAAAGTTAATAAGAGTTTTGAGGACATTTAGAAAAGCCTTTGGTTAGAGCATAACATATATCAAAGGAATTAGCCCTT
Organism: Papilionanthe hookeriana x Papilionanthe teres; assembly: GCA_022702705.1. Classification (NCBI taxonomy): domain Eukaryota; kingdom Viridiplantae; phylum Streptophyta; class Magnoliopsida; order Asparagales; family Orchidaceae; genus Papilionanthe; species Papilionanthe hookeriana x Papilionanthe teres. The sequence goes on along the minus strand of CM040425.1, from coordinate 63,927,054 downwards.
TCATATGCATACACAAAATTTTAATGGAAGAGAATAATGAACCAAAGGTTGATCCACAAAAGAGGCTTAAACTAGTGATGAAGGATATAGTAAAAAATGAGATTATGAAATGGTTAAATGTTGATATCATACATTCCATATCTAATAGTACCTGGGTAATGCCTATCCACTGTCTTCTAAAAGAAGGATTGATTGTAGCAGAGAATGATAAGAATGAGCTTATACAACTAAAAATGTCACATGATGGGAGATTTGTATTGTCTAAAGAGAATTTAGTAAAGCTACTTAGATTTTTTTCCGGCCCTTCTAGGTCAAATGTTAGATAGTTTGACATGACATTTTTATTTTTGCTTATTAGATGGATATTCGAAATCCACTAAATTTCTATAGCACAAAAAGTTTAGGACAATCACTTTCACTAGTTTTTATGTTACATTTGTTTTTAGTAGGCCGCCCTTTGAAATATGCAATGTCTCTGCCACTTTCCAGAGATGTATGGTATATATATATTTTTATCTTATTGAGAAGGGAATTGATGTGTTTATGGATGATTTTTCTACGTTTGACACTTCCTTTGATATGGCTTGAACATCTCTCTTGAGTTTTGCAAATGTGTGAGGGGATTAATCTTTTTCGGAATTTAGAAAAATGTCAGCCCATGGTCACTAAAGGCATAATGTTAGGTCAAACCTTTTGAGAGAGGGATGAAGGTAGATCAGACAAATATTTAGTTTATAGAAAAATTTCTGCCATCTACATCTGTAAAAGGGTTGAAGAGTTTTTTTGGAGGATACATTATTCTATCATAGATATGTTCACGACTTATCTAAAATTTCTAAACCACTATTATTTATTAGAGAAGAACACGCCTTTATTTTTGATAAGGAGTGTCTGGCAGCCTTTGAATTATTAAATGAAAAACTAGTCATAAAACCTATTATTGTAATAGCACCTAATTGCAAATATTATTTTAAGCTGACGTGCGGTGTTAATGATTATGCTGTAGGTGTGCGTGCTGGACCAATGGAAAGATTATAGTTTTCATGTGATAGTATGCAAGTACTCTCAATAAAACCTAAGTTCATTACACTATCACCGAAAAAGAGTAACTAATTATATTATACACATATATTTAATAAATATAGATTCTACCCGATAGGTACTAATGTCAAGGTTTATACTTACCACTTAGCTATCAAATATCCTGTAATTAATAAAGAAGCCAAACCCTGCTTGATCCGATGCATATTTCTATTACGAGAATTTGATATTGAGATATTGGATAAGAAGGGTGTTGAGGATCATGTGAAATATCACTCGTTGAGACTTGAGCAGGAAAATTTTGAGGATTTATCATATGATATTAATGAGAATTTTTTGATGGAAAACTTACTTTGATCATTGAGTAAAATATTCTTTGGTATGCATACATTGTTAATTTCATTGTCAGTGAAATCATTCCATATGATCTGTCATATCACCAAAAGAAAAGTTTGTGTGATATCAAATTCCATATTTGGGATGAATCATATATCTTTAGGGAGTTTAGGAATCAAATTATTAGGAGATGTTTTCATTTAGAGGAGGTATAAAAAATTATTAGATAGTCATAATTCTGAATTTAGAGGACATTTTTGGAGATTTTAGAACTGCTTGTAAACTCTTGCCAGATTTTATTAGCCAACCCCTTCTAAGGATTTTAATGAATACACGAAGAAATGAGACAAGTGTTAGGGAAGATACTATTTCTAGGAGACATAAAATGATCTCAAGTTATAATTTTGAGGTTGAAATATTTGATATTTGGGAAATAAATATTATGAGATGGTTTGTGCCATCTTTAGAAAATTTTTACATTTTGATTATTGTAGACTATGTCTCAAAATAGATTGAAGTAGTGATTTTACCCAAGTTTGATTCCCAAGGTATTCAAAATTCTTAATGAAATTCAATTTTAGTAGATTTAGAACATCGAGAGTTATTATTAGTGATGAAGGAAATTATTATTGTAATAAACCATATGAGATATCAGTTTATAAATATAAAATTAAAATAGGATATCTACTGCATATTAGACTAGTGGTTTAACAAAAGTTTCTAGTAGGGAGATTAAGGTACCGTTTGGGGCAGCATATTGAGGGCGGTGGCATTTTAATAACGCCGCTGCCCTGTTTGAATAAAATTTCGGAGCCTGCTTTATCCCACCGCCGATACCGCCCTTAATAGTTTTATTCAGAGGAGTCGGAAGCGGGCGGCCACCAGCTTATCGCGCTTTTTCCATGGGTGCCCTTCTGCTGCTCGTATCGCGTCGCCCTCCCCGTCTCGCACTCCCTGTTGAGCACCATCCCATATCTGCTCCCCGTTCGGCCCCGTCTGCTGCTCTACGCGTCGCCCTCTCCTCGCTGTTCGGCTAGATCGGCGAGTTCTCGCCTCTGCTGTACTCCTAACCCGACGGCTCCCGTCACCCAATCCGTCTCCGCCTCCCCGCCGGCCTCGAGACGCACTGTTTTCCTTGCTCGCCTTCACTAACCTCGCTTACCTCTGAGGTAGTGTGAAGTCCGACTGAGGGCACTGTTTTGTCTCCTAAATCTGAAGCCTCGGCAGACTCTCACTGTTCCAAAACCCCCATGGTAATCTCTCGCTACTCCGAAGTTGTGTGTCGTAATGGTGGACGTGGGAAAATACCTAATAGGTTTAAAGTTTCCCGATGTAGTGCTGTTTGTGTTAACGATTTTGTTAAGCCAAGTTTCTTCTCAGGCTTCGATTGCCATTTTTGTTGGGGGATTTAGAATGAATTAGTATTTAATTTCATCGTTGTTTTTTTAAGGGAGGCATAGGTTTACTGTGCTATTCCTTTTTTTCTATCTTTTTCTTGTTAACCTTTTTCTTTAAGATGTTATTTTCCGTGGATGATGCAGTAGTGTGCTCATTTAGGTGCGTTTTCTGTCGAGGTAGATCTCACATCCGCTCCTCCGCTAAGCTTGGATCTCCCAACTCGTTTTAATTCTGATAGTTTTTTACGCTAAGGATAGTGATCCCTGAAATGAATCAAACTTAAAATAAAGTAAGGTACAAAGTAAAATGTCTATTTACAATCACATACAAAATTGTGAAGTGTTAATTATTTTATGTTTGTCGAGAGTATTATGTGTTCAAATAATTCTCACCTTGCATATGATCAGCCAAGACTGATTATAGCTTAATTTTTTGTGTGTTCAATATTAAAATATTTATAGAGAAACTTGAAAAAGATTTGAAATTTACTTTTACATTTGAGCTTGGTTTGAACTGAAGTGAATAAATATTCAATATTTGAATCTTGGTATGATCCAAACCTTTAAATGTAGTAAGATGCATGGCTTTGGTCGACTTACCTATAAACCATTGTGAAGCGAGGTTTTTTATTTCTATTCGAATGGTTAAATAAACTTGAACCCGATTTGAATTTTGGTTTTGCATTCAATCTATGTTTGAGCTCGTTGAGTGAACAAATATTCGACATCGAACAAATGTCATAGCAGAGAGAGATACTTGATGGTAGATTAGAGGCATATCGTACATTTGAAAGTGGATCGGTTAGTGGGATGGGGTACACAAGCTTTACATAAAAATTGTATGGTATGTAAGTAAATATTTAAAAGAAAAATTTTTTATTTAAAAATATTTATTGTTAAATTTTAAATAAGATTTTATACTTAATAAAATTTTATTAGTAAAAAGGAGCATAAATCGCTATTTTTCTACAAACAGCTGCATATAAGCTGTTTTCAAACCGCAGAAACCAAACATCTCAAGAGATTATTCATTTCAGGGGCATAAGAGTCATTTATCCAAAAACAGCTGCTAATCAGCTGTTTTCCAAACGCTCAAAACAAACAGACAGACAGCTTATTCGAATCAGTCACTTATCAGCAATTTATGTGAATAAGTAGCTTATCTAAATAAGCTGAATAAGTTCAGTACTGCTCTAAACAGATCTCTAAAAATAATCTTAGAGAAAACTGTTAACTTTAGTAGGAAAGATTGAGCCTTTGAGCTAGATGATGCATTATGAGCCTACAAGACTATCTTTAAGACACCCATAGATATGTCTTCATATAGGTTTATTTTTGAAAAAACTTATCATTTACCTATAGAATTATAATATAGTGCCTATTGAAATCTTAAAAATTATGCGAAAAAGGGTTATTACAGTTGAACGAATTGAAGGAAATTAGAATGCAAGCTTTATAAAAATGTCAAGATTTTTATGAAATAAATAAAAAAGTGGCATGATCAAGAGCTTAGTAGGAAGGATTTCAAGCTTGGATAAGAGATATTTTTTTTGTAATTCACAATTGAAATTATTTTCAAGAAAATTGAAGTCCCAGGTGGTCTGATCCATTCGCTGTTGTAAATATTTTTTCATTTGGAGTTGTTGATAATATTGATGATAAAAAATTGCCCGTGTTCTTGTGGTTAATGGACAACTATTAAAACTTTTTTTAGGAAGTGATGATTGGTCATAGGAAAGTCATTATGTTAGTTCATCTCAATTAAAGGTCGGACTTTATCTGGCCGAGAACATTAAACTCAATTTTTTTTGAGAGTTAACCCATGTTTTGTGTGTTTGCTTGGTTTGTTTTGATTTGTGTTTGTATGATGTGTGTGCCTTATGATTAGTTTATGTGAGATATAGCCTTTGGCGTCCAACTTGGAAACCCAATGCCTTCTTTCTGCCCTAGCGCCTAAGCGCCCAGTCTGGCTCGTAGGCGCTTCCCTCATGCTGCGCTTAACTCTATTTCCTATTTTTGGATGGGAAACTCGACGCTACACATGAGAAACCTAGCGTCCCACTTCCATTCCTATATTAATTCCTTTTGATTCATTTCATCTCCTTCGTTATTTTTTGTTATCGAGACGCCGAAAGAAGAGGGAGAGTGGTAGAGAGGATCTTGGAGATTTTGAAGCTTTAATTTATCATTTCTTTGCCCTTTTCCTACCTTTCTTCTTAGTTTTCGTTTAAGCTTCTTCCTTTCTTCCTATTTTGACTATCATGGCCCCTAAAACTAAGGGTGAGAAATGCCATGCAACTTTTGATTTCAATATCTTTGTTAACATCAAGACAGCCACCAAATTCAATAATTTCTTAGTTTCAAAGAAACTCTTTTCTAAAAAGAGAATTCTTAATCTCAGGGTGAATTAAAAGGTTTCATTTATAGAAGACGAGAGATTTTGTTTTGAAATTGAGATTAATGTGATTCTTGTTATTCGAGAATTTTATGCCAATATGAAGGAACAGCATGATGGAAACATGTTTGTGAGAGGTAAAAATGTTGATTTTAGTTCGGTTAAAATCAATTCAATTTTTGAGCTTTCTGACATCCATGAGTATGATTACTCTCATTTCATGCCATCTGATTCTAATTTTATTGAAATCGTTACGTTTTTGGTTGATTCACGTGGTAGTTGAAACATTCATGATAATATGCATATTAACTTTTCGTCCACTACTTTGAATGCCAAATCTACGGCTTCACATTATTTTATTTTACAAAGCTTCTTCCTTTCACAAATATCAGTGAGGTTACCAAGAATATAGCTATTCTGAATTATTGTATCTAGAAGAAAAATTCCATTGATATATGAAATATTATGGGACGATGATAGGCGTCTGGTATCCTTCTGTGATTTTTTGCTTTATGTGTGAAGACTGAAGTTAAATATGAAGCTTGGGAGGAGCAGATAAATCCTAGTAGAGCCATAATGAAGAAGGCTATAAGTGCTTATGTGAGGACTTTTTCTGAGAGAGAGAGAGTTCTTCTAGAATCGCTCCCTCTCGACACAGACTTTCCTTCTTCATTCACTTCTATTCCTAAGCAGTTGTACACTCTTAGTGATGATGTCACAGTCATTCAGTGGTGACAGCATGACATGGGCCGTAAATTCAATTATTATATTGACTAACACTAGTGTAAATACAACTAGCAGGTGTCAACCAATGTAGCTCTGACAGAGATGATCCGACATGGCCTGCTGCACTACGGACCAAGCACTGCTCAACTATCCGAAGCTGCACCCTTTAGATTCTTTGGTGATAGAGCCCAGCTGATGGACGAGGATGATGAGGATGATGCTAAGGGCAGAGATGCCTGCTCTTTGAGATATTCCAATTTTGTTTCAGCTATTGCATTTTTCTTTCATTTTATTAGTGTTATGGTGGTCAGACTTATATGTTTGTTATTTCTAATGTATTATGGCGACTGACTTTGGATTCCTTTATTTCTTGTTGTTATGTGATGAGACTCGTACTTATGTGGATATATGCTATTTACTTCCTGTAGATGTTATGACTTGTTATGTGCTTGATCTGTGTTGAACATGCTAGTTAGATCCGTTTTTTACTTCTATTCTTGTTATATCTGTTTCATGATAACATATCTTCGCTGTAATGTGTTTATGCTCATGTTCTATGCTATTTATTTTCTTTTTGCCTTGTTTTTCTTTCTATTTTTCATGTAATTGGTGTAAGATAAGTTTGGGGGAGGGATTTTTGTAAATTTTTCCCTGAAATATGAATAAATCTCTAAATCTTAGATTTCCATAAAAAAGTTGTGAATTTAACAAGTATTCAGTATCTTTTAATAATAGGTAAAAAATGTAAAAGTTACATAATCTTTATTAAGTATTGAAATTATTATTAACTCACAAATAATTGACCTCTAACAACACTTACTTACTTTATTATATAAGGATTCTTAAACACTCGGAAGTAAATTGACTACATATAAAATTAATTAATTTAAGTTATAAAATTTAGTAACTAATCAATCTAAAAATATTTTAATTCTAGTTAGTATCTATTAAATTAATTTTTTGAATCAAGTCATGTTGCAATTGATATTTAAAATTATAAAAGAAAAGTTTAACTAAATATAGTAGTCCTCATTAAAAGAAAAGCGAAAATATAAAAAAGAAAAGGAAAAATAGCAAAAGCTCAGATTTATAAAGATAAAAATTCAGGAGTTTTAGAGGAGAAACTTGAATTTAAACTTAAATTCAAAATAAAGTACCAATCTTCTTTTTTAAAAGTAAAAAAATCAAAACTTTTCTTAATCTATACTCCAAATATTATATTTTAGAAAATAATAACAGAATTAATATTATCTGTTTGATAAGTAATTAAATTTTACATATATTTGATAATTAATATTATTTTAGTCGACCAAAAATAAATAATTTAGGGATATTCTTATAAAAGGGTATTAATATAAGTAAAGTTGAGATATTGAGGATTTTTAGTAAAATTTAATCTTAAGAAGATATTGGTGCACTTTAATTTATCTACTTTATGATGAAAGAATAATGCAATCTTAAATTATAATTTGTCTTTAATTTTAAAAAGTTTAAATTTAAGTATTTAATTACTGAGGCGAGTAATGTTGAAGTTTGAGAGAATTTGATGTGTTAGAAATATAATGTGATATTTCTTATATTTTCTCTGTTTTTTGTCATTTTATATTTTCAAGGATATATGCGTTTGTATATGCAATATACAAGTTGAAAGTTATAAGTGCATAATGAACCAAGTCTTTCTTTCTATTTCCCAGTGCTCTGGTGCTAATGTGTGGCACATAGGTGTCTGAATCAGCTCTATAATTCACAAGAAAGACAGAGAAGCCGGAAAGGAGGCACTCATGCTTAGAAAGGTGGCGCTTAGAATAATGCCTAGGCACTAATGCCTTGGTGCTTGAAGAGGAAGACTCCTACGTTAAAATACCGAGAGCCTAAATATTCAGTGCCTTAGCCTGCGAGCCTAAGCGCCTAGAAATGCCTTTTGACGGTATGCACTCGTTCGAAGAATGTTTCGGTAATCCATATGGTTAAATAGGAGGCATTCGAAGGAATAAGGATGGGCAATGTTTATCTTATTCAGTCTCTCACTGTTTTCTCACTTTAAGTGTATGTATTAGAGTGTGGATAGATCTTAGGGAGTGATTGTGAGGGCAAGCAATGAGTGCTTGTAATTATGGAGGGAACTATTAGCGGTGTGCATCACTTGATATTAAAGATTGAAATCTTATAGGTTTCTATCTTTTCTTTAACTTAGGTATGTTTGTTTTTATTTAGGGCCCGTTTGGGGCAACTTATAAAGCTGACGGTATTTTGAAAACGCCGCCGACCTGTTAGGATTGCACGTTTCGGCTGTGGTTTTTAAAATCGCGTTTGGTTTTCCTTAATAGAGCCGCCCGCGGGATGATCCATGTGGGCCGCATTCCTTCCTTGCGTATTACTCCGCTGCACTTGCATAGCCGCTCCCTGCTTCGTCGACATTCCTTCCAGGTAAACTCATCTAACTTTTTTTTCGTTTCTTCTGTAAATAAATTTGAGAAATGTGGATGTTGAACGGGAGTTTGGCTAGAGTTTGGAAATCCATTTTTTCGTTTCTCCTGGAAATCCTTTGAAGAGACTGTGGATGTTGAACGTGAAGTTGGCTAGAGTTCAGAAATCCATTTTTTCGTTTCTGGAAATCCATTTTTCGTTTACTCGGCTGCTAGAGTTTGGGGGACGAAGTATTTCAAGGGAATTTGTAGGAGGTTGGTGTAGGCCAAAAGAATTTTTGAAAATAAATTTTTTAGATTTGAAAAATATAGTTTTAACATATATGAGTGATTTTTTTTTAAAAATAGTATTTTAATTTTAAAATAAATATGAGACCAAACGGGTCTCACATATAGATATTTTAAATGGTTGAGCGCAATACCTCAAGCGATGCACTATCCCGAAGGATAAACATATCACTTGATAGTAGGCTTAACCACCTAAACTAAAGAGTTTTGTGACATCCGTTTGATCTGCGAAACCTTTATGTGAGACCGACAAGTTCCCCTACCTAATATAAGGATTAGATAGGGTTTATTTTATCTGAGTTCTTAGTTCCCTATAGAGGCAAGCCCCTATAGTTAATTACATCTTAAATGACCGAAGTCACCTAAAAAAACTCTCGATTAGGATCAGTGGTTTTGTCTTCAAGATTTTCAAAGTTTAGGTTTTGATGATTGGACCTGGAAAAATCAAATGGGAGTGGCTCAAGTAGGAACAGTTATTTTAAGGGATCCAAAGGAGAGAAGAGTATAGGAAGTCACAGATCCGAGGAAAACTCCGATGACCTCCCAACTATCCTATTATTTGGCTTTACGTCTTTGAAATGATGTTATTTAAAGTTTAATCCTGCAATTTATTTTAGAGTTTGACTTACATTCGCACGATATCTGATCGTGCAAATAGCCTGGAATGATATGAGGGTTTACACCGTACCGTACGGCAACCTCGGAATCCTAAGAGCGTTAGGACTTATATCGCACAACAGGATTATGCAAAAGCCTAAATGACAAGGAGAGGATTTACGTTGCGCTAAGCAAACTACCTCGAAGTCCTAGGGGTCGTTATTTAAAATAAAGAAAGATTTTAGTTGTCGTAGACCCGTTCTGCTGCTTGTAGATCGTCATCCCCCGTCCGCTGAATCGCTGATGTGCTGCCCACGAGGACTTGCTTCAGGCTCCATGTAGTAGCAGTTTTAAATTGTGTTTTATATGTGAGTGTGTAATATTTTTCAGTATGTGATTTGCTACTGTGCATCTCCTAAACCAGACTATAGCCTAAGGGTTTTGTAGTTTAATTTAAAATGTACAAAAAAGCTAACTATGCTATAAGGAGAAAGCAGTGTAAAGTGTGAAGAAATGAAATAAAAAAAGGCAATATATAAAAGAGATAAGCAAGTAAAGTATATAACAAGAGTGCGATGACACGTATAAGCGGCTATGATGTAGGAATGTGAGTAAAAGAAAACGAGTAATGAGTAGTAAAGTAGAATAAAAGAGACAAATGCAATAAAATACTACGATCGTACTTGTAGATTTCGAGTCTCTGAGCCCCTTGCTATGTGCTATTATACCTGTAAATGATGTCAGTATTGCAGGAAAAAGAGCAGGTAAAGTGAAGAAATTTAGCTAATAGGACAAGTATATGTTTATGTACAAAAGGATAAATAACAGGGCCACATATAGAAAACCCGCAAAAGTCTAAAATGACCCACAGAGACTCAAGCAAATTGTAACGAAATGACACAAACGAATAAAACAAAAATACAATGTCACATATAAAAAATCGGAGAAAATGATTTATATGTGATATTGGGAATATCCCCGATCGTCGGGAGGATTTGAGTGTAAGGTTCGGACTCGAATCCCGGAGCGACGGGTATTCATGTAGGTTAAGTCAAGGGGAGAATTTCACAATTGATTCGATTAGGGAAGCGTGAACTACCTCTCGGTGCATCCTTATGTCAAGTGTCCTAATTAATATGTGAATTAGGATCGAGTGCCTAGCTTCACTATTTGCAAATAGGTGGGTAGTCTCTCACTTAGGGTGTGCTCCAAGACTCTAGGATACCTATACTGTAAACTAGGTGGGTGGACTCTCACCTAAAGTGTGCTCCTGAATTCTAGGAAAGTTACACTAATGAACTAGGTAGGGTAGCTCTCACCTAATGTGTGGTCCTAAGCTCTAGGAAGGTTGTGCACTGTGAACTAGGTGCACGGGCTCTCGCCTAATGTGTGGTCCTAAAATCTAGAAAGGTTGTGCACTGTGAACTAGGTGCACGGGCTCTCGCCTAATGTGTGGTCCTAAAATCTAGAAAAGCTGCACTGTGGACTAGGTAGAGTGGCTCTCACCTAGGGTGTGCTCCTAAAATCTAGGAAAGTCTACATCGTCTGACTCGTCGTTGATGTGATTTAAGGTATTTACATTTGATTAATGGTTTTTCAATTACTCAAATGTTTCCTAAATGCTTCCCAATCAAATAAGAAATTCTCATTTCTAACTCAACCGTTAAAAGAAACAAAATCAAATAAACAAAGAAAAGAGACCGATCCACTTCCAAAATTAGCAAAGCAAAAGGAAGCAGAAGAGTGAATCGACTCTAAAATAACAAAATTTAAAGACTCCAAATCAATATGTAAATCAGTACTTAAATGACGCACAAAACCTATCGAAAAAGGTGTATAAAACAACCCCAAAAAGATTTTTTTTTTTTTTTCAGAAATGCTCAAGACTAAGCCCACAAAAGCATCACAAAATTGTGCATAAATTGCCACAAATTGATTAACAAAAGCATCTCAAAACAGTGCCAAAATAGTGCCAAAACAGTGCCAAAATGGTGCCAAAACTGCTCCAAAAGCAGCCCACAAACAGCACTTTAACGCACTTCAAACAACAGTTGAAAATATCCCAAAATCAGCTGGAAAACTCAACCCAAAACAGTGTGTAAACCCTCAAAAAAATCAGTTAACAAACCGACTTCAAATCAATAGGCAAGGTCCTCAACATAAACTAGAAAATATAGTATTTAATTCTTCCAAATGATTGGCAAACCAATCCCCAAAAGAGTTTCCACAAAGCCTGACACAAGAGCTTCAAACATATCATATAGTTTCAAATTTGCAAAGAATCAAGCCATATAAATTTCAAATTTGCATAAAACCGGTTCGTATAACTTCAGATTTTTATGAAGCCAAACCAGACGGATTTCCAACTTGCACAAAACCGTCTTGCATAATTTCAAATTCTTCAAAAGGAAATCAACAAAACATTCCAGATTTTTTCATAGCAAAGCATATCAAAGTTCCCAATTTTAGCAAGTCAAATTAAGCAAAATTTGAGATTTCTCCTCCCATTTTCAAGGTATTATAAATGCCAGAAACAAACTTTGGTATTAGATGTATAAGAGCATAAGATTTGGGTGGTATCTATGTGAAAACACAAAGTTTTTATGTTAGATATGCAAATTCACAAGACTTGTGTGATGTGTAGGCTTTCAACTCCCCGTACGACTCCTATTCATCAAAAGCTTTTCCCCAATTCAAAAATAAATCCGAGTTTTCTCCTCTCAGCAATGTTACTTGTGCAAACCTCCTAGCATCCCTCACATTTTCCAAAAAAATGTATTTTAATTTGCGCAACTCACTTGTATGTTCCAGCTCCTCAATTCTATAATCATTCTCATTCTTAACATTAAACTCATTCAGTTTTTGAAGTGATCTTAATTTCCCAATTCCAGAAATACTAGAAAATGCATTTTGGGAGCAATCCAAAGTGACACAAATTAAAAAGAGTACTCACATCACCAGGCAAGAAATTATCGAAGTAAGATCCCCCAAACACATTCTTATAGATTATGAACATCAAATGATAAAGACTGTTAAGAGATCTTGGTGGGTGTAAAAAAAAAAAAAGAATTCATTATTTGTGCATCTGTATGGCTTGTCGAATCTTCTTATGCAATAAATAAAGCTTCTTATGTAAATAAATACTAAAACCTGTAGGTTAGCATCTCAGATTTTTTTTTTAAAATGAAGCTTTAAATATTTCAAAATTTCATAAAATGAGGCTTTCAAAGTTTGAACTACACAAATCAAAGCCATAAAACTTCAGTTTTTGAAATGGAGCATTCAAACTTTTTTTTTTTTTTTACAATTCACAAAATCAAGCCACATTGATTTTTTTTAGTAAACTGAGGTGCATAACTTTCAGATATTCCCACAAGACCATCCGTTTAATAAAGATGATTTAGTTCAAAACATGAACTGCATTGAGTTCCATTCAGGAATCTTCAAATGACAAAGAGACTTGAAAGAAATTGGAAAGAGGAGGGCTAACCTGCTTTACAACAGCCACAACAATGCAACAAAATTCCGTCAACAAAGATTCAAAGCCAAAAGAGTGAGAATGGAGGCAGTAATCCAAGAGCAGCAATCCGGGAATAATATTGGCAGCACCTACTATCGTCAAGAGGGCCGAATCAAGCAACGAGAGAGGCGAACAAGCATTTAGGGAGGAGGAAATGCGGCTCAGAGAAGCCGAAGGATCGACCACGGGACAACTCGCGAGTGGGAGGCTGCTCGGTCGAGCAGGGATCGAGGAGGGGCGAGGCGCTGGAGGCTCGCAGTCGAACCAGGAGACGCAGGCGAGCCATCTTGCGTGGCTGGAACGAGCGGAGAGCAGGATCGGCCTCTCCCACTCTCTGCGCTCGATCACAAGCCCTGCTCCCGCAAATCGAGCCTCGATCCCCGCTCGACCGTGAAGCCTCCCAATCGCGGAGCTTCACCTGGCCGACGCTTCTCCTTCTCGAGGCCGCCTGCTAAATGCTCCTACTCTCTGGCCTCTTTGGTAGGGCTCTCGACACTTGAACACCGCAGCTCTCGCCTCCTCCCTGCGTCGAAGAACACGATCACCTGCTCGCCTCCTCTTCACGCCGAACGACCAGAAGCCCTCGCCTCTCCACACCGAAGACCTGCTTCGCGACAGACCCCGTGTTTCCCCTCGCAGCTCTCGCTCGCCTCAGCCGCACTGCACCGGAGCCCTCTTTTCTCTCGCTTGACTCCCTCTTCCCCGAGATCAGCGCCTGCCTCCTCTACTTTCTCTGATTCCAGGTACATCTTGCAACCACTACTTCCTGCAGATGCTGTCATCAATTGGTAGGGTACATTCTGGAGCTGCATATTATCAAGGATTTTACCATTTGGGGTATTTAAAAAATTAAAATGAATCCTTCTTCATGCATAATTCAAGGGTCCATGTATGTAAAGAAGGATCAGGCTCGGTTTGCGGGAGCAGGGCTTGTGATCAAGCGCAGGTCACGCGAGAGTGGGAGAGGCCGATCCTTCTCTCCGCTCGTTCCAGCCACGCAAGATGGCTCGCCTGCGTCTCCTGGTTCGACTGCGAGCCTCCAGCGCCTCGCCCCTCCTCGATCCCTGCTCGACCGAGCAGCCTCCCACTCGCGAGTTGCCCCGTGGCCGATCCTTCGGCTTCTCTGAGCCGCATTTTCTCCTCCCTAAATGCTTGTTCGCCTCTCCCGTTGCTTGATTCGGTCCTCTTGACGGTAGTAGGTGCTGCCAATATTATTCCCGGATTGCTGCTCTTGGATTACTGCCTCCCTTCTCACTCTTTTGGCTTTGAATCTTTGTTGACGGAATTTTGTTGCATGGTTGTGGCTGTTGTAAAGCAGGTTAGCCCTCATCTTTCCAATTTCTTTCAAGTCTCTTTGTCATTTGAAGATTCCTGAATGGAACTCAATGCAGTTCATGTTTTGAACTAAATCATCTTTATTAAACAGATGGTCTTGTGGGAATATCTGAAAGTTATGCACCTCAGTTTACAAAAAAAAATCAGTGTGGCTTGATTTTGTGAATGGTAAAAAAAAAAAAAGTTTGAATGCTCCATTTCAAAAATCTGAAGTTTTATGGCTTTGGTTTGTGTAGTTCAAACTTTGAAAGCCTCATTTTATGAAATTTGAAATATTTAAGGCTTCATTTAAAAAAAAAAAAAATCTGAGATGCTAACCTACAGGTTTTAGTATTTATTTACATAAGAAGCTTTATTTCTTGCATAAGAAGATTTGACAAGCCATACAGATGCACAAATAATGAATTCTTTGTTTTTTTTACACCCACCAAGATCTCTTAACAGTCTTTATCATTTGATGTTCATAATCTATAAGAATGTGTTTGGGGGATCTTGCTTTGATAATTTCTTGCCTGGTGATGTGAGTAATCTTTTTAATTTGTGCCACTTTGGATTGCTCCCAAAATGCATTTTCTAGTGTTTCTGGAAATGGGAAATTAAGATCACTTCAAAAACTGAATGAGTTTAATGTTAAGAATAAGAATGGTTATAGAATTGAGGAGCTGGAACATACAAGTGAGTTGCGCAAATTAAAATACATTTTTTTGGAAAATGTGAGGGATGCTAGGGAGGTTTGCACAGCAACATTGCTTGAGAGGAGAAAACTCAGATTTATTTTTGAATTGAGGAAAAGCTTTTGATGAATAGGAGTCGTACAGGGGAGTTGAAAGCCTACACACCACACAAGTCTTATGAATTTGCATATCTAACATAAAAAACTTTTGTTTTCACATAGATACCACCCAAATCTTATGCTCTTATACATCTAATACCAAAGTTTGTTGTGGCATTTATAATACCTTGAAAATGGGAGGAGAAATCTGAAATTTTGCTTAATTTGGCTTGCTAAAATTGGGAACTTTGATATGCTTTGCTATGAAAAAATCTGGAATGTTTTGTTGATTTCCTTTTGAAGA
The DNA here is from genome assembly GCA_022702705.1 of Papilionanthe hookeriana x Papilionanthe teres. Taxonomy (NCBI): domain Eukaryota; kingdom Viridiplantae; phylum Streptophyta; class Magnoliopsida; order Asparagales; family Orchidaceae; genus Papilionanthe; species Papilionanthe hookeriana x Papilionanthe teres. The sequence goes on along the minus strand of CM040425.1, from coordinate 63,911,917 downwards.
ATTTGAAATTATGCAAGACGGTTTTGTGCAAGTTGGAAATCCGTCTGGTTTGGCTTCATAAAAATGCAAGTTATACGAACCAGTTTTATGCAAATTTAAAATTTATATTTCTTGATTCTTTGCAAATTTGAAACTATATGATATGTTTGAAGCTCTTGTGTGTCGGCTTTGTGGAAACTCTTTTTTGGGGATTGGTTTGCCAATCATTTGGAAGGATTAAATGCTATATTTTCTAGTTTATGTTGAGGACCTTGCCTATTGATTTGGAGTCGGTTTGTTAACTGATTTTTTTGAGGGTTTACATTGTCGTTTGGGTTGAGTTTTCCGATTGATTTCGGGACATTTTCGAGTGTTGTTTGAAGTGCTTTAAAGTCTTGTTATGTGTCGCTTTTGGAGCGTGCTTGGCATCATTTTAGCACCGTTTTGGCCTTATTTTAAGCATTCGTTTTGAGATGCTTTTGTTAATCAATTTGTGGCAATTTATGCACAATTTTGTGATGCTTTTGTGGGCTTAGTCTTAAGCATTTATGAAAAAAAAGAAAAAAAAAATCTTTTTGGGGTTGTTTTATATACCTTTTTCGATAGGTTTTCAGGCGTCATTTAAGTACTGATTTACATGTTGATTTGGAGTTTTTAAATTTTGTTATTTTAGGCCGATTCACTTTCTTCTCCTTCCTTTTGCTTTGCTAATTTTGGAAGTGGACCGGTCTCTTTTCTTTGTTTATTTGATTTTGTTTCTTTTAACGGTTGAGTTAGAAATGAGAATTTCTTATTTGATTGGGAAGCATTTAGGAAACATTTGAGTAATTGAAAAAAAAACCATTAATCAAATGTAGAATACCTTAAATCACATCAAGCACAAGTCACAGTGTAGCTTTCCTAGATTTTAGGAGCACACCCTAGGTGAGAGCCACTCTACCTAGTCCACAGTGCAGCCTTTCTAGATTTTAGGACCACACATTAGGCGAGAGCCAGTGCACCTAGTTCATAGTGCACAACCTTTCTGGATTTTAGGACCACACATTAGGCGAGAGCCCGTGCACCTAGTTCACAGTGCACAACCTTCCTAGAGCTTAGGACCACACATTAGGTGAGAGCTACCCTGCCTGACTCATTAGCGTAACTTTCCTAGAGTCGTGAGCACACTTGTGTGAGTAGTCCACCCACCTAGTTTACGATATAGTATCCTGCAGTCTCTGGAGCACACCCTGCAGTGAGAGACTACCCACCTATTCGCGAATAGTGAGCTAGGCACTCGATCCCAATTCACATATTAATTAGGACACTCGACATAAAGATGCACTGAGAAGGTAGTTCACGCTTCCCTAATCGAATCGATCGTGAAATTCTCCCTCGACTTAACTACATGAATACCGACGCTCCGGATTCGAGTCCGAACCTTACACTCAAATCCTCCCGGCAATGGGATATTCCAATATCACATATAAATCATTTTCTCCGATTTTTTATATGTGATATCGTATTTTTGTTTTATTCGTTTGTGTCATTTCGTTACAATTTGCTTGAGTCTCATGGGTCATTTTAGACTTTGCGGTTTTCTATATGTGCACCGTTATTTATCCTTTTGTACATAAACATATACTTGTCCTATTAACTTAAATTTCTTCACTTTACTCGCTCTTTTTCCGCAATATCGACATCATTTACAGGTATAATAGCACATAGCAAGGGGCTTAGAGACTCGAAATCTACAGTACAATTGTTGTATTTTACTGCATTTGTCTCTTTTATTCTACTTTACTACTCTGTTACTGTTTTCTTTTACTCACATTCCTACATCATAGCCTGCTTATACATGTCACTGCACTCTGTTGTTATATACTTTACTGCTATCTCTTTTATATATTGCCTTTTTTTATTTCATTTCTTCACACTTTACACTGCTTTCTCCTTATAGCATAGTTAGCTTTTTTGTACATTTTAAATTAAACTACAAAACCCTTAGTATATACGGTTTTAGAGATGCACGAGTAAGAAATCACATATCGAAAAATATTACACACTCACATATAAAACACACAATTTAAAACCGCTACTACATGGAGCTACAAGCAAGTCCCGTGGCAAGACATCAGCATTCGACGGACGGGGATGACGATCTACAAGCTAGCAGAACGAGTCTACGACAACTAAAATCTTTCTTTTTTTAAATAACGACCCCTGAGACTTCGGGTAGTTTGCCAGCGCAACGTAAATCTCTCTCCGTCATTTGAAGCTTTTGTATAATCCGTCGTGCGATATAAGTCCTAACGCTCTTAGGATTCCGATGTTGCCGTACGGTACGGTGTAAACCCTCATATCATTCCAGGCTATTTGCACGATCAGATATCGTGCGAATGTAAGTCAAACTCTAAAATAAATTGCAGGATTAAACTTTAAATAACATCATTTCAAAGACGTAAAGCCAAATAATAGGATAGTTGGGAGGTCATCGGAGTTTTCCTCGGATCTGTGAATTCCTATACTCTTCTCTCCTTTGGATCCCTTAAAATAACTGTTCCTACTTGAGCCACTCCCATTTGATTTTTCCAGGTCCAATCATGAAAACCTAAACTTTGAAAATCTTGAAGACAAAACCACTGATCTTAATCGAGAGTTTTCTTAGGTGACTTCGTTCATTTATGATGTAATTAACCATAGAAGCATGCTTATAGTGAACCAAGGAACTCGAGTAAAATAACCCTATCTAATCCTTATATTAGGTGATGGAAGTCATTTAGCTCACGAAGGCTTCACGTATCAAACGATGTCACAAAACTCTTTAGCTTAGGTGCGTTACTATCATGTTGATATGTTTATCCTTCGGGATAGTGCATTGCTTAAGGTGATTACGCTCAACCATTTAAACTATCATATATGTGAGACCCGTTTGGTCTCATATTTATTTTAAAATTAAAATACTATTTTTTTTTAAAAAATCACTCATATATATTAATACTATATTTTTCAAATCTAAAAAATTTATTTTCAAAAATTCTTTTGGCCGACAGTTGGCTAGGATAAGGGTTTGTTGGATCCTGGAAATTTCTTTTGGAACAAATGAACAAAGTGTTCAAGTGCATTGTTCTGAATAATTTTGGTTTGCTTTCTTCGGGTGCACGACACTTGTGCTATCGGGTGGTTGGCTAGGAGTTTGGAAATCCATTTTTTTCGTTTCTCCCGGAAATCCTTTCGAGGAGACTCATGGATGTTGAACGTGAAGTTGGCTAGAGTTTGGAAAACCATTTTTTCGTTTCGAAAATCCATTTTTCGTTTACTCGACTCGCTAGAGTTTGGGGGACAAAGTATTTCGAGGAAATTGTAGGAGGTTAGGCTAGGATAAGGGTTTGTTGGATCATGGAAATTTCTTTTGGAATGAATGAACAAAGTGTTGCAGTGCATTGTTCGAATAATTTTGGTCCGCTTTCTTCGGGTGCACGACACTTGTGCTTATTTTTTTTCTTTTGGTACTTTGGAGAAGCGACGTTTGCACGGCACATCATAAGCTAAGCTCGCTCTTCCCTTCGGCTCCTTTCTTCGCTTTATGGCTGAGAGTGGTGTCGGCCGCTGAAGTGCTGCGATGCGATTTAAATTTAATATGAGTATTTGTATTTTGAAAGTAAGATTTTTAAATTTTAAAAGATGAGAATGAACAAATCTCATTGGTTTAGCAGTTTAAATGAACGAGCGTAATATCGCGAGTAACTCATCTATTCCAAAGAATAGACACCATACTTGACGATATCGCTCGATCAAATAAATTACAAAATTCATGACATCCGTTCTGGTCTGCGAACCTTTATGTGGACCGACAAATTCCCCTATTTAATACAAATAGAATTAAATAGGGTTTATATTACCCGAGTTCATAAAGCTCCCTATGTAGGAAGCCCCTATAGTCAATTACCCCTCAAATGACCGAAGTCACCTGAGAGAACTCTCGATTTAGATCAGAGTTTCTATCTTCATGAATTCAAGGGTAGGGTTTTCAACGAAGTGTGGTAGTAGGAAATCCAATAGGTGAAAGACGCAATATAGAACATTTATTTTCCAGAGTCAACGAAAAGAGAGGTAGGGGACGTCACGGATCTCGAGGAGAACCTCGATGACTTCCCAGACTATCTTAATGTTAGGCTTCAAATTTTGGAAATGAATTTATTTAAGTTTCAATCCTGCCAATTAATTATAGGAATTACATTTACATAATCACATGATTATGCAAACGACCTGGAAAGTAAGAGGATTTACGTCGTATCGGACGACGACCTCGGATCCTAAGCGAGTTAGGGCTTATATTGCATAAGAAGATCGTGCGAGCGCCTAAAAGAACAGTGAGGATTTATGTCGCACTGAGGTGTATCACCTCGAAGTTTTATGGCTTGTTATTAGACGTAAGGAATGGTTTCATTGACAGTAGACGTGTTTCATTGTTCAAGATGGTCGTCTTGCCGCCTATCCGTGCTTCTAAGCCTTCTCATGTGAAGAGGCAGAGTTTTCTAGGTGGCGAGTTATAATATTCAATCGAGTGTCCATATAGTTGAGTTCTTCTAAACATCCTATGCAAAGATGTTTAAAGGTTAGATACTATAGCGACGAGGTATATAACACAAGAAGTAAAGTATGCAGTAGAGTATAGTACAACGTACTAAAAAAAGGAACAATAGCGAGTATGAAAAATAACGCGCTGTAATTGTAAACAAATATGTATACGTGGGAGATCCGCTATTGTAGCAAGCTGAAGTGCGTCGTGCAAGCGAAAGCCAAGCAGAAAACAGAAATATCGTCCAGAGAGCTCGAGAAAACATGGCGAATGACTCACGACAGAAGACTCGAGAAAATGAGTAACAAAACAAAGTAGTCATCAAAACCTTGAGAAAATCTTAAAAAAAAAGGGACCACGAGTGCTTCGTCCAAAAATCATACGAAAAATCCGAAGAAAACCGCAAGCACTCGGGTCGGGGCTAGGCTCAGAACTGTGTAATACTGCTCGAGGGTCGTCGAAGGCTACTCGGTCACCCAAGTGTATAGAGCCCGCTACTCAACTAGAAGGGTGTTCTAATAAACCTAACTCAGGAGAGTGTTCCTTAACCCAAGACTGATAATTAACAAGTGGACAACCAAATTTATAATATAGTTTTAAAATTTGTATTTTTAAGCACGCACGCGGATTTCGAGCATATAAAGAGAGTTTTATCAATTTTTGATTGTAATGGAAATATGTTTTTGTTGTAAAATGTAGTGTCATATTCTTATCAGATTTTGAAAATTAGGAATGTCCACGAGTCGATCGTTTCGTCGGGTGTAGGGTCACTAGCAATCGTAAGAAGGTACGGGTGCCCCGCTTGCCTTATAGCGGTGAATGATGCCGTCATCCTACGGTTCACCGGGGCCCTGGAGCGAGTCCTGGTGTCGTATGATGGGATATCATTCCACTCTACCACTGGTGTGCCTTTAGCATCATCGCCGTCATTGTCCCAAAAGAAAACAAAACCAAAACCAACTCCGAGTGAAGCGGGAAAAACATGTTAATCAACGGGAAGGGGAAGGAAAGGAGATTAACCCGCCTCCAAATCCGAGAAAGACCAAAACGGGAGGAGGGTTAATCTAAAACGCCCCTAAAACACGTAAGAGTAGAATACTGAAAGCGAAGCCCGAGGTCCTTGAATCAATCCTGAGGATATCACTTTCTTACTTAGGCATAACTGGATCGACCCCAAAAAGGAGTGTCCTTTGCATTCAGATAAAACCAAACAAAAAGAAAGGAAATCCGGAAATCTTTTTAAAACCGCGTAAATCAAACGGGAAACGAATGACTCGGGGAAAAACAACTACTAGAATCTCCAAACCCGTACTAAAATCCGCATTTTTTTAAAATCTCGAATTAATTTCCAATTCCTAAAACACGGGCTCTCCTAGTGGGTTCCACCTACGAGCTCGGGACCAAGATTACAGCAGTAGGAGAATCAGTAAACTTCCAATACATAAGAAAGTGAATGTACAAGCCCACAAGCCTCCAAATTAGCACCAATTCCACCAAATGAAGCATCCAAGGCATGTCTCAAGTATTGTGCTCAATTTCTTTCCCACAAGCAAATCAGGAAACATTTCCAAATCGATTCAATCAACCTCATAGACAAGTATAGCAAAAAAAAGCAAGGCCACCACCACATCAATCACCCCACCAAGGCCCTCGGCCAAGGCTACAAACAGGAGAAAGGGCTCACGGCCAAGCTCCTACAAAGGGACAGCAAGAATTAAAGCCTCCCAAAATCCAAATCAGCACAATGAGGCTCACGGCCAAGCCCCATACAAGCCTCTCACGCTAACCCCAACTCCTCACAGGTGCATGAAAATAAGTCCACTAGATAACCAAAAAGTTCAGCCCATATAAAGCTCAAACCAAGCTAACACAAAGCCTAAACCCGAGCCATACAAAGGCTAAACCTGAGCCATACAAAGGCTGCAAAGAGGGAGGCTATAGGAATAGCAAGAACCAAAACCGAGCCCCAACATGCCATGGGGACAGCTGCTAGGCAGCAGCAAAACAAAAACAAAACAGCCCCCACCTCAAGTGCCAAAGGGGCATACTAACATTAATTGAAAACAGAGAAATAAAAGGCTCCCAAACTGGTGCAAAGGAGCAGCTACCAAAAAAAAAACATCAGAAACAAGCTCTCGGGTAGGGGCCAAGACAAGCAAACCGAGACTTCACAAAGCCCCCAAAATCCAACTCAATGTAAGGATGAATCCAAGCTACTGAATTAAGCATGAAGCTAAAGCAAAACACCTCCATATATTCAACATAACAATGTATAGGGCCATTATGTACTTAGCATGAGAACAAACATGGGGCTTTCCAAGTAAAGTAAAACTTCTCCCTAGCATACCATTTTGACAAAGCAAAGCTACAACGAGCAAGAAGCCGAGCCCCATACATGCATATCGAAAAGCTAAACAAGTTCCTCCATAACTCATGCCAAACAAGAGTAAGTAAGGGGCCTTATAATGCATACCCCAACATGCTAATAAGAGAGGCTAATACCTTGCCTCAAAAAAAAAAAAAAACATATTTTTCATGCCTTATATAATAGAAAAGAGAGAGAGGAGAGTTCACAACATAGCCTATCTCATTTCCCTAAGCAAATCACCAACATTTCATATAGAACATGCTCAAAATCTCTATTACTACTCATGCTTCAATCAATAAAGTACTCCCAAACATCCACATAAGCTCATACTAGCATGCCACTATGTAAAGGAGGTAAGAAAACATCATTTTAAGCAATCAAACAAGCCATTTCATAACACATGAACATCCAAATTCGAAACTATAAGCGGTGTAAAGCCGAACCAAAAGCAAGACCACTGGCACCCCGGCCAAACCGAGAAGGAGAAAAAGGGGAGAAGAGAGTACCAACTAGCGTAGAAGCACACAAGAAGAGCAAAGCAAATCGGGCTCCAATCCAACAGCACTTACCCACCTCCAAGAGAAATCAGCCAACCCTAAATTCATCCTAAAACGGGGCCTTTATAGGCAGAGGAGGGAAAGGAAAGCCGCTCCTTACCTGCAGAGTTGGACGCAAGTGGGGGAAGGTCAGGGAGATGGCGACAAAGTGTTGCAGCCAACAACCGAGGCTCCGGCAGCGAGGGTATGAGTCGAGCGAGAGACAAGGCCGCGCGGAGATCACGCGAGGTGACCATCTCGCGGGGATAACACTCGAGCGAGGGATGCGAGGAGAACCGCGTGCGGCCTCGAGGAGGTAACGGCTGCAAGGAGGTGCCACTCTCGAGCGCGGGAGAAGGCCAACAACTCCCTCACACTCGTGCGGGACGGGCGAGTGTAACCGAGGGGTGAGGCGAGTGATTAGGGCTTGAGGTAGGTTTAAATAGGTTTAATATATATTTATATTATTAATTTTATTAAAGTCAAGCCCAAAATCACAATTTTCGCTCCGACAGGCGATCATCGCAAATTAAATATCAATTTTAGGTAAAAACGACATTCTGGACGCATCGGCGAAGTCCGTTTCGTCATCGAGGTCGTTCAGACAACCTCATCGACGGCCGCGTCGAAAGTGCATCAAATTCGATATTTTCTAAAATTCTGACACGACGTCGCTCGTCCTGGCATCCTGATTTCAGTTTTGATCCGTCGCGGAGTGATTGAAAGCGTTGAGGCCGTGGCTCGAGGAATTTGTGCTCGGTGGTGCAAAAAACGTACACAAGGCTATCCTAAGGTCCGGTGGTCCTATAGAACTCACTCGGATTCCTAACGCCAATTCCAACCTCGCTGCGAGCTAGAGGTACGAAATTTTGTCCGGGATTCCAAAAGAGTGACGAAGTGGCTTCAAGCATTCTAAAACGAGGTAGACCCATTGCTAGGAGTCTAAGATCGTCAGGGAAGCTCCTAAAGCTAGAACCCTAAATCCTAGGAAGAAAACTAAACCTCGACAAAAATGAGGTCAACAAGTGGTTGTGTTTTTGTTATGTTTTCTTGCCTTTTGGTTTGTTGAATCTGCAGTGTTTCAAATTTTGGAGGATTTACATGCATATATGAACACAATTTTAAGAAGCTGCATAATTTACTATTATGAGAATTACTTTTATATGGATTTTGAGGGAAATTGAAGGTGTTGAAGGTATATTGGACTTACTAATTATACCATGTAGTGGCAATAGATGTAATTGTAGAGTAAAATGTTTCCAATCTCATTTGGGTTACGTCAATGATCAATATTATGTATCTTTCTAAATTGTTTTAGAGATGTTTCCAAAGGATAGTTGAAGTTCAATAATTTGTTAATTTCTTGTTAATGCTGCAGGACTTTGTGGGGGCTTTTCTGAAGAAGTTAGAAGTTGGAAAATTGTATAGAATTATTTGATGATTAGGATCAATAGCTAAAAGCTGAATATATACTAAAAATTGAATGCATTGTAGGTGATACTGGTATTTTTGATATGACATTAAAGATTTGATTGCTATGCTTGTAATTAGGAAGTTTGAGTGGTATAAAATTTGATTGCTATTCTCTTTTTTTTATGTTTCTTGATAGTCACTATTAGGTGAGAAGCATATCATTTTTTGTACTGTTATGAATAAGTTTTGTTGGTTTTGAATTATAATGTGTAGTCATTTGAGTTTTGTTATAAACTACACCACTGTTGCGTGTCAGATTGGTTATTTATCTAGAAAAAACTGCAAATCAGCTGTTTTCCAAACGTACAAACCAAACAGCTCAACAACTTATCCAGAACATGGGCAAAATGATCATTTATCCAGAATCAACTATTTTCCAAACGCACAAACCAAACAGTCAGCCAACTTATTAGGATAAGTTGTTGATCAACAGATCATCAGGATGAACTGTTTATCAGGATAAGTTGGATAAGCTGCAGCTGCCTCAAACAGACTCTTAGTAAATGCAAATTATGTTTTCATTTCAAATCATACATGTACGTAAATTTTATCTCTACTTTAGATTATTATTTCGTAAAATTTTAGAGAAATTCATGCTTTGTTTGAATCATAATTCATATACGATTTGATCGACATGTATACTTGTATGATTGACATGTATACATAATACAAAAATTAACTCAAAAGTATGTATACATAGTTTTCAAAGTCTTTTTAGACGGTACTCAAGTCATATAGTATACATAGTATACATGCTTTGATTGAGTTAATTTTAGTTAATTTTGGTACTATGTATACATAGCACTCAAAGTCATATGCGAGATAAAATTAACTCAAAATATACAGTCATATATGAGATAAACTTAACTCGAAGTATGTATACATGGTTCTCAAAATCATATTAGACATAGTATTCAAATTCATATATTATACATAGTATACATGCTTTGATTGAGTTAATTTTAGTTAATTTTCGTACTATGTATACATTGTACGAAAATTAACTCGTCATCTGTGGAATGGATACACATACTCATAATTCGTATACTATTTGATCGACATATATACTTGCATAATTGACACCCGCATCGCCGCAGAGTGAATCAAACTCTGAGTTAATGAATCCAGTAGATTGTAGAAGCGATAATATTGTTGATATGAAGTATTGGCAGCTTGCTTGAGGCCATAGGTGCTTCTTGGAGCTGGGTACATGGGTTGGGTTATTTTGATTATGAAATCCAAGAGTTTGTCTTGTGTACACGTCCTTGATAGGTGGAAATGAAGTAAAACATTATTGATTTATCGCATTTTGAGTGTTTACCATTGGAGTGAGACAG
>CM040425.1:63535681-63901164 GCA_022702705.1 Papilionanthe hookeriana x Papilionanthe teres | reverse complement strand
AAATAACTGCCCAAAGTTGTCCAAAATCTTATCTCGCTTTAAGTATCGAACCTAGCGCTTAGCACCGGATTCCGACGCCATGAGCTCAAATCTATAATTTTGGCAACTTTGCTTTTTAGCTCAATTTTTACTCATTTTTTCTCTTTTTTCCTTCTTGAACTCTTTTTTCATCAACTATATCCAAAAACATAAAAATACCTTTCATTAAAGCATAATATCCTTAAAAATCGAATCATAAATAAGGCATAAAAATAGGTACTTTAAGTGGATCAAATTCCCCCAAACTTAAACGTTATTTGTCCTCAAGTAACCATTTTTATTACATAAAATGTATAACATCTGGAATGAAATTTAATTAAGATTCCTTGTAATTTTTGATTTTATAAATGCTTTAGCAAATTATTAACCAAATTTCACTAATTAAGGTTAATTTTAAGAATTTAAAGAATATTTAACTACCAAATCATAAGACTTTAAATTTTTCATTTATTTCAAGTTTACTTGTAATTTATCATATTAAGGTCACATAGATAATTTACAAGAAAAAGTCTTTCATGAAAATTTTTCTAGTAAAGATAATTGTACATAAAAATTAAGTTAAATATATAATTAGTTTTCTTTCTATAAGATAATTCAAAGGAAGTCAATTTTTGATTAGGCATCTCATCAAACTTCTCCTCACATATCTTCTTCTTTCTTTTTTTTTCTTTTTAAGGATATTTTTCAATCCTCCATTTTTTTCGTTTAATTTGTGAGGATTACTTTATCTGGATAGCTTGTTAATGATTTTGAACTTCACTATTATTAACTTATATTTAAAAACTTATACATTTTTACTTAATAAATATGACATTTTTAATAAGTATTTTTCAAAAATTATTTCAATTTTTTATTTTTCAAGTAATAATCTTGATTCCTTAGTATTTCAAAAATACAATTCTCTTTACTATAAATAGAAAAAATTTTAATTTTATTATTCTTTAAGTTAAATAATTCTATTCTTAAAATAAATCAAAATTATTGAAATTTTAGTTAAGTTTACTAAATTATTTATATATTCAAAAATTTAAGTAATCTTAAATAAATTTTTCATTTCTTATGTTATGTAAAAATTTTTAAAGAAAATATTAGAACATTAAGTACAAATAATATTTAAATTTCAAAGAATTTTCCCTTCCCCCAAACTTCAGTTTTGGTATAAATATGAATCATGAAAATTTCTAAAGTATGGAAAAAAAAATAGCATATTTTTACCATAAAATTTTTTTGAGTATATGAAAAATAATCTAGAAAGGAAAATTTTATTTTTACACATGCTTTTTATGAATATAAAAGAAATATCTAAGCATATATAGAAAAATTTTAGTAAGCAGGATTAATTTCTACAGAAAAAAATTTTTTATATAATTTTATAATTTTAAACAAAAATAACTAAACAAAACAAGCGTACTGATTAATATACTAAAACAGAAACAAAACATCTCATTACAGAAATAAACTCTTAACAATCCAACAATCATCAGTACATCAATAAGTGTCTCAGAACAGTGCATCAAACATAAAAACAAAAAAATCATCACATACATGCAAAACTAACACACTAATAAAACAAAACATGAATAATATGAATACACAATCCTAAAAGTTTACTCATCACTAGGAGTCTCATCATCATCCTCATCGTCATCAAAAGAAAAATCTACATTTTTGTTCTGGATATCAAATGGTGAGAATCTAAGGCAGGTCGGGAACTGAACTGAATGATCACCCTTTAGGAATCTAACAAGACTCTCAGAATACTCAGCATCAAAATCACTCTTCCTCTGGGTGTACTCAAAAAGATGATCCAATTTCAAATCTATAGTATCGACTCTACACTGGGTCAAAAGTAAAATATTCTGCTGTTCTATAAATTTCTCATGCATATTCTCCGAAAAACTAGATGATGGCTCAGCAGCAGAAGTAGAGGGTCCAGAAGTAGGTAATGAACTAGAGGGTGCGGTAGAACTCTTACCTCGGAGTCGATCATAAATACTGACACTTTCTCGTCCAATGGGCTTGGTAGACTTGAGCTTCTCCTCTGAAAGCTTAGCAACAACTCCAGCACTTTCACACAGAGAATAAATCAGAGATGGGAATCTCAATCCCACAGAAGTGCTAGAAGGAGCAGTGGCATCTACAGAATCATAAATAATACTCCCAACATCTATCAGCTTCCTCTCCTGTATGCAATAGCTGAGGATAGCTCTGTCCTTTGTGACCTCACTCAAATGGTTGGATTGAAGGAGACGAGCAGAAATAAAGTAATGTCATGCCTTAGAAACTTCATTTAGCTTAGAAGATGAAAAATTTACCTGTTTTTCGTTCCGGATCTTCCAAGCTCCAGTACCATCAGTCAAGCATGCAATAATCATCTCCAAATCTCCCTTAGATGGAGATAATCTAGAATAGTAACACTCAATGTTCGATGGCAGACCGTAGAAAATGTTGATTCCCTCTTGAGTAAATCATGTTCCAACTCCTCTCACGAATATCTCGTAATCTTCGGCATCCATGAAATTTGCAAATAATTCCCTGACGACGGGGATAACAGCAACAGCAGTAAAGTAGCAGAATCGTTGTCAGTTCAGTGCAACGATCGTATCTTCAATCCTTCCATCAGGATTGTAGAAACTTCTCTCCGAGCTAAATTTTCTTGTTGTAGCAAAATCGTTGTAACAAAAATGTGTTGTGGCAATGGCAAACTTGTTACGATCAAAATTTTCTCGTTATTTCCCTCGCTTAGATTTTGGAGTCATCTAAACGTAAGAGAAAGAAAACGCAAAATAAATTAAAGGATCAAAAGAATAAGCTTTTTTAAGCTTTAAAAAGCTTAAATAAAGCTTCAAATCCATGGATTAAACTCCAAAAATAAAAAATTTTCGGTTTTGCTCAAAAGTTGAAAAATCTATGGTGAAAATAAAAAATAAATCGATTAAAAGGTAGATCTGACCTCGAGATAAAGAAATCGAGTGATTTCAAGCTCAAAAACTCGAAAATCCGGCCTAAAAATGGATCCCTAAGGTTGATTTTCGCGAAAAATGGAAGAAGGGAGCTTAGGCGTCGTTAATGGCGTTAGTGGGTCGGGTGCAGGCCGAACCGGCGCTTAGGCGCCGAATTTTGGCGCCTAGGCGCCAGACTCGCTTTTCCAAAAATTCGATTTAAATATTTTATCTTCCACCAAAACTTAACAAATTCGACTTCTAATTACTCACATGAGAGTATTACTCCAATTTCTAACTTTCAAACATTTCCACAAACAATTAAAATGATAAATTAGATTCAACATTCAAACACAAGATATAATCAAATTCTTCAATTCCATTTCACATATTTTCATTCCAAGCTCAAGAAATTCCATAAAAAGTACTATAACAAGGTTCATCGCTCTATAAACAACACAAATACACTACAAATTCAAAGCAAATTCTCAATCAAACAATACACATTGAACAATGAAAGCAAACACACAAACTAAATATCAACTCACTAAAACATGACTCAATCACACCTAGAACACATCAACGATCTATTCATCTCCGAACTTTGAATTTTCATCCCTCTCGCAATGAAGTTCGCTAGGCCCGCATGGATAAAAAACCAACGCCATTGAAAATTCCAAAGCCGTCTTCTCTTCAATCCATTTGTTCTTCGCATACATCGCTACTTGAGAATCATGAAAGGCCGTCATATGATCGAACTGAAGCTTCGTCTGTCATTCCAAGTGCTCGATTTGGTGATACATCTCATGCAGACGATTCCCAACGCTTAGCAATTTCGCCTCAATCTTTATCTAAATGACTGAATAATTTCTCCAAACTTACAGCAATAAATCCATTGAAATAAGGTTGAGGATCTTTAGAAGATTTATCTCTTATCGCATTGCCATGATCTCCTCTCTCCATTGCTTCCAAACTTCTCTTTTCTCCTCCAAAATGAATTGTTCTGAACGAAATTAGGGTTGCTTAGGGATTGGGGACGAAGATAGGGCAATTTATAGGAAGAATTCGTGTGAAAAACTGAAGATTTTTAGTTTTTGCACGAACAGTAACTGGGGCACTTAGGCGTCGAAATCTGGCGCCGGACCATCGAAACACATGGGTTATGCCTGGCGCCAGGCGCCGGGTTCGGCGCCAAGCGCCGAACCACGTTCGACTCCGTTTCGCCTATCGTCAAATTTACAAAGTTTCGATCTTAAAATAGGTCTATTAAAATGGTGTGATCCACACATACATCGATTAAGATAAATTCAATTCACAAACAATCACAATGATAATATATGGGTTGCCTCCCACAAAGCACTTGGTTTAACGTCGTCAACCCGACCTAATCAATAATATTAATCGGGTAGACTCAGTTCGTAAGCCTCGTAGTAAAACGGTTTCATTTCTCCCATATAAGGCTTCAGTCTTAATCCGTTAACTTTAAATATTTTTCCCGTCTTGGAATTTTTAATATCCACAGCTCCATAAGGGTATACTTTCTCAATAATAAATGGTCACATCCATTTAGATCTTAATTTTCCAGAAAAAGTCTTAAACGAGTATTAAATAATAATACTTCGTCTGCAGCTCAAATATTTTTCTTGAAATCTTTTTATCATGCAATTTCTTTATTTTTTCCTTATAAATTTTTGCATTTTCATAGGACTCATTTTTAATCTCTTCCATTTCATTCAGTTGTAACAGTCGTTTCTCTCCTGCAGTATTCAAATCATAATTGAACTCCTTTATCGCCCAGTAAGTTTTATGTTCCAGTTCAACAGGTAAGTGACAATGTTTACCATAAACTAACCGATAAGGTGATATTCGATAGGTGTTTTATAAGTTCGTTCTATACGCCTCATACGTGTAATCAAGTCTATCAACCAAGTCGCTTCTTTTAGGATTAATAGCCTTTTCTAATATTTTTTAAATTTCTCTGTTTGATATCTTAGTCATTCCACTTGTTTGTGGGTAATAAGCGATCTGCAATTTTATGTTTAATTTCGAATTTTTCCGAGTAATGATCGAATTCTTACATTTCGAAATGACTTCTCTCATCTGCGATAATTACCTCGCATTCCAAATCTTATAAAAATCATTTTCTTTAAAAATTTCAAAACACTTTTGGAATCACAACTAGTAAAACTACGAACTTCAATCCACCTTGAAACATAATCAACTGCTAATAAAATATAAATATTTCCAGTTGATGGTATAAAAGATCTCATAAAGTCTAAACCTCATACATCAAAAATCTCAATTTCTAATATATAGCTTAGATGCATTTCATCTTTTCTGGATATATTCTTCATTCTTTGATATCGATCACAAGTTTTCACATAATATCCAACATCTTTGAATAATGTAGGTCAATAAAATCCAGAATTTAAAATTTTAAATGCAGTTTTATCTACTCCAAAGTGTCTTTCAAATTCAAAATCGTGACATTTTTGAATAATTACAAAAGTTTCTACATAAGATACACATCTTCGAATCACAGAATCTCTGCCTATTTTAAATAAATGAGGATCTTCCACTGAATTTCTTAATATATTTGTTATTCATTCCATACAGTAAAATATTGTTAACCAAATAGTTAATTATATCCGCATACCAAGGCATTTGTAATCCTTGAATAACATATAACTGTTCATCAGGGAATTTCTCATTTATGTTTCCTTCAGTAATCTTCTCACTATTATTTTTAATTCTTGATAAATGATCAGCAATTTAGTTGTCAGCTCATTTTCTGTCCACCATTAGAAAATCAAATTCTTGTAAAAGTAGAACTCATCTTATCAATCTATGTTTAGCATTTTTTTTTCGACATTAAATATTTAATAGCGGAATGATCAGTATGTACGATACATTTGGTCCCAAGAAGATAAGGTCTAAATTTATCGAAGCGTATATACTTATTGTTACGAGCTCTTTCGTCGATAGTAGTGTAATTTTTTGAGTTTCATTAAGAGTTTCTATAGCATAATATATAACTTTGAAAATTTTCTCATATTTTTGTCTCAATAAAGCTCCAATTGCATAATTACTTGCATGACACATTAATTCAAAAGGTTTACTCCAATCAGGTGCAACAATGACAGGTGCAGTGATTAATTTTTATTTTTAAATATTGAAAGCATTCTGACAATTTTCATTAAATTCAAACTTAGTTTTTTTTTCTAATAAATAACAAAGAGGTTTAGCAATCTTAGAAAAATTCTTTATATATATTCTATAAAATCCAAGTATTTAATCTTAAAACTTATCACATCGATAATGATAGTAGGTAGTTGAAGTTCAGCAATAATTTTCACTTTTGTCTAATCAACTTCCATCATTTTTTGTGAAATTTTATGTCCAAGTACAATTCCTTCTGTGACCATAAACTGACATTTTTTCCTGTTTAAAACCAAATTTGTTTCTTCACATCTTTTCAAAACTTGTTTCTTCACATCTTTTCAGAACTTTTGTTATATTTTCCAAGCAAGACTCGAAAAAAGTTCCAAATACTGAAAAATTGTCCATAAATACTTCAATTTATTTTTCAATTAAATCACAGAATATTGACATCATACATCTCTGAAAAGTTGCAGGTGCATTACATAAACTGAAAGACATTCTTCTAAAAGCAAATGTTCCATAAGAACTCAGTAAATGTTGTTTTCTCTGATCCTCGTGAGCAACGGTAATTGATGATAACCGTAATATACATCCAAAAAACAGAAATATGAGTGTCCAGCTAATTTATCCAGCATCTGATCCAAAAAAGGTAAAGAAAAATGATCATTTCTAGTGGTGTTGTTTAATTTTCGATAATGGATGCAAATTCGTCATCCAGTAACTTGTCTTGTAGGGATTAATTCATTTTTATCATTAACAATGACAGTTATCTCTCCTTTCTTCGGAACACAATGAATAGGATTTACCCATTGACTATCCGAAATAGGATAAATAATTCCAGCATCTAACCATTTTGAAATCTATTTTTCAACAACTTCTTTCATAATTGGATTCATTCTTCTTTGAGATTCAATAGTAGGTTTACATTTTTCTTCCATTAAAATCCTATGCATACAGATTGAAGGGTTTATTCCTTCTATATCTGCAATAATCCAACCAAAAGCTTTCTTATAGTTCTTCAGAACTCCTATTAATTTTTCTTCTTGATCTTTTACTTAGTTCTGAAGATATAATCACAGGTAAAATTAATGAATTTCCAAGAAATGCATACTTTAAATGTGCAGGTAACATTTTTAATTCCAGTTCATGGGTTTTTTCAATTGAGGGTAAAAGTATATCATTTTTAGTAATGTCTAAAATTTCTCAATTATCATGAATATGAGTTTCTTCAAATAAATTTTCATTCACTTCTTCAATTTCTTCAGTTAATGACTCATTATATAACATAGATTCATTATTTTTTCTTCAGAAATGACTTTACGTTTTTCTTGATAATGATTTTCAATTATATAATCGAAAATATCCATCTGATAGTATTTTTCTTTGTAGGATACCTCATTAATTTCAGAACATTAAATGTTATCTCTTGAACGTTAAATGTTATCTCTTGTAGGATACCTCTTTTTTGCACATCAATCATAGCACGTCCAGTAGCTAGAAAAGGTCTCCCAAAATAATAGGTATTTATTTATCTTCTTCCATATCCAGTATAATGAAATCCACAGGGAAGATAAACTTATTCACTTCAACAAGTACATTCTCTATAACTCCTTTAGGATAAGTAATAGATCAATCAGCTAACTGAAGGGTTACAGTGGTGGGAGAAATCTTTCCAAAATCTAACCTTCGAAAGATAGAAAATGACATGAGATTAATACTTCTAAATCACATAAGCGCTTTTCCATAAAATTTTTCTCCAATAGCACATGGTATAGTGAAACTTCCATGATCTTTAAGCTCTGAGATAGTTTCTTTTGAATTATTGCACTACACTCTTCACTTAATGCAACAGTTTCATAAGCTTCAAATTTCCTTTTATTGCTTAAAATATCATTCATAAATTTTGTATAACTCGACATTTATTCTAAAGCTTCAGCAAAAGGAATGTTGATGGTAGTTTCTTAAAAATCTCAAAGAATTTAGAAAATTGATGGTTAAGCTTTTGTTGTTTTAGTCTTTGAGAAAAAGGTGGTGGTGGTGGTCTTTCAACATCCACTTCAATAGGAATTACAGTTTAATCTTTACTTGGAGAAAGAGTTTTTTTTAGGTTTTTCAATCTCTCCAACCTCTTTTTTTTTCAATTTCATTCTGAATTTTCTATTTTAATTACTTTCCACTTCTAAGTTGTACAGCTTTTCCTTGTTCATGGTCTTTTCCAATCTTTTTTGGATTAATTTCGACGTTGCTAGGAAGTGTTCCTTGAGGTCTGTAATTAAATTAAATTAGCAATTTGTCCCATCTAATTCTCAATATTTCGAATAGCAGTGTTTGACTTTCAGAATCGATTACCTAGTTGCAAGATCAATTCTTCTAAAGATAACTTTTTCTGTTGATTGTTAAAACCAGGAGGATAAGTTGGTCTAAAATTTGAATTTCCTTGATTGTTCCAATTCCCGATTGCATTAACTTGATTATTACTCCATTGTTGATGTCTATTATTTAAATTAAAATTAGGGTGATGTTTCTAACCTGGATTATAATAATTAGAATAAGGGTTATTAGTTTTACTAGCAATAGCTTGCAATGTCTCCATTGTTTGAGAATCATCAATATTTGCAGAATTATCATTACTTACATGTGATGCGTTAATAGCAAAATTATTCAATTTCTTAGATATCGCAGCCACTTGTGAAGCTAAAATAGAAAAGGCTTCATTATCTTGAATACTTGCTACTCTTTTAGGATTAAGACTTTCAGAAGACAATTGAAATTTATTGTTAGTCATTTCTTCAATTAAGGTATAAGCTTCATTAAATGTCTTAGCCATTAAAGAACCACCAGTAGCAGCATCTATAATAGATTTAAGCGATCCAATAAGTCCGTTATAAAATGTTTGAATAATTAACCAATCTGGTAAAGCATGATGAGGACATTTTGAAGAATATTTATAAAATGTTTATAAAATGTTTGAAGGACATTTTGAAGAATAGCTCTTTAAATCTTTCCTATGTTTCATAAATTGTCTCTTCATCAAATTGCATAAATGAAGTAATATCATTTCTTAATTTAGCAGTTTTATAAGGAGAAAAATATTTAGCAAGGAATTTTTGTGTCATATTTGCCCACATTTTAATAGAATCAGTTGCTAATAAGTTAAGTCACATCTTTGTTTTATCTTTTAAGAAAAAATGAAAGAGTCTAAGCCTAATAGCATGATCAGAAACATTATTATATTTAAAGGTGGCACAAAGTTCTAGGAAACTAACAAGGTGTAAGTTTGGATCCTCATTTAGTGTTCCACCGAATTGATTATTTTGAATCATTTGAATAATAGAAGATTTAAGCTCAAAAGAATTAGCATCTACAGCATACTAATATGATATTCATCAGCTGTAGGGTTTGCATAATCCCTTAATGGTTTATAAACATTTTGTTCATTAATTTCTATTGGATTTTGATTATTGTTATGTAAATTAGTTATTTCGTGATATTTTTGAATTTGTTTTCCTTTTCTAATTCTTTTAACAGTTCTTTCTAATTCAGAATCAAAAGGTAATAATCATTCAGATCCAGAACTACGCATAAAAATTAAATAAAAGGACTTGAAAATAAAATAAAATCTTTTTGGTTTTTTTTTTTTGTTTTGTAAATGTTTTTATATTTTTAAAGAAATAAGTGTATAAAATATTTTTAATTTGAGAAATCTAAAAATTGTCTTTTACTTTCTTTCTTTCCTTCCCCGGCAACAGTGCCAAAAACTTGAATAACCGCGTTTTACAACTTTCTGTTAGAATTTATGAACTTATATTTATATATTTATAATAATTTTGTAAAGTCACAGTTTCAAACGCAAGTATACGATCGTTTCAAATAATACAGGGCTCTATTGGATTTCTGGTTATCGATCCCACGGGAAAGATTAATTTGAAGGAATTTAATAGATTTTCAAATTAAGAGTAATTATAATTTTTATTTCTTTTCTAAATTCAGATTTAAGTTTAATGAAATTTCTACTAAATGTAAGTAAAACAGCAATAAAGTTAATGCAAGTATAAATAAAACAACTTTCTCCTTTTCAACTAATCCAAGATTTTTCAGAATAATTATCATTCGTGGAGAACTTGAGATTATGGTATTGCGTCAAATATAAGAAATCTTATTTTTTACCTTCGCTCGATAGTATAAAGCATATTGGCTAATCTATAGATTGGGTAGAATGAGTTAATCTAGGCTCACACTTCTAGATGTCCAAGGGTGGCTATGGTCGGCCCTACTAGTGACTTGTTCCCTTTCTATAAATCAAATTATTATAATTTAGTCTGTCATTCAAAAAACTAATTAATTCTACATCCAATAAATAATATTTTCCTATTTATTTGCACTTCACCATGAATAACCCGCTCAAGGCCTTCGATTACCCAAGGATTCATGTGATATCTACTAGTTAAGAACTCTTCTCCGGATATATCTCAGAATTCTTCAACAGGTTTTAACAATTCAAAAGACTAGTTTAAAAAATAGATTAAGATCAAGTATGAATATCATCACAATAATTTTTAAAATTAAGTTCTCCAACAAAATCAAATTATCTTATTATTTTTTCATTGTTGAAATGAGAAAGAAAAGTAACTACTCAGAACACATTGAATTTCTACAACAAAACATATTTATAAAACTTTGAACCAAGTTACAAATACTTATCTGGAATGTTCCTTCAAGTGACCCTTTGACTCCTGCTGACTCCAATGCAAGGTACAAGACTTCAACAAAGAACAACACTTACAAACTCTCACTTACTACTCAAGGAATTGAGTAATAACACTCAAAATAACTAAAATAAACTCACTAAATACTTGAGAAGAAAATATGGTGGCTCTCTAAAACTATCTCTGAATGCTGGAGATCGAGGGCGGGCACGGCTCTCTGTAGAAATGTCTCCTATTTATAAAGCTTCAAAAATGACCAGGGGTTGTTTAAGGCACCTCTTCAAAATTCGTCCAAATTCAATGAATCCTCGTAGAAAGTGAGCCGGTCGGCGCCTAGCGCCGGATCCGGCGCCATCAGGCGCCGGGACTCCGTGACCAATTCTTCGCACCCCTTCACTTTGAATCGCACATCTTCGCGATTAAAACTATTTTTCTATGTCCAGATGCATTGTATCACATGTCCTATGTATTAGGAGTAGCTTTCAGTCTTCTAGAAGGTCTGATAACCGCTTAACACCGTCAAAATAGCTGCACAAAGTTGTCAAAAATCTTATCTGTTTTAGTATCGAACTGACGCTTAGGCGCCGGCTTCCGGCGCCTAGGCGCCAGATCTATGATTTTGGCAACTTTGCTTTTTAGCTCAATTTTTTCTCATTTTTGCTCATTTTTCCTTCTTGAACTCTTTTTTCATCACTTATATCCAAAAACATAAAAATATATTTCATTAAAGCATAATATCCTTAAAAATTGAATCATAAATAAGGCATAAAATATGTACTTTTTAAGTGGATCGTTCTCCATCAAACCTCTCAATCTATGTATAGCTTCCATAGTAGAGTTGCTCGACATAAATCCAAACTAATTATGAGAAATCATTGTATCACATCTTAACCTACGTTCAATTACCCTCTCTCATAATTTTAAAGTATGACACATCAACTTAATTCCTATACAATTTGCACACTCTTGTACAACCCATTTATTCTTAAAAATGGAGACCAAATACTCCACTCTACAAACATCCTTTTAGTTATTAAAATAATATTAAAGAATTTAGTAAGCCAGAAACTCTAAAATTTTGTAAATATTTTCACACTTCAATTTTAATACGTAAGCCTTTTCTCCAACACATTTAGTCTCTTGAATACATAAGATATTTATGTTCCTGTGAATGATAATATCAACTAATTCTATTAATTTACCTATGAGAGTACATATATTCCAAGATCCTATCAAAATTCAAGAAAAAACCTCAACCAATATTTTTCATTTTTTATCAAATTCTCAATTAGCTTGATCTTGACACGCATAAATGCATTGGTACTATAGTTCAAAAAAAATCACCTGAGCACTAGATTTGTAAATATCAATGTTTCAAGTGTTGTGCATATAATTATCTGTTGTGAAGTGGTTGACCTCCGCCATGCAAATCTTTTATAGATGTGAAACCTTTTCTGTTTTTGAGTTTATTACCCTTCATCCTCTCCCTTGTTATTTCCTTATCCAGATACTTAGTGTATACTCCCACCTCATAATTTATCAGCTACCTTGTTCTTAAGACATGTTTCTTTCGGTTGCAATAAGGATGACAGGCTTAAGCAACATGAATACATGTGAAAGATCGCAATATTTATAGTTAATTTTTTCACGCGCTCATTCATTCTTTGAAAATATCAACTCAAACACTTCAAATTCTGAGAGTCGGCAGAGTGGGTGACGTCCATTAAACTGAAACATGGGGAGTTCAACCTGCTGGAGAGCACCACAGATAACATTAGTTATGAGCCTTGTGACATTTTGGAGCTTACTGCTGATGTGGTGGAGGAAGTTCGACAGTCAAAATTGTTGGGTCACTGTCAATTACAACTCGACCACCAGAGTGGCCTCGGGACTCTTTTTGGAAGGGTGACTTATCTTTCTTGCGGGTATATTAGATGGGTCAAGTTATCCTACGTATGCATAAAGATATCCTGAAGAAAGCAGGAATGTACAAAGTTACACACGCTTCAATGTTTAGCTTTGAACAAATCAATTCATCATGACTAAGGGTGTGATCGAGTTCTTTGATCAGAACACTAATACAAGCAGTTGAATATCATGCTGAGAGAGTAACAGGTGGTGTTTGGATTGCTCGTGTATGACCATTGTTATGAATAGTGTATCCCCACAAATGAGAAGCACTTTTGTCGACAACTTTCTGCAGTGCTTCCTGAGGTTCTCATCCATTATCGACAAGCCTATACGGTGATAAATAATCAACACGTCCTCGTGTTATCATGTCATTGGAGGTATGGATTTACAACTTTGAGAAGAGGGTGGATAAAGATCAGCCTGTCGTGTAGCGCATGATCCCTTTAGGTTTGCATAGTTCGCGGAGATGAATTGACAGAGAAGTTAGCACAGCCACCCCCGGATGCTGAGCATGCTTCCCCTGCTCGTCTCGACATAGCATAAGGATTTATTTTAGCTTGCTTCTTAGGCACTTGGTTATGCAATTTTGTCCTCCCCATTAGGGAGGGATTTGTTCGAGCAAGCACTGTATTGATCGTCAGTCTCAATTTGCTTGGTGAGCATATTTCTTCAGCTCCTGTGGTGCATTGGAAGTCATAAAGAATTCTCTAAGCCATTTCAAGTCACCCTCGCTCAAGATTCAAGGCAATTTACCGTGGCACTACATACATGCTTGGGTTCATTTGCACATTCGGGGAGCTTTCGGCTGCTTGGATTATCCTCTATTCTTTTCAGAGAATTATTATCCTACTATTATGGAGCATTCACAAGCAACTTCCACTTTGGAAAGTAGACAGGTATATCTTTTTTTCTTTGCCTCGCACTGAGTGGCCGACAAGTTTTTCATAGTACATCAACCAGATGTACACGATACTCTAGATATAAAAGAGAAAGAAAGAGAAAGAGATGAGATAAAAAGCATGCCTTACATGCAACATCGCCACTTCATCGTGGTCTCGAAGGGCATAAAATTTTGTTCCCTAAACCTTCAAGATATCTATCGTGTCATGCTCAGTGCATCGAGAGGAGCTCTATACAAATTTTTTTAACAAGGGGGGATGAAGCTAGCATGCGACGCTTCAATGCAATAGGTAATTTTAAAATGTGTTGAATCCCCATTGTGTCATGCCTTGTGCGCCAAGTGGAGCCTTATACGCTTTTCTCTTATCATTGTGGGGCAAAACTTGCACGTGACACGCACGACACGATAACACGGTAAGCAATCTCATTTGCTTAGTTTTTATGCAAGAGACACATGCAGCGCTTTTCATAATATGACGAGAGAATCCTATTGCATTTGATATTTCATGTAGATGAGCAACACCATAAAAACTCTTCTTAGGTGGTGAGAGGATGAATTTTAGGTCGTTGTGCAAATCACTCGTACATGTCTTTCTTAACGTGGTGGATAGCCTCAATTTCCCGAAACTGCACCCTCCCCCCCTCACAGAAATGACGTCAAACAGACTGTCGAAATTTGGACTAAACCATAATTATATTTAAGCACAGTAAAAAAAACTTATTTGATTGAAACGATTAAGATGAAAAAATCAAAAGAAACTGAATATTTAAAGATAACATGAGTTTTTGGCAATTTTGGATCAAAATGTAATGTTTATTAAAATGACTAGCAAGATTATAACTAAGTTTGGAAGAACCTTTCACGGATCTCAAAGATGATCAAAATTATTTGTGCTTGAAAGGGGTTAGGTAGAAGCAGCAATTTTGAAACAAAAGAAAGTCACTATGACTGTTTATTTGATCACTTGAGTGAGAGTTGGATGAGAGCAAAGTCCAATATTTAAAATATCAAACATAAATTCTTCGACACCAAATAATCTCACTCGGATCTGCAACATGCACAAGCGAAAATATAGCGATAGCTTTAAGGCTCAAAATGAAATATTTGCATGCATTCTACTATTGATACAAACTTGTAAATAAAAAACTCTAAATATCTTGAAATGTGCATACAATTAAAACACCAACATTTTCTCTAACCAATTTGTTAAATGCTTAAGCATAAAGTTTGAAAATGCTGCACAGGTTTAAGTTGGGTTAAACTTTAAAACGTCCCACCTCGAAAATATGAATGTTATCAAAATAGAAAGCCCGCATGAGCTCTGTCGCATGTTCCAAATTTCTTAATCCTAAGATATGAGAATGTTACATGGGTTAAACCAAAGTCTTGCAGAAATTTCAATTCAAAATAAAAGTTTGAAAAATATTAAAACTACACACAATTTTGGATGGGCTGCCTTTCCTTCAAGGCAAGGTCGTATGTCTCACACTTCAGTCTGATCATTTTTCCCTAAATGAACTTTAGTAGACAGGACTGATTCAATCCCCTTCCTAGTAGGGACTGCAGTTGACATGACAAACTATTTTTTAATGCTTAAATGAATAAGCTCAATTAAACCTAAAATAAGCATTTAAATCATTCTGCAAAGATGGACATACTCATTACACATCCCAACCGGAGAGGTCTATCCTGAAAAAAAAACTATTCAAACTATAAAATTGTTAAAATGATTTAAATTGAAATCTATCATTGAAAGTTAAATAACAATAATTAAATCTGCCCTCCACAACAGTTTGGCAGGGTGAACAAATCTAGCATTGATTCGAGGCAACATAAATTCCAATATCATATCGATTATATTATTAAATTAAACTCAAAATAACTGTGTCAATAAGGACATGGCTCGAGTACTCTATTCGCGTGGATTAACCAGTAAACTCTGCATAGAAAGCTGCTACGACCTAAGCCCTCTAACCAGATGGTTTGGCCAATAAACTCCATCAGGTGGTTTGGTCAGTAGGTTCTATTGTAAAATGGTCACGGCTATATCTTGTACATTCTCCGATGGCATTATATCATTTTGAGTGATGAACCACATGGTATACTTGATAGGGCACGAAGCCCTCTGTGAGCTAAAAACGAATTAGATTTGTTCACTTAGACAAATATTCATCACAGACCAACATGTTTCCCTTGAACGAAGCAACTCATGGTTGCTGACAAAGATCCTTATGTTAAGTTTAGTCGACTACCTCCTCTGACTATATATATCAACGTTCACAACACATCGGGATGATGGAACCATTAAATTTTGATCGAGTGCATCGATATTCCCTCATCATTTGCTCTTAAGCTCACAAGTGATTTTCATAAATTTAACATCTTTAATATGTTTCTATTATACACTGAGCAAACAGTTCTCTGCCTAGCCTTAATTAAAAGTGTTCTCCTGCCATTAGGAGTGGTAATTAGCCATAGGAGCTTGCGCCTATGAAAAACCTCAAACTCATATCTTAAATTCCTCGTAAAATGAGGTTGAAATCTCAGAATAGTATCTTATCTACTATCTCATCTGTTTTCTGAAAATCTAACCAATAACCTCATGGTGAACTTCCCTTATTCATTGGAAATATTCTCATCCACCTAATATTTGTGTTGCCTTCCAATAATTTAATAATTCGACAAATTATACATTCTTTTATTTCATCACTAACTCTACAAATTATGGATAGATTTAAAAAAAATGAAAATACTAGATTTCTGGAGAATTCAAGAGCTCTTGCCATCGTTTGCAACATCAATACTTCGATAATGGTTCCTTTTCATTAAGACTCCTCTAACATTCTTCTCACATATTCACCCTTCCTGCAAGGATGATGATTGCATTCACCACCTTTCAATGAACAATGCCCAGCATTTGACATATGATGTCTGCTACCCTCCTGTATTTGGCACAAATTTTATAATCAGTCTACCCTCATGTTAATGCCCATCATCTTCCAACGACCAACATTAGACATGTTTATTGTTGAATTCGAACATTTGCCTTCCTGATCACAAATCTATCCTCATGGGAGAAAAAATGATTGTGCCAACTACCTTCCAGAAATTGGCACCTGACGTACACCAACAACCGAATATTCGGCACCAGTCTTGCAAGTCGCCTGATCTATCCTACTAGCACAATAACAGCTGAGCTAACAAACCTTCATTGTCTGACTTATGGTATCTCTCGTAATCGCAAATGCATGCTTTCTCCATTTGTTTGCATCTTCAATTCTCTGGAGAACGACCAAGCCTACCTCTCGGTATCACTTGGCCTCTGATGTCCCATACTAACAGTCATCCAATGCTCGCTGATCATTCTTAGCTTCGACATCTCTGGACTCGTGCCAGCATGAGGGACATCTCCCATGATTCAAATATATTATATTACAATTATTAAAATGGGTGTTACTTTATAATCCTTAACTTATACTATGGAATTGTTTCAATTGAACTGAGTCCAATGATTTTTCACCTTCCAATGTTTTCTACATAAAAAATCTTGTATTTCGCATGTGCTGTTTTTTATTTATCTATTTGTAAGTTTTTAATATAATTCAGTTATTGAAATCATCTATCATCATAAATACTCTAACATATAACAAAGATAACTATGCTATTTGTATGCATCTAAATGCTGTCCTACGAAAGTTCATTAATAAATAAAATAAGTGTCACCGAAAAAAAAAAATAAAAAGATATAGAGAAAAAATAAAAATGATAGAATAAAAAATTATATTGAAGAACAGTTTTGAGTGACATTTATTGAAAATAGGATAACTAAACATAAATACTAGCATAAACATGCACAAGAAAAGTAAAAATGCATTAATTATATAAACAAAAAAAAGGTAATATCGAAGGACTATGAAGAAAAAAGGATAAACCTAAATTGACAACACATGGATGTTGTCCAAAATTATTTGCTAAGAAAAAATTGAAAACCACAAACATTAATCACGGAGAACAAACACAATGTGTGGATTCATAAAGCCAACCCTAGAAAATTAAATAATACACATGATGGTGGTGATGATGATGATGGACTAATAATGCAATAAAAAGATGTAAATATAAAATATGAAACAGAAAAATAGATCGTAAACAGTTATCAAAACCAGCATTGCTTAAATATAAGAAAAGAAGGTTATTTTGCTATCCTAAGAGAAGGTCATGTTAACAGAATACTAATTAACTAGCTAAAAAATATGAACTATAAGAAAAAAAGAGCACCCGACTAGTTTTCTGATAGTATTTTGGTTACCAATCTATGATAGAACAGTTTTTTTCATGCATATTTACCATCTGCCGACCAAAGGAGCCTGAGTACAAAAACTTGTTCTCGACAGAACAAAATTCGCACCATGAAGAATGGTGGAATATTCATTATTCACCAGCTCCCCACCAAAACTGAAATAGTTCATTCATAAAGCATGCTATTATCAGCAAATAAATACATATATCAGAAGACATAGGAATGACTTAAAAAAAGCACACGCTAATTTCAAACAGATTATGCATTTTTGCAAACAAAAAGTGAATCAAAATGAATTGAAGTCCGTGAAACAATTAATTGCTCCTGTCTAATGGTAGAACAAAACATTTTCAAGCCTATTGAAAATAGTTATTAAAATAAAACAGCTTGAGATAGTCTGAAATTAACATATAGTGTAACAACCTTTCAAAGCAACTACCCACTCATTTCCAGCCTATATGAGATCACCATCATCATCATAGTTGTATCCAAATACTTTTGAGTCAGTTTTTTGAATTCTCGTTCACACTTACTGAGCATTGCATAAGATATTAGTTTAAATTTACACAATTTATAGCCATGTGGCATTTGCTCTAACCATTCCCCTTTGAAGTCTTTCCACTTCAATTCTATCTATTTATTATATTGATATAGCTTCTATCAACAATCCAATCCACTTCCACTACCTTCTAATCAAGCAATGCTAAGCTTATGCACTCTAATATAATTATTTTTCCAGCTATTTTTATTTCATTATATGTTCATCATAATATTTCTAATCTCACAATAGAGGAAAAAAAAAGACAATGAGCAATGATTGGGCTTTGTGGGATGAGGGTCAATACTGAAAGGAATAGATGTCTGTTGCTTGATGATGACATACTCTCGTTTCTTGAAAGGCGTAGTAATAATTCTTTTTGGTTGATATCACTCTTTCATAATCTTAAATAGTTAACATCATCAATATGTATAGAAGAGTAAAAAGGCACAGTATGTTACAACCCAGCCTAGTGGCCTAGAATGAACAAACTATCCACATATTTTTATAAACTTTCAATATATAAATACAAGAGCCACTAAAACACCACAAAGTATAGCACACATAAATCAAAACATCCATAAATAATAATATAGTCTCCAAGTAAACATATCAATTCATACATAAACACACACACATATATATACACACACACATGCATGTGTGTATTTATTTATGTAACAGTATAATTAACTTATTTAAACTCTCAAATATACCTTAACATCATTCAATTGCCCTAACCTGACGCACACACGAGCACCCTCCTTTTCTCCTCACCTTCGATCATGGATCTACCCATGGCAACAAGCAATCGACGCCACCTCTACCTTCTTCTCTTCTTTTGCACACAAGCACAGCGCGCCCTCCTCGAATAAGGCTCAGTTCCTCTTCCCTCACTGTTTCACAAGGTAGCAACGCTCGAAGCTGCGACCTCCTCCCTTCCTCCTCAGCTGATGGGCCAAGGCTTGACATAGGACAACGCGTGTGTGGCATTCCTCCTCCCTCCTCTGCACGCGAGCACGATGTTGATGCCAACTCGATTAGGGCTCGAGTTCCTCTTCTCCCACACGAAGTCCTCCGCCCATATATGATGATTGCTTCGGCTTCTTCTTCTTCTCTCACAGACAGGCCACAATTTAGGGTTGGTAACGCACCCTCCTCTTCTTTTTCTTCCTTCTTCTCAAATGACTTCTTCCTATTCTACTCCTTTGTTTCTCGCCCCCTTTCATTCTGGTCGAAAAGAGAAAATAACTCCCACAACTCTTAAAGTCAAATCATAGAGACCCCCCTCTTCCAGTTATTTATTATTATTATTATTATTATTATTATTATTATTATTATTATTTTGTTTTTAACTTTTGTTTCCCCGGGTACATTTATCTTGTCATATTTTTTTATTGCAATCAATTGTGACCAAGTTTCTAGATAGTCAATCCATGCTAAAATCACCTCAAACTCCACTAAGCGTAACACAATAAGTTGCGCATTAATATCTTTTCCACCAATCATTAAATTCACCTTACATGAATGATCATGTTCCATAAAAGTGCCATTTGACGGTCTAACTAATAATATCACAGACATTAAAATGATATTCAATTGCATCACTTTAACAAATTCCTCAGCTATAAAAAAGTGTGATGTTCCAGAATCAAACAATAATCTTATTAGTCTATTCCGAAGACAAACGATACATATCAATAAAATCATTGCAGTGAACAATTAAAGTTGACTTATTAATATAATTAAGTTCTTACATTGTATTATGAATGACATAACATGAATTATGTTATGATTAAAAACACGGTTAAAATTCATAAATGTGAAACATACACGTGAAAATAGCAAGAGATTTCTTAGTTTCCTGCTGCGAAAATGTATAAACTTTGGGCTTGACATTCTGTTGAATCTTACCAGGATCTGGTACTGATCTTGAAGATTCTGCTGCCCTCGGGCTGCCAAAGCTCCTCTAAGGTGTCGCAGCGCAGCCCCTAAATTCTATTGCAACCCTCTACCCTAACCTAGGACAATTCCGTGTCATATTTCGTGGTTGGTGGTACCAAAAATAAGTGTTGGTCCCAGATAGACACTTGCCCTTGTGAGACCTTCAACCCTTGTCATACTTCTTTGCTTCAATCTAGCTGCCAACACTATTGGATTTGGCCTTCTAGAATGGAATTTCCTGAATGAAATGATTGTACCTATAGAGTCTTGTCCAGTTCAATTCTTCTGACGCTCTCCACCAGAACAGAATAATCATCAATCCCAGTATGCATAAGTGGTTGTCTAATCATATCTTTCAGCCCAGTCAAAAATATGTGACACTTCTCCTTTGCATTTGTTATCAATTGGGGCACATATCTTGACAATACAATGTATTCAGCTTCATACTGCATGGCAGATCGATCACCCTTAACCAAGCGCATATGCATTTCTCTCCCGGCTGGCGGTGATACGAACCAGTCTCTAAAAGTACTCACAAACTCATCCTATTGTATCATGTGGCTGGTTTTACCCTCATATCTCTTGCAACTGTCCTTGCCACCATCTCTCTGCTTCTCTCATTGATGCCAGAGTGGCAAGAATAAACTATCTCCAAATGACAATACAACCTATCTAAGATTTTGTCCACTATCAATAGTCAATTTTCAGCATCCAGCGGACCTCCTTCTCCAGAAAAAAGAAGTGATAACATATCCGAAATAACTTTCAATACTTGCTTATCAAATGTCCCTCACTAGAACTGGTCTAAATCTCGGAGTTTCTAATCATCTGAGTTACTGCACCCATGATCTCCGCAAAGTATTTGAGTTCATTGAAATCTATGGAAGTGTATCAATTTCTACCATATTATCCCTAATTTGTTCTAGATTGTCCATATTTCTGAAATAATATAAAGTTGAATTTAATTAAACACAATTTTACTCTTCATTAACATTACTTATGAATTAATTTAATCATCCTATTGGCTCCTTTTATCATGATTCAACATAACTGCTTTCATACCATTTTTGTTATGAGCCAGTCTGATAACTTAGAATTAACCAAAAGTCAGAAATTGTGTCAAACACTATTAACATTTAACTAACTATCCGCACATTTCTATAAACTTCCAATATATATATATATATATAAGAAATCATAAAATGCATCATACAAAAATTAAAGCATCCATAAATAATAATATAGTTTGTAAGTAAACATCTCAATCCACACATAGCACACACATATATATACACAAACATATATGCCTATTTATTTATATAGCAATATATTAATTAAATTATTTAAAATCTCAAATATACCTTTATATCATTTAGTTGCCCTAACATAACGCACGTACGAGCGCCCTCCATCCTTCCTCACCTTAGGTCATGGCTCTAACCAGAGCAGCAAGCAATCGACACCGCCTATATCTTCTTCCTTCTCTTCCTTTGCACATAAGCACGGTGCGACCTCCTCGACTAAGGGCTTGGTTACTCTTCCTCCACTATTTTGCAAGGTAGTTACGCACGACGCCGCGACGTCCTCCCTTCCTCCTCGACTGATGGGCTAAGGCTCAGCACAAAAAAGCACACGTGAGATCTTTCTCCTTCTTCCTACTTTTCCTCTGCAAGCGAGCACAATGTAAATGCCTCCTCGATTATGGTTTGGCTTTCTTTTCTCCCGCGCAAGTCCTCCGCCTTTATACGATGACTTCTTCGGCTTAATGTTCTCACACACAGGCCGCAATTTAGGGATGATAACGAACGCTACTCTTCTTTATCTTCCTTCTTCTCACACTAAATTCTTCCTCTTCTACTCTTTTCTCGTTCTCCTTCTCGTTCCGTTGAAAAGACAGAAAATCTCCCTCCGTCAACTCCTAATATCAAACCGTAGAGACATGCCTCTCCCAATTATTATTATTATTATTATTATTATTAAAATTCAGTTATTACACAGTATTCAAGACAAAAATTCAACAAAGCGTCTTATTATTACAAACATTACTCTTATAAAACATAAAACTCCTTTCAACTAAAAACATCTCACTCTCCATTCTGTCTTGTGGCACCTGAAAAATGTAAATAACAATGGATTGAGTTGAAGTTAATGGTCCAGAGTCAAGAGTGGAGAGAACTTAATTACTTCAAAAATATTTCTTTCGCAGTGAAATGATAATAATTGCAATTATTTAAGTAACAATGAATGAAGCGCAAAAAAGTAAAAAGAAAAATGAAAATATATCTATGGTGATGTGGCCATCTCAAGGCTTATGTTCGCTCTTCAGGTCCTCTCAAAATTTTTCACCAAACCTCCTTAACCAGTGGCAAAGAAACATTAAAAAAATGCTTCTTAACTAATAACAGAGTCACCCAATGCTTCTATACAAAGTGAGAAGCCCATTACTGTTAGAACAATGCAATGTGTCACATCTCCAATTTGAGGCATGAAACTGAGCACACTTTGCACAAGCTGCTAAGTACTGTCCATTGAAACGATGAACACTATGAGATCAAAGGCCTCTCATTCACAAACAGTAAACAAAACTCAAATCACTCACTCGTGCAGGTTCAAATACTGCACATTCCGCCAACTACATTCATTTTAAACAATGTCACAGATGTTCTTTCCATCAAAGGCCTCTCTTTCACAAACACTAAACAAAACTCAAACCACTCACTCGTGCAGGTTGAAACACTGCACTTTCAATCAACTACATTCATTTTAAACAATGTCACAGATGTTCTTTCCATCAAAGGCCTCTCTTTCACAAACAGTAAACAAAACTCAAACCACTCACTGCACTTTCCATCAACTACATTCATTTTAAACAATGTCACAGATGTTCTCTCCATGGAAAAGATTTTTCTTTTTTTTCCTTCTTTAATGCCCTGCAATTGATTATCATGAATCTTTCAAACATGTTATCTAGCTAGTAATTATTTGACTCATTCTCATCCTTTTTTAAATACAACTTCTGTTAAGAAAGGCAGAGGCAGACCTAGGAAAACTTGGGCTTATTGCATAAAAAATGATCTTAATTTATTAGAATTAAACGAAAATTTGACACTAAATAGGACGCAATGGAGAAAAAGGATTCATGTAGCCGACCCCACTTAGTGGGATTAAGGCTTTGTTGTTGTTGTTGATTCTCATCCTGTCTCACTCCAATGGTAAACACTCAAAATGCGATAAATCAATAATGTTTTACTTCATTTCCACCTATCGAGAACGTGTACACAAGACAAACTCTTGGATTTCATAATCAAAATAACCCAACCCATGTACCCAGCTCCAAGAAGCACCTATGGCCTCAAGCAAGCTGCCAATGCTTCATTATTAACAATATTATCGCTTTCTACAATCTACTGGATTCATTAACTTAGAGTTTGATTCACTCTACAGCGACGCAGGTGTCAATTATGCAAGTATATATGTCGATCAAATAGTATACGAATTATGAGTCTGTGTATCCATTCCACAGATAACGAGTTAATTTTCGTACTATGTATACTTTGAGTTAGTTTTCGTACTATGTATACATTGTACGAAAATTAACTAAAATTAACTCAATCAAAGCATGTATACTATGTAAAATATATGAATTTGAATACTATGTCTAATATGATTTTGAGAACCATGTATACATACTTTGAGTTAAGTTTATCTCATATATGACTGTATATTTTGAGTTAATTTTATCTCGTATATGACTTTGAGTGCTATGTATACATAGTACCAAAATTAACTAAAATTAACTCAATCAAAGCATGTATACTATGTATACTATATGACTTGAGTACCGTCTAAAATGACTTTGAGAACTATGTATACATACTTTTGAGTTAATTTTTGTATTATGTATACATGTCAATCATACAAGTATACATGTCGATCAAATCGTATATAAATTATGATTCAAACAAAGCATGAATTTCTCTAAAATTTTACGAAATACTAATCTAAAGTAGAGATAAAATTTACGTACATGTATGATTTGAAATGAAAACATAATTTGCATTTACTAAGAAGTCGTTTGAGCAGTATTGCATCTATCCAAACTTATCACGATAAACGAGTTCATCCCGATGATTCGTTGATCAACAGACTTATCCTGATAAGTTGAGCTGATCATTTAGTTTGTGCGTTTGGAAAACAATTGATTCTGGATAAATGATCATTTTGCCCATGTTCTGGATAAGTTGTTGAGCTGTTTAGTTTGTGCATTTGGAAAACAGCTGATCTGCAGTTTTTTCTACATAAATAACCAATCTGACACGCAACAGTGGTGTTGTTTATAACAAAACTTCAATGGCTACACATTATAATTCAAAACCAACAAAACTTATTCATAACAGTGCAAAAAATGATATGCTTCTCACCTAATAGTGACTATCAGGAAACCTAAAAAAAAGAGAATAGCAATCAAATTTTATACCACTCAAACTTCCTATTTACAAGCATAGCAATCAAATCTTTAATGTCATATCAAAAATACCAGTATCACCTACAATGCATTCAATTTTTAGTATATATTCAGCTTTTAGCTATTGATCCTAATATTCAAACAATTCCATACAATTTTCCTACTTCTAACTTCTTCAGAAAAGCCCCCACAAAGTCTTGCAGCATTAACAAGAAATTAACAAATTATTGAACTTCAACTATCCTTTGGAAACATCTCTAAAACAATTTAGAAAGATACATAATATTGATCATTGACGTAACCCAAATGAGATTGGAAACATTTTACTCTACAATTACATGTATTGCCACTACATGGTATAATTAGTAAGTCCAATATACCTTCAACACCTTCAATTTCCCTCAAAATCCATATAAAAGTAATTCTCATAATAGTAAATTATGCAACTTCTTAAAATTGTGTTCATATATGCATGTAAATCCTCCAAAATTTGAAACACTGCAGATTCAACAAACCAAAAGGCAAGAAAACATAACAAAAACACAATCACTCTCAGCCATAAAGCGAAGAAAGGAGCCGAAGGGAAGAGCGAGCTTAGCTTATGATGTACCAGAAGCAAGCTGCTTCTCCAAAGTACCAGAAGAAAAAAAAAAATAGCACAAGTGTCGTGCACCCGAAGAAAGCGGACCAAAATTATTCAGAACAATGCACTGGAACACTTTGTTCATTCATTCCAAAAGAAATTTCCAGGATCCAACAAACCCTTATCCTAGCCAACCTCCTACAATTTCCCTTGAAATACTTCGTCCCCCAAACTCTAGCCGTCGAGTAAACGAAAAATGGATTTTCAGAAACGAAAAAATGGGTTTCCAAACTCTAGCCAACTTCACGTTCAACATCCACAGTCTCCTCAAAGAATTTCCAGGAGAAACGAAAAAATGGATTTCCAAACTCTAGCCAACCTCTCGATAGCACAAGTGTCGTGCACCCGAAGAAAGCAGACCACAATTATTCAGAACAATGCACTTGAACACTTTGTTCATTTGTTCCAAAAGAAATTTCCAGGATCCAACAAACCCTTATCCTAGCCAACCTCCTACAATTTCCCTTGAAATACTACATCCCCCAAACTCTAGCAGCAGAGTAAACGAAAAATGGATTTCCAGAAACGAAAAAATGGATTTCCAAACTCTAGCCAACTTCACGTTCAACATCCACAGTCTCCTCAAAGGATTTCCAGGAGAAACGAAAAAATGGATTTCCAAACTCTAGCCAACCTCCCGTTCAACATCCACATTTCTCAAATTTATTTCCAGAAGAAACGAAAAAGAAAAGTAGATGAGTTTACCTGGAAAGAATGTCGACGAAGCAGGGAGCGGCTATGCAAGTGCAGCGGAGTAATACGTAAGGAAGGAATGCGGCCCATAGGGATCATCCCACGGGCGGCTTTATTAAAGAAAACCAAACGCGATTTTAAAAACCAGAGCCGAAACGTGCAATCCAAACAGGTCGGCGGCGTTTTCAAAATACCGTCCGCTTTATAAGTTGCCCCAAACGGGCCCTAAATAAAAACAAACATACCTAAGTTAAAGAAAAGATAGAAACCTATAAGATTTCAATCTTTAATCTCAAGTGATGCACACCGCTAATAGTTCCCTCCATAATTACAAGCACTCATTGCTTGCTCTCACAATCACTCCCTAAGATCTATCCACACTCTAATGCATACACTTAAAGTGAGAAAACAGTGAGAGACTGAATAAGATAAACATTGCCCATCCTTATTCCTTCGAATGCCTCCTATTTAACCATATGGATTACCGAAACATTCTTGGAACAGTGCATACTGTCAAAAGGCATTTCTAGGCGCTTAGGCTCTGGGCTAAGGCACTGAATATTTAGGCTCTCGGTATTTTAACGTAGGAGTCTTCCTCTTCAAGCACCTAGGCATTAGTGCCTAGGCATTAGTCTAAGTGCCACCTTTCTAAGCACGAGTGCCTCCTTTCCGGCTTCTCTGTCTTTCTTGTGAATTATAGAGCTGAATCAGACGCCTATGTGCCACACATTAGCACCAGAGCACTGGGCAAGAACTTAACATGAATTTGGTTCATTATGCACTCATAACTTTCAACTTGTATATTGCATATACAAACGCATATATCCTTGAAAAATATAAAATGACAAAAAACAGAGAAAATATAAGAAATATCACATTATATTTCTAACACATCAAATTCTCTCAAACTTCAACATTACTTGCCCTCAAATAATTAAATACTTAAATTTAAACTTTTTAAAATTAAAGACAAATTATGATTTAAGATTGCATTATTCTTTAATCATAAAGTAGATAAATTAAAGTGCACCAATATCTTCTTAAGATTAAATTTTACTAAAAATCCTCAATATCTCAACATTACTTATATTAATACCCTTTTATAAGAATATCCCTAAATTATTTATTTTTGGTCGACTAAAATAATATTAATTATCAAATATATATAAAATTTAATTACTTATCAAACAGATAATATTAATTCTGTTATTATTTTCTTAAATACAATATTTGGCGTATAGATTAAGAAAAGTTTTGATTTTTTTACTTTTAAAAAAGAAGATTGGTACTTTATTTTGAATTTAAGTTTAAATTCAAGTTTCTCCTCTTAAACTCCTGAATTTTTATCTTTATAAATCTGAGCCTTTGCTATTTTTCCCTTTTTTTAATATTTTCTCTTTTCTTTTAATGAGGACTACTATATTTAGTTAAACTTTTCTTTTCTAATTTTAAATATCAATTGCAACATGACTTGATTCAAAAAATTAATTTAATAGATACTAACTAGAATTAAAATATTTTTAGATTGATTAGTTACTAAATTTTATAACTTAAATTAATTAATTTTATATGTAGTTAATTTACTTCCGAGTGTTTAAGAATCCTTATATAATAGAGTAAGTGTTGTTAGAGGTCAATTATTTGTGAGTTAATAATAATTTCAATACTTAATAAAGATTATGTAACTTTTACATTTTTTACCTATTATTAAAAGATACTGAATACTTGTTAAATTCACAACTTTTTTATGGAAATCTAAGATTTAGAGATTTATTCATATTTCAGGGAAAAATTTACAAAAATCCCTCCCCCAAACTTATCTTACACTAATTACATGAAAAATAGAAAGAAAAACAAGGCAAAAAGAAAATAAATAGCATAGAACATGAGCATAAACACATTACAGCGAAGATATGTTATCATGAAACAGATATAACAAGAATAGAAGTAAAAAACGGATCTAACTAGCATGTTCAACACAGATCAAGCACATAACAAGTCATAACATCTACAGGAAGTAAATAGCACATATCCACATAAGTACGAGTCTCATCACATAACAACAAGAAATAAAGGAATCCAAAGTCAGTCGCCATAATACATTAGAAATAACAAACATATAAGTCTGACCACCATAACACTAATAAAATGAAAGAAAAATGCAATAGCTGAAACAAAATTGGAATATCTCAAAGAGCAGGCATCTCTGCCCTTAGCATCATCCTCATCATCCTCGTCCATCAGCTGGGCTCTATCACCAAAGAATCTAAAGGGTGCAGCTTTGGGTAGTTGAGCAGTGCTTGGTCCGTAGTGCATCAGGCCATGTCAGATCATCTCTGTCAGAGCTACATTGGTCGACACCTGCTAGTTGTATTTACACTAGTGTTAGTCAATATAATAATTGAATCGTTGGCCCATGTCATGCTGTCACCACTGAATGATTGTGACATCATCACTAAGAGTGTACAACTGCTTAGGAATAGAAGTGAATGAAGAAGGAAAGTCTGTGTCGGGAGGGAGCAATTTTAGAAGAACTCTCTCTCTCTCAGAAAAAGTCCTCACATAAGCACTTATAGCCTTCTTCATTATGGCTCTACTAGGATTTATCTGCTCCTCCCAAGCTTCATATTTAACTTCAGTCTTCACAAATAAAGCAAAAAATCACAGAAGGATGCCAGACGCCTATCATCGTCCCATAATATTTCATATATCAATGGAATTTTTCTTCTAGATACGATAATTCAGAATAGCTATATCCTTGGTAACCTCACTGATATTTGTGGAAGGAAGAAGCTTTGTAAAATAAAATAATGTGAAGCCGTAGATTTGGCATTCAAAGTAGTGGACGAAAAGTTAATATGCATATTATCATGAATGTTTCAACTACCATGTGAATCAACCAAAAACGTAACGATTTCAATAAAATTAGAATCAGATGGCATGAAATGAGAGTAATCATACTCATTGATGTCAGAAAGCTCAAAAATTGAATTGATTTTAACCAAACTAAAATCAACATTTTTACCTCTCACAAACATGTTTCCATCATGTTGTTCCTTCATATTGGCATAAAAATCTCGAATAACAAGAATCACATTAATCTCAATTTCAAAACAAAATCTCTCGTCTTCTATAAATGAACCCTTGTAATCCACCCTGAGATTAAGGCTTCGTTTGGCGCGGCTATTTTCGCGCGGTGCGGCCCCGGAGCGCGAAAAGGAGATGTTTGGCACGCGACTTCGCGGCGGGAGGACGGAGAAGCCGGCAAAAAGCGAACCGCGGGATAAACCCCGCAGCCCCAGCTTTGGCATGCGAAATTGCCCCTGGTGCCCTCACGCGGTTCTTTCCTTCCCGCTCGCTCCTTCTTCCCGTTTACTTCTTCTTCACCGCGCGACGTCCAGGAAGCCTTCATACGCCTGCTCGCCCTCTTGGTAGCTGTTACCGTGCCCCGTGCCTACGTATCGCGAAGTCGTCCCTGCCCCAGCATTTGATGAATCTTCTGCCCTAACTTCTCGTCTCGCTTCCCAGCCCTACCGCTGTTGTCGAACGTCTCGCGAAGCCTCCTGACCCCCGCGCTTCATTCTTCCAACGTCGCTAAAAGGTAATATGAATCTCCCTCACTCGTTATTCCCCCTCCGCTGCTTCTTCACCCGCCCCCTGCCCCCTGCCCCCTGTTTACAGAATGTTGTAGCTGTAGATTCTGGTAATGGAGATTAGCTGTAGATTCTGGTAATGGATATTAGTAGATTTATGGCTAATTTTCAGCCTGTTAATAACAGTTTTACATATATATAACACTGAAAAAAAATGTGAAAAGTGAGTTACCAATTCATTTTTCCTCAAAAATGACCCCTTTTTATTTTACAAACATTGATGATTTGGAGAAATGAATATCCTACACATTTTTATTGTTCGGCAAAGCTTGGAGTGCTTTTATTACTTATCTTGATTATTAGATAACACCTCAGCAGTTGTAGAATTATACTACAGCCGAACAATAATTTAAGAAAGCAGCAAGAACTATATTGTCATGACCTGTAGTACCAGTGCTAGCTACAAGCATAGACTTCTGCCCCCTTTCATTTCTAGAAAAAAAATATTCAGTCTCGGTCCTATGAAACTATCCTCATTCATGTTAAGCATTGCACGAGATATTAATTCTATTTTATGCAAGTCATTTCGTTCAACTTCTAACCAAAATACATTTGCTCTAGCCCTTTTTTTGTTCTTACTTCATATTAATAATATCTAATTGCCTTTAGATGCATCTTCTGCCCTTTTAAATGCCAAATATTATGTTTATCTACCACTACCTAATATTTTTTAAGTGCTTCTCTCATAATTTTTCTAAGAGGGCCATTTCTAACTTTATTTAGCTAAACTTTATTAAAAAAATACATCTAAAAGCAATTTGGGATAATTACATACAGAGGACAAGAAACATTGTTGTTTACAAATCAAGCACCCAGGTAATTTATTAATCATGAAACCAATGCATTTATGCATGCCACTATCAAACCATTGTGAATTTGATAAAAATAAAAAATATGAGTCGGAGTTTTATCATGACCTTTGATATTTGAGTGAGAATTTGAAAAATGGATGAAAGAGGGCGCTTGATTTGTAAATGACAATGTTTTGGTTGCCCTGTATCTAATCGCCCCAAAAAATTTAAGTCAAATTACTTAGTTGTTTGTATTTCTTTAGCTCGTTTTCATATAACATTGTAGAATTAAAATATTACAACATTCAACTCAATTCTTCGTGAGTCTTCTTCTAAAAAGCATTCTTGAGGTATTTATGCATTATAAATTATAGCTAAAGAAGGCGCGATCAAGCTAGGAATATGAAGCTCCCTCACTCGTTATTCCCCCTGCGCTCCTTCTTCACCCGCCCCCTGCGCCCTGCCCCCTGTTTACAGAATGTTGTAGCTGTAGATTCTGGTAATGGAGATTAGCACAGTTTAATCACTGTATTGAGGAGGATATTAGTAGATTTATGGCTAATTTTCAGTCGTTAATAACGATTTTACATATATAACACTTTATTGTTATATATGAATCTCGTGCTTCGCTACTATTTTCAACTTACATCAGCACATGTTTGCATTTGTTCTTGACTTAACAGATCAATAGTTTGATTAGCATAGGGGACTATTTAGCTGCTTGTCACGGGACCCAAAATTTTGCACAAGAAAACAGACACTTACTCCACAAGCTTATCCGATTCTCACGCAATATTCAGCTTTCGGCTATGCATCGCTTTCAGCTTTGCATTGAATAGAATTTGGCTTTTCCGGAGAAAATCACTCGTTTTTTATTGCTTTCAATGCCGATATGGTTTTAGTAGTATAAGTTTGATTTATTAGTCATATTAGTCGTTATTTATAACTGGAAATGTATTAAGCTGCTATTTATTTTTTGTATCGACATCTATTGCTTCAAACATGAATAGCTACATTAACAAAAGAATACTTTGTTCGATTATAAATAGCTATTTCGATAAGGAATAATCTTTCAGGTGTAGCATTGCTATTTAAGCTGTGACTTTAATAAGAATTCATAAACTTTTTTGAGTAGGTGTTGCATTTTAGGTGTACCATAGTAAAACTGTATTAGAAACTATATTTATATTCCTGATGTTGTTTATTTTATCATCTTTCTAATGTCTAACTGTATTTAGTGTTGTGTTTCTTGACTTGTTCCGTGATAAGTATTAACATGAACACTAAACCTGAGAGGTTCATACTACATGTCTTATGTGGGAAAAGATATCAAAATAATATTTTGTGATATTTGCATTAAAGAAATTGATCGGGGAAATAGCCTACGTCACTGTTTCGGTAAGGAAGGTTGGGAAAATATTGTCGGGAATTTCAAAGAAACCACGAGTGCAGAGATTATGAGAGGGTGCAATCGAAAAACAAGTGGGACCAACTAAGAAGAACTGGAAAATTTGGAAGGACTCGAAAAGAGGATTTACGGGTCTCGGTTGGGATCCGACGAAACGAACGATTACGGCACTGAGGAATGGTGAACTGAAAGACTACGGTGAGCATTGCTATTTAATTAAATTGTTCTTTCAATATATAGTTTATTCTTAATTGGATGTTTATCATTTGCAATGTAGGTGGTGTCCAATGCAAAGAAGCTTAAGCTATCTGGAATTGAACCTGAATTCGAGGAGAAACTTGACCGCATGTTCGAGGGTGTGGTTGCAACGGGAAACTTCTCATGCAGCCCGAGCGAGGCAAGGTTCGCTGGCAATGTCGTGAATTTAGGAACCCCTGGAGATTCAGTTGATTTCATCGACGTCCCTAGCCCGAATCAGAACGAATTTGAAACCACTATTCGTTCGAAACGTTCGAGGGTTGATAAACGAAATTCTGGTGCTTCTTTATTAAGAAAAGAGTTATCGAGGCGATTCATTTGTTTGCAAGCGGAATGTCGAGCTTCGGAGACACTTGAAATTCGAACAACGACGGCCGAAATTTATATGGATGAAGATTTATACCTGTTCGCAATGAACCGGTTGAGGATCCGGTTCGTAGAGATTTTTTTGTTAAGATGCCGGCTTCACGCAGTGGGATATATTCGGCGTTTTCGCGATCGATTGAACATTTGAGTCGTTTTATAGTTTTCGTTACTAATAACATTTATGTTGCACTACTTTTCTTTTTCTTTCCTAGAGTTGTATGTGTGAACTATGATTTATTTTTCTAATTTCATGCAAATTTCTTCTTTTCTAATTTCATGCAAACTACATTGTACCTTTCAAGCTTCTTTCGAAATTTCATGCAACTTTTGTTGTGCCTTCTAATTTGAAGTCAAACTCTCTTCGAACCAGTACGAGTCGCTATGGATGCAAATAGAAGAAGACAAATATCGGCCTAAATGGATTCACGCAGAAGAAAGCGCGAGAGGATGTTTTTGTTCAGTAATGTGTACAATGTACGAGTACTACAACTCGTACATTGATCGGTCGTCATGCATGACATCTTCCTTTTTGGCGATAAATGGGTTGGAGAGTTACTCATGCAGGCACCCTACAAGATTCAGTAATATGTTTCGGATGAGTCAGACAGTATTTATCGATCTTCTGGAATTACTCGTAGAAGCTCATGGACTTAATGGATCTTTGAGAACCTCTGCACGGGAGGTGCTCGCAATAACACTGTTCATATTATCTCAAAATCAATCTATACGAGGAGCGATAGAGCGATTTC
Source organism: Papilionanthe hookeriana x Papilionanthe teres (assembly GCA_022702705.1). Classification (NCBI taxonomy): domain Eukaryota; kingdom Viridiplantae; phylum Streptophyta; class Magnoliopsida; order Asparagales; family Orchidaceae; genus Papilionanthe; species Papilionanthe hookeriana x Papilionanthe teres. The sequence goes on along the minus strand of CM040425.1, from coordinate 63,867,695 downwards.
AACACTCTTCCGAAACAATAAGCAGATACTTCTCAATCGGATTGAGCGCACTTGTCAGCCTATCCTCTCATATCATCAGACCCTCAGATTATAGGTTCGAGCGGACACCCACTGAGATATCACAAGATCCGCGATATATGCCCTTTTTGAGGTATTTTTCTTGGATATTATATAGTTAATTTATTTAAAGTCAAATCTAACATTAACTCAACCGTGATCAGTATCGGTGCGATTGATGGAACACATGTTGATGCACGTATCTCAAATGCGATAAGGTCGCATTTATCGGTCGTTGTGGAAGCCCTACCCAAAATGTAATGGTCGTACGCGACTTTAACACGTGCTTTTACTTTGTTATACGTGGTTAGGAAGGCGATCTAGCATGACGATCGAATTTTTAAATATGCGACGCGGGATCCTGATAAGAACTTTCCACATCCACCTGCAAGTTCGTTTGGGATTGACATAATTATATATGTAAAACGAATCTTAATACTAATTGTTCCTTTCATCAGGGAAATACTGGTAGTGATATCGACTTTCGTTTGGCGGAAGAAGATCAAGAACATGTGCCCGCAGAAGCATTTGAGTATCGTGTAGGTCAATCTTTACCACAAGAAGATAATGAGGCTTCCACTAATCGTACCGTAGATGGTGAAGGTGCGAGCGAGATAGCACAGTGAGGGAACGAATTACCGATGAGATAGTGGGCGTATAATCGGAGATGTACTTGGAAGATCGGTTTTTGAATTTAATTTAAACTATGATAATTTCTCTTTTTTGATAATTTCTTTTATGCACTTAATGACATAGCTTGAAATTTTAGATCTTATGATATTTTTTTCTGTTTTGAATAAATAAGCACTGCACTTGGTTCTCTTATTTTGTGGAAAGGTTGATCTTATTTGATAAAAAGATTTAGAATGGTACAAGATGATTGCTCATTTGTGATTACAGGTTCTCATTTTTCAGAGCAATTCTAAAATTCCCCATATGAATAATTGGAATTGTTTATTGTCGATACTATTCAAAATGCAGTTTCTTGTCCTTATGAGTTGCCATTGCTGCCTTGATCCATGAGTGAACAATATAGACATGTCTGTGGTGACAACCCGATCTCATTGATGACGATGATTCAAAATTTCTTGTATAGGATTAGCAAGAGAAGTTCTGATGTGGTTTGCATATCTTCTTTTAGATTAGATGAAAATACAAACTCATGCTTGCTTTAATATTATGAGTGGATAAACATTTTGAGGCGTATAATTTATAATGTAATCAACTCGAGGGCTTCATAATCCAGAGTGCACATTACAGCAAATTAACGACTCCTAGTTGAAAACATTTATTCCGAAGGGCTGCAAGATATTTGGATCATACTTGTTTATTTCATGCGGATAAATCACTACATAGTTATGATATACCTCATTTACACTAATTCTTACCATCTATATTCTATTATTCTACTAAGATATTACTTCAGGGAGCAAATAAATAGGTAATGCGAATTAATCACGCTTTAAGATGGATACTTGATAAAATTAGAAAGAACATATGTTGGTCGTTGTGGTGCTTTCTGTCATCATGCCTCGTTGTTTTCTTTGGCTAGAAGTTGCCTTTTCTTCTTTGGAAACACTCCAATCTAATAGTCGATGTACATTTTCACAAATTACCCGAGGGGATTTCAAAAGCTGCGGTTCAATTTTAGATCTTATGATATTTTTTCTCGTTTTGAATAAATAAGCACTCGCACTTGGTTCTCTTATTTTGTGGAAAGGTTGATCTTATTTGATAAAAAGCTTTAGAATGGTACAAGAGGTTTGCTCATTTGTGATTACTTGTTTTAAAACTATACAGTTGAATAGTTTTCTATTCAATCGTACCCTCCCGGAGTCCTTCATACTCTTTTCCAAAAATGTATTGTGCAGATTGCCCACCTTGTGATTATTATGTATTGTCGCTCTAACTTGTTTGATAATAGATAAATTTCACGTTTATGAGGTAGTGTAAGTACATTGCTTCATCCTGTATTGAGCAAACAGCCCGCCCAATTCACTTTTATTTACATATTTAACACCTGAGCTTTACTTCTTACACATAAAAAAATGGCACTAGTTTTACTTTAAAAAGTTGAAAATGTGGCGTATATGTAAAAATTGAAGTTTAGGTTTTAGATAGGTAAATTCATAAGAATTAAGTGGTATGTATGTAAATCTTGTTTTTTTTTGGAATAATCTTATAATCAACCCACAATGCATTGCACCTGCCCTTTTTTCCTCAAATTCAATCAATTAATTGGACTTCATGTACCTTTCTTTCGATAAATGTTCTAACCGATTCACTGTTCGGTACCGTAGGTTATTACTCCTCTATTTGCGTTGTGTAAAGCTGTAAAAATACTCATAAAGACCAATGATAGTGTAACACATGAGCATAAGGCATTTTCTTCGTTTGTTGAACATATTGATATTCAAGTTCGAACTACTGGGAAGGATTCTCTCCGAAATATATATTATTGTGCTGGAGTCCTTGAGCATTACTCGCGACAAACGAGTGTATCGATCGGGACCTCTTTAAAGAACTTGATCAAAACATTAAGGCCCGACTTAAGTTGTTTTTTGCGGACTCAAACAAATAATCTTAATGATTTTTTTCTCTTTATCAACGGCATAGAATTAAATCCCGAATTTATTGAATGTGGAAACGACTCAAAGGTAAAATTGCAGAGTATATGTTGGCTCTTTCTATTTTTCTTCGGATGATACGCTTCATCTAGAAGTTTGTACAAGCAATCAATTAGTCTTATGCCTCCGATTTATCATATAAGGCATCAGAATGGATGGGAGACCTGTTTACAACATCTTGTTCTATGTATTGGGTGGAAAAATCAGAGAAAATGGATGGTGGTTATTTTTCCTGGATAGCTACATCTTTAATTTAGCTTCCGGGGGCCATCCAAATTCTTTCAAAAGATTTTCTTTCAAGCAGTTTTCCAGCTTATTGTGGAAAAAACTTATTGCAGGTTCAACAAGGGAGGCAATGGAGCTAACATATAAAATAAAACTTATTTTATATGTCCAATAATTTAAATAAAATATTTTTTAGCACGGTCTGTTCTGTTTAGAAATAAATTTCTGCTGCTAAAGTTATGAGAATGTTGCGCTTAAATTCATTTTCTAAACAGTTTTACAATACAGGGGTAGGATGGTCATTTTTCCGAAACAATTGCTTCATAATCGTTTGCGAGCAATGTACTGCAAACAGATCAATGAACTCCATGAAGAACCTTCCTGCATAACTTTTCGTGATACAAGATAACTAGCAATTGAAAATTGAGAATGCAGAATTGCGCTAAACAGAGATCTAAGAATTCTCTTTTTAGAAAAGAGTTTCTTTGAAACTAAGAAATTATTGAATTTGGTGGTTGTCTTGATGTTCACAAAGATATTGAAATCAAAAGTTGCATGGCATTTCTCACCCTTAGTTTTAGGGGCCATGATAGTCAAAATAGGAAGAAAGGAAGAAGCTTAAACGAAAACTAAGAAGAAAGGTAGGAAAAGGGCAAAGAAATGATAAATTAAAGCTTCAAAATCTCCAAGATCCTCTCTACCACTCTCCCTCTTCTTTCGGCGTCTCGATAACAAAAAATAACAAAGGAGATGAAATGAATCAAAAGGAATTAATATAGGAATGGAAGTGGGACGCTAGGTTTCTCATGTGTAGCGTCGAGTTTCCCATCCAAAAATAGGAAATAGAGTTAAGCGCAGCATGAGGGAAACACCTACGAGCCAGACTGGGCGCTTAGCCGCTAGGGCAGAAAGAAGAAGGCATCGGGTTTCTAAGTTGGATGCCAAAGGCTAGATCTCACATAAACTAATCATAAGGCACACACATCATACAAACACAAATCAAAACAAACCAAGCAAACACACAAAACTTGGGTTAACTCTAAAAAAAAATTGAGTTTAATGTTCTCGGTCAGATAAAGTCCGACCTTTAATTGAGATGAACTGACATAATGACTTCCCTATGACCAATCATATCACTTCCTTAAAAAAGTTTTAATAGTTGTCCATTAACCATAAGAACACGGGCAATTTTTTATCATCAATATTATCAACAACTCCAAATGAAAAAACATTTACAACAGCGAATGGATCAGACCACCTGGGACTTCAATTTTCTTGAAAATAATTTCAATCGTGAATTATAAAAAAAAAATCTCTTATCCAAGCTTGAAATCCTTCCTACTAAGCTCTTGATCCTGCCACTTTTTTATTTATTTCATAAAAATCTTGACATTTTTATAAAGCTTGCATTCTAATTTCCTTCAATTCATTCAACTCTAATAACCCTTTTTCGCATAATTTTTAAGATTTCAATAGGCACTATATTATAATTCTATAGGTAAATGATAAGTTTTTTCAAAAATAAACCTATATGAAGACATATCTATGGGTGTCTTAAAGATAGTCCTGTAGGCTCATAATGCATCATCTAGCTCAAAGGCTCAATCTTTCCTACTAAAGTTAACAGTTTTCTCTAAGATTCTTTTTAATCTCCCTACTAGAAACTTTTCTTAAACCACTAGTCTAATATGCAGTAGATATCTTATTTTAATTTTATATTTATAAACTGATATCTCATATAGTTTATTACAATAATAATTTCCTTCGTCACTAATAATAACTCTCGATGTTCTAAATCTACTAAAATTGAATTTCATTAAGAATTTTGAATACCTTGGGAATCAAACTTGGGTAAAATCACTACTTCAATCTATTTTGAGACATAGTCTACAATAATCAAAATGTAAAAATTTTCTAAAGATGGCACAAACCATCTCATAAAATTTATTTCCCAAATATCTCATAAAATTTATTTCCCAAATATCAAATATTTCAACCTCAAAATTATAACTTTAGATCATTTTATGTCTCCTAGAAATATTATCTTCCCTAACACTTGTCTCATTTCTTCATGTATTCATTAACATCCTTAGAAGGGGCTGGCTAATAAAATCTGGGAAGAGTTTACAAGCAGTTCTAAAATCTCCAACAATGTCCTCTAAATTCAGAATTATGACTATCTAATAATTTTTTCTACCTCCTCTAAATGAACACATCTCCTAATAATTTGATTCCTAAACTCCCTAAAGATATATGATTCATCACAAAAATGGAATTTGATATCACACAAACTTTTCTTTTGGTGATATGACAGATCATATGGAATGATTTCACTGACAATGAAATTAACAATGTATGCATACCAAAGAATATTTTACTCAATGATCAAAGTAAGTTTTCCATCAAAAAATTCTCATTAATATCATATGATAAATCCTCAAAATTTTCCTGCTCAAGTCTCAACGAGTGATATTTCACATGATTCTCAACACCCTTCTTATCCACTATCTCAATATCAAATTCTCGTAATAGAAATATGCATCAGATCAAGCAGGGTTTGGCATCTTTATTAATTACAGGATATTTGATAGCTAAGTGGTAAGTATAAACCTTGACATTGGTACCTATCAGGTAGAATCTATATTTATTAAATATATGTGTATAATATAATTAGTTACTCTTTTTCAGTGATAGTGTAATGAACTTAGGTTTTATTGAGAGTACTTGCATACTATCACATGAAAAATATAATCTTTCCATTGGTCTAGCACAACACCTACAGCATAATCATTAACACCGCACGTCAGCTTAAAATAATATTTGCAATTAGGTGCTATTACAATAATAGGTTTTATGACTAGTTTTTCATTTAATAATTCAAAGGCTGCCAGACACTCCTTATCAAAAATAAAGAAGTGTTCTTCTCTACTAAATAATAGTGGTTTAGAAATTTTAGATAAGTCGTGAACATATCTATGATAGAATAATGTATCCTCCAAAAAAACTCCTAAACCCTTTTACAGATGTAGATGGGAGAAATTTTTCTATAAACTAAATATTTGTCTCATCTAGCTTCATCCCTCTCTCAAAAAGTTTGTCCTAACATTATGCCTTTAGTGACCATGGGCTGACATTTTTCTAACTTCCGAACAAGATTAATCTCCTCAAACATTTGCAAAACTCAAAAGAGATGTTCAAGCCATATCAAAGGAAGTGTCAAACGTAGAAAAATCATCCATAAACACATCAATTCCCTTCTCAATAAGATAAATATATATATATATATATATATATACCATACATCTCTGGAAAGTGGCAGAGACATTGCATATTTCAAAGGGCGGCGGCCTACTAAAAACAAATGTAACATAAAAACTAGTGAAAGTGATTGTCCTAAACTTTTTGTGCTATAGAAATTTAGTGGGTTATGAATATCCATCTAATAAGCAAAAATAAAAATGTCATGTCAAACAATCTAACATTTGAACTAGAAGGGCCAAAAAAAAATCTAAGTAGCTTTACTAAATTCTCTTTAGACAATACAAATCTCCCATCATGTGACATTTTTAGTTGTATAAGCTCATTCTTATCATTCTCTGCTACAATCAATCCTTCTTTTAGAAGACAGTGGATAGGCATTACCCGAGTACTATTAGATATGGAATATATGATATCAACATTTAACCATTTCATAATCTCATTTTTTACTATATCCTTCATCACTAGTTTAAGCCTCTTTTGTGGATCAACCTTTGGTTCATTATTCTCTTCCATTAAAATTTTATGTATGCATATGAAAGGGCTAATTCCTTTGATATATGCTATATGCTCTAACCAAAGGCTTTTCTAAATGTCCTCAAAACTCTTATTAACTTTGTCTCTTATAATGGACTTAAGTTAGAAGAAATGATTATAAGCATAGTTGAAGATTCTCATAAAAAGGCATAGTTCGGGAGCTCAGAGAGAACCTTAATTTCTAATTATGGGACTTAACTATAAAAGTACTAAAGTTTTGGAATTAGTTGAGATATCTACTAGCTAAACTTATCTCCGATCACTCAGGGGATTGCTTCCAACAATAGAGTTTATTCTTTCTTAGGGTTTTCAGATATATCCTCAATTAAATCTTATTGTATTGGGTTTATCTCCAAAATTTCCTTAAATTGGCTTTTCATGCACCCTGCCATCACATCTATCTCTATGGCAAGTACTATCTCTAAGATCTTGGAGAAACTTCACTAATTTCAAAATGTTACAAGAAAACTTCTAATCATTAACTCTCATTGTATGTTACCCTTTATGAACATCAAGAAAGACCCTTCCAGTGGCTTAGAAAGGTCTACCGACTACGATGGGATTTCTTTATGCTCCATTATATCTAAAACAACAAAATCAGCAGGAAAAACAAATTTATTCATCTTAACAACCACATCTTATAAAACTTCCTTGGACAACTCAAAGAACTAAAGAATTACAGACTTACATTAATAGATTGAACCTCTCTTAATCCTAATCTTCTAAGATTGATAAAGACATTTGATTTATGTTGGCTCCTAAGCCACATAGAAATTTTCAAGAAATATCTCCTATGATGCAAGAAATGGTGAAGCTACATTGATATTTAAATTTTTGTGAAAGTATCTTATGAAGCACAGCATTACAGTCGTCAGTTAAGGTCACAATCTCATAATCACCCAGTTTTTATTTTTTTATTATGTCATTCATAAGCAACATAACTAAACATTCATTCCAAAATTCTCGCAAATGGGATATTTATGATCAATTTTTGAACACTTCTAAAAATCTGGAATTGTTACTCTAACTTTTGTTTCTAAAGCCTTTGAAAAACAGATGTTGATGGTCTACCTTGCTCTTTCCTAAGAGGTGAGACTGTTTTTTCTAATTCATGTGAAAGTTTATTAATAGGCTTCTTAAGCCCAGACTCAGACTCCTCCACTCTAGGCTCTTCTACTATAGGTTCCTATAATTTCTTTTCACGCTTAAGTCTAATGATTATACATCGTTTATTTTCATTCTCTTTCAGATTCACTTTACTGTTACTAGGTAATGTCCCTTGGGGTCTACTACTCAAGGAATTTGTTATCTGTCTCAATTGATTTTTAATATTTCTTATAGTTGCGGCTTCATTTGTAAATGACTCGTCATCTATAACACAACTTTAAAGATAACTTGACATGCATAAATTGTGAATTAGAAGTAAATCTGGGCAAATGAGTTGATCTCGATTGAGATTATTTCCCTGATTGTTTTGGTTGCCAAAAGCATCTGATTTGTTACTACCCCATGGTTGATTTCCTACGTTTTGCTTGTTATTCCAATTGAAATCGGGTTATTCTTCCATTTTGGGTTATACGTATTGAATTAGGGGTTGTTGGATTGTTGTTCATAACATTCAAAGACTCCACAAACGACGCTAGAATGTACTAATTGTCCATAAGCATTATATTTGATTACTAGTAATTCTGATTAAAAATTTAAGCATAAATTTTTAGACATTTTGTATATTGTAAAATGATTTTTTACAGAAATTATAACAAACAAATATTTTATTTCATCAAAATAAATAACATAACATGAATACATAAGGATAAGCACTTATAATTTGAAAGGTGGGCGGTCTCTCTGGACAACTAGAATTCTAGAGATAAGCGATCTCTCCTAAACTCTAAACCTAAGACTCAAGACTACAATCCATTCATACCCCAACCCTAAGCATAATAAATCATATTTATACCCCATAGTAGTAAGTAATAAAAGCCTAAATTGCCCTTAGGTGCCACCACAATAATACTCCCCTCTCAAAACAACATATTGTCCTCAATAAAGAAAAAAATAAAACTAACGCTGGATCAAGTCGTCTGGATGACACATGGTATCGACATCTAGCAATGATTTCCATTTGATCGGAAATTCATAGTAAACCTCATAAGTTCGTCATCTTATGTACATCCTTCGGCCGCATCCAAATTTGTGGTACTCTGACTTCAAGTCACTCTTGTAGAATACTGCAGCCCCAAACAATTCATCCAGCAACTCATCGATCATTGGAATGGGAAATGTGTTAGGTATTATTTCTTTATTCATTGCCTGATAATCCACATAGAAATACCAACACTCATTATTCTTTTCACTAGCAAAACTGAGCTCGAGAAGGAGCTTGCACTAAGTTGTTTGATCCCAACCTCCAACATATCTCGTATCAATCTCTTGATGTCATTCTATTGGAATGGGCGCGCACTGATGAGAGAAACCACTGCTCTCGGAATTATTGCATACTCGAGTTTGCCCCTAATTCTTTTGCTAGAATCCACAGCTTTAGATCTGCACAAGTCTATGCACCGGCCTGATGTCGCATGAATCCTTCTAACTGTTGTCACTCGAGGCCGTTAGGCTTCACTCAATCTAATAGCTCCAGATCCACCTAAAACAGTGACACTACCTTAATGTTATGATTTTGTTGCTCGATTCTGCGACAGGTGGATGCGGTTTTGCGTGAAACTTCATGATCTTCATCATTTCTTCAAAAGTTGTGAATCTCCCCTCCTTGGACGAGAAACACTCATCTATTTCAAATCTGATGAGGCTTATCTCTTTGTCCAACTTCTTTTCCATAACATCTACTTTCTTGGTCGCCATTACTCACCGAACGATTTTCGATCACGAGCGGAATTCCTTTATCGTGTTATCTAGTATATGGCTTCCCAGTTAGTTTGAATTGCGATGTTAGGTCAAGGGTGCGTGCATCTGTACCCATGATCCCGAAAAAATTGCGATAGTTTTGCAAATCGCGATTCTTAGGCCCTCCCTATATGTTATGATCCCTTCATAGCTTCCCTTAGGTCAATCGCGACTGTCTTTATATGTAACTATCTCGTCGGCTTCCCAATCACGAAGCCGCAATCCAATGTTAAAGGATTGACGGAATTAAGATCTTCTAGTACTTAGTCGTGATCCCAACTACCGTGATGCGGCAATCCGTTTTTGCCCTCCAAAATATGCGATCTACGGAATGATAGAAATGAGTGCTCTATATGTCCTGATCCAATCAATTTTCCATGATTGTGCGGATCGTTATTGTATTGCGAGCTTTGGTCGTGAAGCCCCACGTGTGTGAATCGTGACTGTATCGCGACGTTCGGTCACACTGTAAGTCGAGATCCTATCATTGCTTCCCACTAGAGCAAATGAAGACTGTATCTCAAGTTTCGACACAAAGGATGTTGTAGGACTTGATCCCGATCCGTCATCTTGTATGTTGTGATCCTAATGATGACTTCTAAGAATCTGATGCTTTGATACTAATTTGATACGAGTTTTATAGAAATTAGGGCAAATTTTATTTCATCAAAATAAAATAACACAACTTGAGTGCATAAAAATAAGCACCTAAAATTCGAGCGGTCGGCGATCTCTCCAAACACCTACAATTTGAGAGATAAGTGATCTCCCTTAAGCCCTAAACCTAAGGCTTAATACCAGAGTCTCATATATACCCCAACCCTAAGCATAGTAAGTCATATTTATACCCCACAATAATAACTAATAATTGACAAAATTGCCCTTACCAGCAGTGTAACATATTGCATCTATTCTAGTATTCAAAATAAGTAGAACATCTTGTTCAAGAATGATGTACACTTCTAGGTTTTACCCTAAGAAAAGTATTGAAAATTATTGGTAGTCTTCTCCTCAATTAATGCATCTATAATCGACCTCAAATATTTCACGTGACTATTATAATAAGTCTAAACAATTAACCAATCCCGTAGGATACAACGTTGGCATTTCCTAAGCAACCCTTGTACCTCTCTCAGGCTTCAAAAATGATTTTACTATTTTATTGGACAAAAGATGTTATATATATTTTATGTTTGGGGCGTTTTGGAAAGTGGAAAGTACTTTAGCTAGGAATTTAGGTATAAGATCAGTTAACAGAACTTTATTATATTATTGTATTTTTGATATTTTCAGCAACAATAATAATTAAAACACACAACAAAACAAAATAACACTAGAGATTTTAAACCTAAACTTCAAATTTTCAATTAAAATTCTCCTAAATTGAAATATTAACAACGTTCTCTGACAACGGCTTGATATAGTCTACAGTGACGTAGGTGTTGATTACGAAATTATACGTGTTGATGAAGTGGTATACAGATTATTAGTGCATGCATTGATCCCATAAAGAATGAGTTAATTTTCAAAGATGTGATCTTATAGTTTATTATAATTGATTTAGTTTCAACTATCAATAATTTGTAAAATTTTAAAGGTTTTCAAATATTAATTTCAAAGAAAACATAGATTACCTTATAGAGTTTGATAACAGTTGTAAGATTTTCCCTTGAATTAGTCCAATGAAATCCAAATTCCTCCAAATGATTTTTCTACTGTAGTCAAACAAAGTATATTGTTTTTTACTCTTTTTCAAAGTATAACAAACGTTGGAGTTCCATGTTATAGTTAGATTGTCCTAACCCTGCAAGAATTTTCAAACATCCACAATATCTACTGTGAGTCCTAAATTACAACTCGTTTTAACAACTAAAATGATCAATTTGAATATAAATAAGTTTAGAAGGTTAAAACAACTACTTCAGATATTAAACAGTCCATAAATCAAAGTACAAATTTCTCTAGATTTCACATAATACCAATCCAAATGAGAGAGGAAATATATGTATTATGCATGATTTGAAATGACAATATAACTTGCATTCACTATTTCAAAATAAAGATATAAGAGTTAAAAAAAGATAGAACCTGTTAAGATCGTAATCTTGATTCCCAAATAATGCAAACCATCATAGTTTTCTCCTTATTTGATTTTACAACCACTCCTTCCTTGCTATCATAATCAATCCCTAAAATCTCTTCACACTAATACATACACTCAAAGCGAGAAAGAAAGTGGGAGACTAAGAAACACTGTCGGCCCTTATTCCTTCGAATGTCTCATATTTAACCGTATAGATCAACAAAGTGTTTTCGGAACCATGCAAACTGTCAAAATGTGTTTTTGAGCGTCTAGACACTAATCTGAGCACCATCTTTCCATGCACGAGTGTCCACTTTTCGGCTTCTCTGTTCTCCTTACAAATTATAGAGCTATTCAGGCTCCTGGGAGCCACCTTATGCTTCCCATGTTGGTCTTAAACATGTATATCGCTTATACAAACACATATAACCTAGAAAATATATAATGGCAAATAACTAAGAAAACATAAGAAGTATCATATCACGTTTTCTAGACATCAAAGCCACATACAACATATTTATTCCGCTCACAGTACCACCAAACGATGTATATTCATGTTTATGGGGGTGACATTATTCTCATATGTAGAGTTGATCTCCTCCAACAAATGACTCGTCTTGCTATGAAATTCTCATGTGGAATCCAAATTTGTCTTTTGAAGCATTCCCAAACATCAGAGCGATAAGAATCTTAAGGAAGAAGTAGAAAGAAACAGAGAACGGAAAAAAAATAAATAAAATAGCATGCATAGACTTGCCCTGTAGAGTAGAATTGGGTATCCCCAGACTTTTTGACTCATTTTATATATAGAATATAGGGATTAAAAGAGAATGGGAGAGAGATCTCTTTACAGAAGACGAGTCTAGAAAAAAGAGTCAAAACCCCCCTCCCTCCTATTTTCTTCTTTTCATACACAGTATAATTCTCCTAATTATATAGAGGAATTATTATGAGCGAAAGATATATGCATGCAGACTTCAGTACAATATGGTAGTGTTGACTGTAATTGTGAGAACTCAAAAATACAAACATGTTGTACTGAAGTCTGCATGCATGCAAATTCCGCACCTAATAATTTTTCATTTATAGGAAATAAAGAGATCAAGTAAAAAATTATATGTTTGTTCATACCTTAATGGGAGACTATTATATTTTTATGGTCTCTGCTTCAATAAGAGAATTACAAATCTTTATGGTCCATTTTTATGGTCCTCACTTTAATATGAGAGTTTCATGTCTTTAAGGTGTTTTTTTATTGTTTCTGCTTTAATAGGGAAGTTACAGGTTTTTATAGTGTTTTTTATATTCATAACTTATTTTTGACACTTTCGTCATTCATCTTTTTATATAGATCGTTAGATTATCTCGAGATTATTGTTGACTGGCTCGAGCTGGAAGATATCATGATTGATAGTGATGTCAGTTCGGGTCAGCGAGTCAGGTTCAGGTCCGAACCAAAAATGACTCAACCCAAATAGAGTCAACTTGAACCCGACTCAATAATAAGCAGGTCCGAACCAAAATTTCATGCTTATTCGGGTTTTTTTTGAATTTTCGGGTTTAACCCAAACCCGACCTGAATAATAAATGGGTTGAATTCTCTAACCAGAACCCAACTCGAAAACTACTTGGGTCAACCCTAACCTAAATTTTTTCGAGTCAAGTTTGAGGTGTTGGGATTTTGCCACCCCTAATGGCCAGCAATTTCCTAAGAGTCAGGTCATCAGTCAACACAGGCAACCAAGTTAACGCAAGCGAGAACCTCAACATAGCACCGACCAATGAGTCGATTCGAAAAAAATACTTCGTATCCGACGAGATTAATGCAAAAGAAGCCAAAACAGAGCACAAAGAGCACCTAAAAATGAGTATCATCAGTGATTCATGTAATTATGTTTTTTACTTCAAAATTTTTATTATTTTTATCGCAGTTATCGCTGCCAATGAGTAAAAAAATCAAAAAACATAATATCTAACCTAAAAATAGTCTATGCGAATCTCAAAATAATTTAACAATCTAGATAAAAAGATATATGATAAAAATGTACCAAAAAATGGTTATGAATAAAAAAATGCAACATACATTCATGTAACCCTCTATTAAAGCGGAGATCATAAAAAGACATCAGAAACACCTGTAAGTCCCCTATCGAAATGAGGACCATAAAAAGCACCATAAAGACTTGTAACTCCCCTATTAAAGCGGGGACAATCATAATAGCCTCCCCCATTAAATCAGAGTAAAATATGTAATCTAAGACTTTTTCATTCTATCTCCCTATAAAAAAGGGCATATCATGTATGAAAACAAACAACGAAGGAGGGGACTTTTAGCTCTTTTATCATGACTCATCTTCTGGAAGGGGATCGCTCTCTTCTCTTGTAATTCCTATATTCTATATATAAAATGGATCAAAGAGATCGGGGATACCCTAGTTCGTCCCTAAGAAGTAAGTCCGTGCATGTTAATTTATTTTTTTCCCTTTTCTATATTTTTCTACTTCTCCCTTAAGGTTCATTTCGCTTCGATCATTGGACATGTCTCACCGGTTCTCACCGAACATATTTGAATTTAACATCCTAAAAGATGCGGTGAGCGTAGAGCATGCTACCAACAGGAAGAGAAATGACATCAACGCGGAGAAATATAACTCAGACGCTCCTAACAAGGAGCGTGTAAAGGAGTTCATGCAACAGCAGATCTGGAGCAAGAAATATTGTTTGCGTCGTCTTCCTAAAAGCTTTGGCTTATAAATGAGTACCGCAAAAGATGACTGACTTCCAATGGTCGAAATAAGACAACCAACTGTACTTGCTTACCTCTCGATCAATTCTGAAAGGTTGATATCTCATCCAGCAAATAAAATGAGTGTTTATTCACGACTTATTTTACGTTATTACACAAATTTATCTAAAATTATACCAGGTTCAACTGACACTAGGGAACCCATTTACGAGTGATCGAACAAGAATTTAACAACAAAAGACTCCCCTTCAAGGCGAGCAAACAAAAGTCTCATATCCAGGTCGAGCAAACAAAAGACTCCTCTTCAGGGCAAGTAAACAGAAGACTCCACTCTGGGACGAGAAAACAAAAGACTCACCTCTGAGACAAGAAGAAAAGGACTTCCCTTCAGGCGACCAAACAAAACTCCCCTTAGAGGTGAGCAAACAAAAAACTCACCTCCGAGGGCAAGCAAACAAAAAACTCCAAAATGAGCTAGAAATTAACGGTCCGACCTAGCAAATGGGAAGAGCAAAGACTAAGAATCGAGCTAAATGATGTCAGGACCGGCAATTTCCCTAGTAGCTAGGTCGCCAATCAACACAGACAACCAAATCAACGGAAGTGAATACCTCCACACAGCTCTGATCAAAGAGTCTATTCGAAGAAAAATAATTCAGAAGTCAGAGATATAGTGCAAAAAATGATAAAATGGAGCGCAGCGAACGTCTAAACAGCAATTATCATCCGTGATTCATGTAATTATGTTTGTTGTTTTAAAATATTTTTTTTTTCATTATTGTAGTTGTCACTATCAAAGAACAAAAAAATCAAGAAACTTAATATGTAAACTCAAAAATGGTTTGCGCAAATCTAGAAATAATCTAACGGTCCAGATAAAAAGATAGATGACAAAAATGTGTGAAAATCAGTTATCAGTATAAAAATGCATCATTAAGACTTGTAACTCCCCTATTAAAACGAAAAGATAAAAATGTACCATAAAAACCTATACTCCAAAACGAGAGCCATAACAAGACATCATAAAGTCTATAACTCCTCTATTAAAATGTGGACAATGAAAAGATAACAAAAACATGTAACTCTCCTTTTAAAGTAGAGGTAAGCATCTAAGTTTATACTTGATCTCTCTATCTCCTAAAAATATGGGAAACATATTATATATGAAAAAAGAAATAAAAAGAAAAGATGGAGGCTTTTGACTATTTTCTCTAGACCCATCTTCCGTAAGATCTCTCCCCTTCTCTTGTAATTCATATATTATATATATAATTGGTCAAAAATTCGCCCCTATGGGATAAGTCTGTGTGTTATTTTATTTTTCTACTCTTATGTCCATTTTTTTCTCCCTTAAGTTCTCTACTGCTATTATCCTAAGGCATACCTCACAGGACAAATTTAGATTCAACATCCATGCACATGCAACTTTTAGGATATTGAATCCAAATTTGTCCTGTGAGACATGTCCAGGGATCAGAGCGATAAAAACCTTGAGGGATAAATAGAAAGAGATGGAGAAGGAAAAGGAACTAAAATAACATGCATAGACTGCCCCATAGTCCTCGAGCTCTTTGACTGATTTTACATACAAGAGAATGGAAAAGAGATATTTTTACAAAAGATTAATCTAATGAAAGAGTCAAAAGCCCCCTCCTTTTTTTCATATATGATATATCTCTCTATTTATAGTAGATAGAGGAAACAAGTCTAAAATTGTATGCTTTCTCTGCTTTAATGAGGGAGTTTTTTTTTATGATCCCGCTTTAATAGGGAAGTTACAGGCATTTATGTTATCTTTTATGGTCTCCATATTAATAGAGAGTTACAGATCTTTATGGTGCATTTTTATGATCCTCGCTTGAATAAGAAAGTTACAAGTTTTTATGGGTTTTTTATATTAATAAATGATTTTAGAACTTTTTTAGTCATCTATCTTTTTATCTAGACCGTTAGATAATCTCGAGATTCGTGTAGATCATTTTTTGTGTATATATTAATTTTATCGATTTTTTTGTTCCTTGAAAGTGACAACTCTGGTAGGACAAGCAAATTTTTAAAGCAAAACATAATTACATGAATCATTGATGATATTCCTTGCTTAAGCGCTCTCTACACTCCATTCTGACATCTTTTTCCCTATCTCTTTGGCTCCAAATATTTTTTTTTCTTTTTGGAATCGACTCTTTAGTTAGTGTAGTGTTGAGGTATTCGTTTATGTTGATTTGGTTGCATGTGCTCACTGGTAACCCGCTCCTGAGAAGATCATGGGTCGTGATATCATCAAGCTTGAGTCTTAATCTTCGCCAATCTCATTTCTTAAGTTGGATTGTCGATTGCTCGCTCATCTCGGAGTTTTTCATTTGCTCGACCTTTGAGGGGAGTCTTTTGTTTGCTCGTACTAGAAAATGAGTCTTTTAGTTGCTTGCCCCGGAGAGATATTTTTCTTTACTCACCCTGGAGGGGAGTCTTTGTTTGCTCACCCCGGAGGGAGGAAATTTTGTTTGCTTACCGCATAGAGGAGTCTTTTGTTTGTTTGCCACGAAGCAGAGTTTTTATTGTTAATCTCTTTTTCGCACACTCGAAACTAAGTTTCCCAAGTGTCAGTTGAACCTGAGACAACATTAGAAAATTTTATGTCATAGCACAAGATAAATTGTTAAGTAACATTCTCTTTATTTGTTAAATGAGTAAGCCGCTCAGAATTGATAAAGCAATGCACAAGTACAGTCGGTCGGCTTGATTCAATCATTAGGAGCCAGCCATCCATTTTGTGGTGCTCGTCCCCTGGCCAAAACCTCGAGGAAGATAACTGAAACGGTATTTCTGGCTCCATATTTATTGTTGCATGAACTTCTTAATGTGCTCCCTATTATGAATCTCTGAGATGTATTATCCTCGTTGGTGTTGCTTCATTTCTTTTTTATAGCAAGCTCCACGCTCGCCACACATTTTAAGATGTTGAATCCAAATTTATCTTGTAAGGCATGCCCAAGAATCAGAGCGATAGGAACCTTGAGGGAGAAGTAGAAAGAGATATAATTGAAAAAAAATAAAATAGCAAGCATAGATTTGTCCCGCAAGGGCGAAGTGGGGTATCTCCAGACTTTATGACTCTTTCTTTTCGTGCTCGTCTCCTAAACAAAAGCCCCCATCCCTCCTTTTTTTTTCATTTTCATAGATGATATTTTTCTTTATTTATAAGAGATAGAGTGACCAAGTTTAAAATTACATATTTGCTCATATTTTAATGGGATAGATACATGTTATCATTTTATGATCCCCGCTTTAATATGGGAATTATAAGGTTTTCTTATCTCTTTTTATCATCCTCGTTTTAATATGGAAGTTAAATGGTTTTATAGTGTCTTTATGGTCGTCGTCTTAATAGGGGAGTTACGGGTATTTGTGGTGTCCTTTTATATTCATAACTAGTTTTGACGCATTTTTGTCCTCTATCTTTTTATTTGAACTGTTAGATTGGCTTGAGATTTTTGCAGACCATTTTCTGTGTGCATCTCCATTAAAGATCTTGAAGAGCACACATATTTCCTCATTGTTTAGCTTATCTTTTTTCTTGCAAGGAATCCTTCTATCCCAATGCAAATACATTTAAGATATTTGAACGAACCGATGCAAAACATGTGAATGATGCTACCACTCCCATGCACCTAATCCCAAGCTCATCTTTCTTGGTGGTGCTTCTCTCACTAAGATCACCAAATTTTGCTCCATCATCGTTGTACTTCAGTACACATCTTTCGCAACTCTGAACATTGTGTTTTATATCAATAAATTGTTTCAATTCATGCATATAGGCCAACTAGGGGTGTCAAAAATTGACCCAACACGCCAGCCCAAATCAAGCTTGACTCAAAAAATCCAGATTAGGATTGAACTCAATATTTTTTGTTTCGGGTTCGGGTCGGAGAATTCGACTAGTTTATTATTCGGACCGGGTTTAGTTTGAACCTGAAAATCGAAACATGATTCGAATAAGAACGATTAGGTCGGGTTCGGGTTAGCGGGTAAAGTTCGAGTTCGGTTCGTAGTTTCAACTCGTTTACCATTCAGGTCGGTTCAGGTGGAAAATATTTTCGGCTCATTTTCAAGTTGGACATGAACCAGTCCCGTTAACCCGAATTAACACCCCTAAGGAACAATACTATCCACTAAAGAGTCGCCAAACAAATCCTTCACTATCATCAAGCCACTATGCATCATGGCTATTCTATGCGATTGCTCATGTTGTCTCTTCACGTTTTTTTTTTTTTTTAATGCAACTGACTGGTAATAATATTGACCAAACATTTATAAATAATCATGTCATATGTTTAGGTCACAATGCAATCTCATGGAAACCCAAGAAGTAGCGCCTTGCTTGCTCGTACATTGAAGCAAAAATACCATGCCATCGCCCCAATCATAGTTGAAATCGCTCTACTACAACCATCACATCATAAGCTCGACATCTACCTACCCACTCCACCCAATGTTTAAAATAGTGCAATTGGGTATGGAGGCATTTTTGTGCTTGAGGTGAGGCATAAGCCTCAAATTTTAAAATTGCGTAAATGAATAAATATTGTATAAACTATAAAGCGTGAAGAAAAAAAAAGTTAATGTTACAATTTATTAACACATTAAAAAGTAATATCAACATTCTAAGTAAAAAAATAATAAATTGCATAAATTTAGAAGTTAAACCTTAATATTCGAACAAAAAATTATGAAATAAGATGGATCATATTAAGATTAAACTATCAAGAGTAAATAAAAATATTAAAATAAAATACTAAAATATAATAATCAAAATAAGTTCAACATTAATATTTCTGACTCACTCATGCTATCTCTCTTTTAAACAAGAATAAAAAAAAACACCAACATATGAAATTTAATTTTATATTTCCTATTACTCTCATCACAAATTTGATTTTCAAAAAAAATCATCGACATAATTAATTGTTTATCTTGCACCTTATCTTGTATTGATATTCTCATATCCTTTATTATCTTTAATCCCAATTAATTCTATTTTTTATGAATTAATCACTAATAAAATATTAATTAAGATGATAACTATGTTGATAGACTTTAAACTGCATAAATTTTTATAGAAATATTTTTATTTTGTTACTTGTTAATTAGTCTATGAAGCATTAGGATTAATAAGTGATGAATATTTATATTAATTTTAGTTTTGTCTAAAAATTTAACAGAAGTATGAAAAATTTGAGATGTCATTTGAGATGAGAGGTGCACCTCAAACTTGGTGAGGCATACACCTCACCATGGGAGGATGAGGCTTACGCCTCATTGCGATTTTTTATAAAATATTATGAGGTGGACCTCCAGGCATACCCCTGATTGCGTAATTTTAAACAAAACAACCAATGTCTACTATAATAATATCAGCACAACCTGCTTACATGCAAATCAAATCTTTCACACCCGCATGAAACAAGTTATCAACGACTTCCACTAGTTCAAAAAAAATTTCAAAATGGAGGCCTGTGTAATGAGACATAACCGTGATCATGAAAGCCCTTTTCTTCTTCTCAATCTGCTGCTAGCGCCGCTCAATGGATACTTAGATGTGCAAGGGTTTCTCTATTATTAGTCTTATATCATATGTATTATGGCATTTACTTATTTACCATTTATTTGTTATTACAAGTATCTAGGGTATCTAAAAAGCCAGCTCAATGTAATGATAATAATGTGATTAATAAAAATGATACTTATCTCTATTATTGAAGTTTGTTTTCTACTCTTCTTCCTTTTTTTGTTCTGTTCAACAATCTTTTATGGTCAAGATTTTTTTTTTTGACAAGTTTTATGCTGGTTGTCGACTACCTAACACAACCCTCCACTTTTCACATCCGAACTTGGGACCGGCAATGGTAGCGGTAGACCTAGAAAAACTTGGGCTTATTGCATAAAAAATGATCTTTATTTATTAGAATTAAATGAAAATTTGACACTAAATAGGACGCAATGGAGAAAAAGGATTCATGTGGTCGACTCCACCTAGTGGAATTAAAGCTTTGTTGTTGTTGTTGTTGTTGTTGTTGTAAGAATCTTTTATGGTATCAGAGCCTTAGCTCCATAGCATCAAGATCGATGGATTCTCCATCTTCCACCTCATTGTATGTCACTCGACAATATGTAGATTCTCTCAACAAGATGAAGGAAACTAGCATTCCAACCACCTTAAATTCTTGATGGCAAATATCAAGAATGTGGCTAATTCCCCCCTTACCTATGAAAATTATGCCATATGGAAGGTAAAAATCTTAAACACTTTCTCGCTATGGATTTGATTCCTTCTTATATCCTACCATTCCATCCACTCCAAGATTTCATCAAGATTCAAACAAAAAACAAGTTGAAAATCCGATTATATGTTATGGAAACTAGCTGATCAAAATCTAGTTGCACCATCTCTTCTTCAGTTCTACCTAATGTTCTTCATCTCAACAACACAACTAAAATTTAGATCACTCGTCAAAGAAGATTCCAGGCAACAAATAGGTCTCGAGTTATTCAACTCAGAAATGAGCTGCATAATATAACCATGGGACCAAAATTGATAATAAAGATATCATATTATACACTCCCAACAGCCTCTCCTCGAATTACCAAGGCTTCAAAATCCCTATTCGAGCCCAGTTGCAACCCATCACTCTGGAATAATTTATTCATTCATAGTGAGGAGGCAATCTTGCCAATAAACCCTTAAAATCTCTTCACAGTAAGCTTTACTTACGAAACCAAGAATTCCAACTCAAAGTTACAGTACAAATCTTCATTCAATTCCAAGACTCGTGTTTCTACCAACAACAACAAAAAACAAAAACACTGTTACTTACCAAATATGGTACAAGAAAAGCCATTTCACAACCCAATGCTGGCACAAGGCCAATCTCCAATACAAGCAACCCATCACTGATCAAGTTAAGGGTCTTATTTCCACCATCTCCCCCAATAATCAAGAGTGGGACCTTGATCCACGTGCTACTGCTCATCTCACCCATACACCGACAA
The DNA here is from genome assembly GCA_022702705.1 of Papilionanthe hookeriana x Papilionanthe teres. Taxonomy (NCBI): domain Eukaryota; kingdom Viridiplantae; phylum Streptophyta; class Magnoliopsida; order Asparagales; family Orchidaceae; genus Papilionanthe; species Papilionanthe hookeriana x Papilionanthe teres. The sequence goes on along the minus strand of CM040425.1, from coordinate 63,846,211 downwards.
CCTCGAAAATCCTACACTCTACACTGGTCAAGACAAGATATCGGTTGGCAATGGACAGACGACAGATATATCACACACATTCGTGAGGGATTATTCCCCACACAAGATCGTAAACTTACATTTTCCTTTCTTTTAGGAGCTTCTCGTATTTCTCACAATTTAATTTATTTTCATAAACTTGCTAAAGACAACAAATGCTCTATCATCTTCAATGCTAACGAATTTACTATACAGGATCTTACACGGAAAATAATTTTACATGGTCCATTTAATAACAAGGTATAGCCCATGTAATGCTAATGGCTCCCAAGCACAATCTTACCTGACACAATAGGTTGGGCCATCCGCATGCCAAATTTATCAATCATATTCCTCATCACTATCCGGACTTACATATACCTACTTCTACCATAGCATGTCAACAATCTTATAAAAATAAGAGTCACAAAATATCTTTTATCTCTAGCACTACCAAGCATAAATTTTTAGACAAGTTATATACTGATATTTGGGGCCCCTTTTCAAACCCTCTCATAATAGTTGCAAGTACTATACTATCTTTATCGATGTTTACTCTCGTTATTGCCGGTGCATTCCTTTAACTTTCAAATCTTAAGTTACTTTTGGTTTCATTCACCTGCACAAACAATTACTTAATCAATTTAACAAAAGTAAAAAGTTTTTAAGATCAGATGGAGGTGGTGAATGTAAAGCTACTCACCATCAAACATGTTTGCAAAATAATGACATCCAACATCAATTTAGTTACCCCTACATGGCTGAACAAAATGACATGGCTGAAAGGAAAAACATGCATATTATAGAAACAGCCAAAACATTGCTAAATACTGTCAAATTACCTCCCAACTTTTGGATAGTTGTTGTGCATACAGCAGTCTATCTAATTAATCGACTTCCTGCTTCCAATACTTCAAATAAATCTCCCATTCAGCTGTTGTTCAAAGACATATCTGATTATAACCACTTAAAAGCTTTTGGTTGTGCATGTTTTTCATATCAACCTCCTCTCCAACCACCAAATTTAGTCCCAAGCTGCCTCTTTGCATTTTTTTGGGCTACAACCAGTAACATAAAGGCTATCAATGCTATGATATTCAACAGAACTATGTTCTTATTTCTCAGCATGTTAAGTTCACAGAACATCATTTTCCCTATAACAATATCAACTCTATCATACCAACTTCACCAACCACTCATTCTCAGCCACCACCCTCCTTATTAATCCCCACTTCTATCGTACACTCCCAGTCTCACCCTTATCCTTTCAACCTCATACTTCTTATATCAAATCTATTCTTGTACATTGTAATTCCTCTGTTAACAAAACCCAGCCATGTCCAAATTACCACTGCTTGTATTTCAAACTCTCCTCACAACATCTCCTTTCCTTTACACCCTCTTACCTCTCTCCCCACAAAGTCCATACAAGATGATCTAAAACAGGTAACACAAACCCTGCTAAAAATTTTACACTACTGCATCAGTATCAACCTGATACACCTACCACATTTAAAAAAGCTTTTCATCATCCACATAGGGGAAATGCCATGTCTGAAGAATTCATGGCTCTCCACCAACAAGACACATGGATACTTGTACCTTCACCCACCAACCAGAACATTTAGGTTGTAAATGGACTTTTCCAATAAAACAGCACACCAATGGTTCAATTGTTAGATATAAAGCTCGCCTTGAAGCCAAAAATCTCAAGCAACAATAGGGTATTGACTATCACGAAATATTTAGTCCAATTGCTAAGCTCCCCACAATTCATATGCTAATTGCATCAGCCACAATGGAAAATTGGAAAATCCAGCAACTGAATGTTTCAAATGTTTTTTCTTCATGTGACCTCAAAGACATAATTTTTATATCTCAGCCTTCAGAATTTTTGATAATCAACATCCCAAATATGTATGTAGGCTATAAAATACTATCTACAGTTTAAAACAAGCACCACAGCAATCGTATTCAACAATTTCTAATTTTGTATATACTCGCAATTTTAAATTGACCTTCCTTGCTTATATATTCAACATGAACATATTAGTATATATCTACTCATATATGTTGACAATATTCTGATTACTGGCAACTCACCACAGGCTATAAATATGTTAATTGTCACCCTCGGAAAATAATTTAATTTAAAATAGCTAGGATACCTTTCGCATTTTCTCGGGATGGAAAAAAATAAAACAGAAAGAGGATATTTTTCTACATCAAACAAACTATGTAACTGATCTATTAAATCAAGAGGGTAGACTTAATTCAAAAAATATTCTCACTCCACTACCTACACATCCTTACAAACTCAACAAAAATCCTTCACCTTAGTTTGATTCTCAGAATTACAGGCATTGCATTGGCTCTTTGCAATATCTTATAGTAACCAGGTCTGATATCACTTTTACTGTTAATTTCTTAAGTCAATGTATGCACAATCCAAACACTCTGTCGTATCAAGAGCTCAAAAGACTTCTCGGATATTTAAAAGCCACATTACATCATTGGTTATCGATTCAAACAGGATTGATTGAACTACAAGCCTATGCTGATGTAGTTTGGGCAAGTGAGACCGATGAAAGAAAATCTATGACCGGCTATTGTATTTATTTCGGTAATAATTTGATCTCCTGGTCTTCCAAGAAACAACCAATCATCACCCGTTTCTCAATAAAAACCGAGTACATAGCACTTGCCACCGAAACCACATAAATACTTTGGCTCAAAAGGTTATTTCATGAACTTACAAGAACATCAACTACTCTAACAAGTATCAACATTGACAGCACATCATCGATTGTCTTGGCTCACAACCTAGTTTCATGCTCGCACAAAACATATTGAGGTTGACTATCATTTTATCCATGACAATCTCAAACTACAATATATTGATTTTTAGTACATTATGACCGAAGATTGACTTGCTGACATTCTCACAAAACAGCTTCCCGCAAATCGTCATCAAATGCTCACAAGCAATCAAACGAACTGCTCTTTCGATCATTCACTTGAACTAAGGTAATGAGGCATACCTGGGTTTTTTTATGGAAGCCCTTTTCTCTTCTTCCCAGTCTGTTGCTAACGCCCCTTGATGGGTACTAAGATCCGCAAGGGATCCTCTATTATTAGTCTTTATATCATATGTATTATTATGGCATTTTCCTATTTACCAGGCCCCTCACTGACATTATCTCGACTGGCTCCAAGTCAAGATTGGTGTGCTCTCCCAAGACTCCATCTTCAGGGGGCATTTTGGAGAAATAAAATAATCTTCGTCATTTTCCATATATTCTTTCGACATAATTTGGCTTTTGTTAAAAGCGTTAATACATGCATTCATCACAAGTGCTAAGACATCCATTCAATGCTGGTGCCAATACACCATACTTTCTCGCATGATTTTTTTGTAAATATAGATAAATACAAACTTTGTAATACAAGAAATTTATCCAAATTACCATTCGCTACATTACATGGATGTTTTCTAGAAGTTTATGAAACCAAATAGCGTACAATAACTGGAAAAGATCCGTACATCATTCTTCGCAAGTCACTCCTAAAAAGCAAATTTCGGTCGAATTCTCCATGTCTTGCTAAAACATTAAATTGTAAGATAGAGAGTTGAATAAAAATAATATTTTTTCCACATAAATACAAAATAAACAGTCAAAGCTGCAACTAGCCTCATTATAGCAATGTAACTAATAGCGAGATTAACAATTTTATCAAAAAAAAAAGTAATAATAAAAGCTACCGCGCTGCTCATCAACGGCTGCCCACCACGCTTCAATAGGCTTACGTTCGGCGGTGTCCGAGTAGCGCTGGTGCAGGAGTCCATGGCTTCGCACGTGTGGAGGCACGGCAGCGAGCTCTGCAGCCTAGCGAATGGCCACTTTGCGTCATTAGGATCAAGCACCAACGAACAAAATAGCACTGGCTTCAGGCTACACTTTTCCATGCCGTCAACGAGCTCTGCCGCCGCCATCCGAGGCTTCTTCTTTGCTTTTTAATTTTTTTTTTTATCGGCAGTAAAAAACCCTAGACTCAGAAGTTATATCCCCGGCGAGACGGCTTCGGGCTCTTGAATAAGGCCGGATTAAATTCTCAAATTTATTAAATTTGGATTTTACTCTTTTAACTAGTGTTGCATCTAAGGGTTGATTTTAAACATTTTAAAAATATAAACTTGAGATCTTCTGGTGCCTCTAGAATATTTTATTATTACTGCGGATTGCAGTGTTCTCTGCTTAGTTCACGCAGGAGCATAACTATGGAAGACAATTTTATAGGTGTCCAAAGAATAAATCGGAGAATTATAGATTCTTCTGGTGGGTGTAATAGTTCTATGATTTCGCCTCTGATAGTGATCATACGTTAAGAGTTTCATTAGAGCAAAAATTATCTCGTAAAATTAATCATCTACATTTTAAATTCAATATTATGATAATATTAGTTATTAATTTAATAATTTTATTTTTTATTTTGATTAGTTATTTTGATTTGTCCAAAGAATTAGAGTTTCATTTGCCCCAAGCAAATCGTAAATTTGTGATAGTCCACTGCTGCAGCTGCTTCTTAAAACTATTGCAGCTATCCGAAACGGAACCTTAGTTTTGAGGAAGTGGTTGGTGGCAAAAAAAGACTACGGCTTAACATTGAGACAGACTTTTTTTAGCTGAGCTTTAGCTTTTATAAAAGCATAAATAAAACTCTTAAGAAAAATAAATTTGTTAAAGTCAAATGAAAATAGCTATGTGAAATGGCAAGAAAATAGAGTTTGTTTATTAGCACTTATAGATAAACATTAGAATCAAACGAATTAAAAAATAAGGTATAATGTTATACAAAAAAGCATGGTTTTAAGGTCTACTTTATGCAGCTGTAGCAGTTTAAAGAATGAGTGTGCAGCAACTACAAAAGAAGTTGTTGTGGGGAGTTGATGTAGATCAAGTTGTGTGCTTGTTTGATTAGTTCAATTATGCAGTAGTTGTAATGCGGTTGTTTTCTGAAATGTATGTTATATTGCCTTTATAACATATGATATATGTTAGCTAAATGTTTTAGAATTAACACATACACAACAACATAAATGAAATTAAAAAAATCAAAAAAAGTAACAAATCTAAAATATCACATCAAAAGTTGGGCATTAACACTAACACAAAATTTAAAATTATACAACAACAAGTAATATAATTGTAATATTATTTTTAAAATTCAAACCGTCAAATCTGGTGAAAATTTTGTTTTAAAACTATTCTATTTCCTAAACTTCTATTTCCTAACAAACCAAAGTTTATAAAATAAAAATAGTTTTTATTAATGTATAATTACATATTTACAACAAAAATAAATATTAAGAGTAACAATAATATAAAGTTAAACTTAAAAAAAATGAGGTCTATGGTCAGTATAAATAAATGAATATTTTATCATTATAAGAAGGATAATGAATCTAGAAATAATGGGATATTCGTTATCGATATGCAATTAATATTGAGCTTGTATATGTAGAAAATCCTGAAAGCACAAAGGTCATATAACTCTGACCTTGATTTCCTTGGTACTAAACTCGTATATGTTAAAAAATACAGCAATACAAAAATAATCTAGAATAACGCATAAGGTCTTATATATGTGCTTGTTTTCCTTTAAGAAGCACATTGAATGTGGATGGTTTCCAAGACTTGCAAAAAGTCAAGAAAAATTTATTGTGGCATGTGAAACATATTATGACATCTTCCTAGATGTTCATGTAGTAGTCATAAAAATGTCTTGTGATGTTCATTTATTAGACACATTACAATAATAGTATTATTATGTTGTCGCTCTTTTTCATTAACATTCATACTTGCATAAATAATATTTTCCTATGATATCAATCAATGTGATGGTATTTTGGTATTATATGTGTAAATACATTATAATTGTGATGTATGCCACAATTTTTTTGTTCAAGTTCTCCGACTTTTATTACAATAATATCGAGTACAATGGCATTCGTGAAGGGAGTACCATGGCATTTAGTTGTTAGATACGTAAATACATTAAAACTATGTAGTATGCTTGAAATTCTCTATTTAAAGTATACATATTTTCTTAAAATTCTATGTAGTAATATGATGTATAGATATTTGATGTGTAAATACATTAGAATTGTGTGGCATCTCTGAAATTCTCTATTTAAGCCCTTCGTGATTTTTACAAATACTATACAGTAATATGAAATTTTGGTGTTCGATGTATAAATACGAACAAAATTATGTGGTATGCTCAAGCCTTCCATGTTTTCTTACAATACCATGCACTAATGTGGCATTTATGTGTTATATATGTAAATACATCTTAATTGTGTGGTATGCTCAAAATTTTATGATTATGCCCTCCATACTTTTTTTTACAATACTATGTGGTAGTGTGATATTTATGTGTTAGAAACATAAATGCATCAGAATTATGTGGCATGCCTGACCACAATATTTTCTAACAAATATTATGTAACAGTGAGACATTTATGTGTTAGATATATATCAAAGTTGTGTGGTATGCTCAAAATTTTCTATTTGCCCTCAATATTATCTTAAAATACAATGCAGTATTATGGCTTTTAGGTGTTAGATATATAAATACATTATAATTGTAAGGTATGCACGTAAAATGAAGATATAATCTAATTTGATCAAAGCTGCACAATTGAGCACTCCATACAACTTCAAAGGCTCAACAAAGTAAACATTGAATGATTAAGGAGACACAACAACCCAAAATCTTGAAATATCATTGATAGTTTCTCAAAGGACTATTAGACACAAAATCATCTAAAAATGAAGCAAAAATAAGCTCATGTGAAGTCAAATGATAGTCGTAGAGAGAAAATGAGCTCATTCATAGATACATAGTGAGAGAATATACGGGCTTCAAGCAATTCATCTATAGTGTGTGAGAAAAATCGAAGATCAACTCATAGAAAATGAACCATGGTCACATAAAGAATAAATCAAAACGTGAATCATAATGCCTGAAAAGGTTTATCTTGTATATGGAGCATTTTATTGGAGGTGTAAAACCGAAAATAAATTATATTGAAACCGTGAAACGTAGCTCAGTGCGGTGTGAGGGAAGTGGTCGTATGTCGTGAATATATCCTACAATGTATTCTCTGTCACATGAGCCCCCTCCCCAAACAACTAGAGTGCGTTCGCACCATTCGGTCTTCCCTGCCCCAAAAGACGCCTTTGAAAACTATTCCAAATGAAGCAAAAGTATGTCCAGTCGCTTGAGAATAAAAAAACCTATAAATAAATTATCAAAAAAAGATTTCACACTAAATCTTGCTTATGCATGCTCGATGCATTCAATTAAAGCTAAAGAGAGTAGGGAGTTTAATCAATCAACTTTGTATCTTAAAAAGCATTTGCCATAAAAAAAATAAATAAATAAGCACAAAAAAAATGTTCCCTGATAGAGTAATTATTTTAGTGTTGTGATTTCTTAGGTTTCATGATAGAATGGCACAATGTTTAAAAATATGTATGTTTAAACTAACATGATAATTGAAATTAAAATGCAAAGACATATAATAGTCATAAATACATGGAAAATTGCATCGTAGTTTTTATTTATTATAAATACTAATTATTCAATTCAATCATCTCCATGCGAATTATTTTTTCCAAATTGACTATAAAAATCAGACATATTGAGAGATATAAATCAAACTGTGATTTCTTACAACATAAAAATAATGAGCTTAATATAATAATCAGTTTTGTCCCCAGTATTGCCCTCTTACTCTTTACTTTTAGATGATAGTATAAGCAATGCTCTATAAGAAAGTTAACATGAAATATATTTATAATGGAATATGGCCTTATGAAGATCTTCCATAAAATAAAACCATTTTTATTTCTAATTACTTTAGATTTGCATTTAAGATTTCCATCTAGTGCACCCACATAAAGTCGCTACTCAACTTCGCACAAGTGACAAGTTGTTTGGGTTTTATCGATTAGTCATCTAATCGACTCTAAACCGGCATGTCTGATCTGCTTCTATAACTAAGTAAATTAGCGTGTCACTTCTTACTATTATTTCATTCTTAGGTTAGCTAAATACTTGTCGATGAGTGCTCTCCATTAATGATGATTTCCTTCTGTTGATCTCAGGATTGTTAACACTTAGTCACACAATTAGAATAAATTTTGGCAGTGCAATAATAAATCCTATATTTTCAATAAATAGGCTTAAGATCGATACAAAAAAAAAGGTGCAAAATAAATTATCGATAAAAGGATGGAGCACAATGTCCATTTTAGATGTAAAATTTGAGTGAATCTCAATAAATATAGAATAACATCTTAGACATTGAAATTAATCAAGAAATATATCACTCCAGCTAAAATAATTTGGTAAGGAACAAATAGCATTGTAGTTGATTTTATTGTTTGTTCTATAAATTTCATCAATTAGCCATGAATGGTTCTCTTTTCATAGACAGTCCATTAAATCGTCGTCGGTTCTTTTTTTTCACTCGCGTTTCTAACACATAATGCAATCATGTTATCTCAAATTTATGGCCCATCAATATAATAACAAAAATAGAAGAAAAAAGGCTCAGATGATTATTATATGTTCACTCGTACTATCTTATCGTTGAATCTGTTTGTGAGGTGAGAATCCATATAATTCACGAACACGTACAATCTAGAAGAGATCTTAAAGGAGTGAGAAGAAGTTGAGGGATTTTTATAAAATTTTTTGAGGGTATATGATAGAGAGAGTGGTCTCCCTTCCCCATTTTTTCCTTCTTATTTATATACTCAAAAAGCCTATATACTCGCGCATAGGTTTAGAAAATAAACCTAAAATTTGTTAATAAACTCTATAGTATGGAAATTGAGCAGACTCATTGTCAACAAGACTGCTCGTACGGATTGTCATGTTGTTAATAAATGATGGTATGTATGCCGACAGATAAAATTTATCTTTCTTCTGTCGCAGGAATCTACTTACCGAGCTCGATGAAATAGCCAGATAGTTGTCGACTTGCTTGCTGAGATGTTTTGACCAACTTACATGAGTATGAAATAAGAACTCGGGTAAGGCATGTTATTTTGACTGGAAGAGCTCACTTGAAGATCGAAATGAGGAAGACCCATTCTAACGAACTCGTTGGAATGTTGTTGTACTTCAGTGGCACTTGAAAAATACTTTTGGACAATAAAGAGCTATGCATTTTGTCACTTCCAAATGTACAAGTAATGAGTAAGATTCGTATACTCGTATACTCCATGTCACTGTATGCACAACTGTTGGGATCAATCCGTTAAGCCCATGAGGCCCATTAAACATTTTGATTTTTTGTTGCTTAACAATTCAATTTTTAGGATACACTTAGTTCTTTGATTCTCCCCTCTTTGACAGACAATTGTGAATATAATAAGAGAATAAGAGGATGATACAATCAATTGTCTCTATACATGTGCCTAGAGTTATGATAAAGTTGCAGCAAGCAATCTGCCCTTCTTGGTTTTGTCTGGTGATATATCTATTTGTATTTGATTGAAACAATGTTTTACACCATCAATAAGCTTTGTGTGTTATGCCTTTAAGAGCAGCGTGAATTTACCATCGAGCTCAGATTTTTGATCCGCTTGGGGCTTGGAAGCTACACCTGCAATGAGTAGTTGCAAATACTCTCGGGTAAATGTAAATTGCTTCTCATTTAAAAGACTTTTCTTTTTCAGCGATGGAAGCAACTCATTTTGTGATAATGACTCATAGATGTTTCAGGAGGAGATGTGACTTATTTAAGGGCAATAACATATAATATTACGGGAGATGTGACTTATTTAATTGCAACAACATATACTATTTAAGGGTCTGGTTAGTTGGAAGGATTTATGGTGTACTGTAATTTATTTGCAGGAATTTGAGAAAATTACGTGTTTGGTATGAATAAGCTCAAGTACAATGTAAAGTTTCAATGAATTTAAAGTTCACTCATTCGTTCATTTTGGTTGAATATAAAATTCGATTGATTTGACCGAATTGCATTACATTATAATATGCTACTGACAAATTATCGCCCCCTGCCGCAGCCCTCCCCCCTTCGTATCCGCCAGCCCCACCCCTGCGCACTGCTCGCCACCCCTTGCCACTGCCACCCCTGCCGCTCACCTCCCAAAATTGTTACATTATTTTCAATCTATTTCGAAAAAAATAAAAAATATAAAGTCCTGTGTTTATTTTGTAATGAATTAAATAGCCATAACATATTTAAAATATATTGTAATAAGAATACTCTATAAACCATTTACATTGTACTTAATTTCCAACAAACTAAACAGCCCCTAAGTCACTTAGAAAGTGTGCACTCTCAAGAAGCGGTTGAGCCGTATGTAAGAAGTTTGAAACTTGTTTATTTTATGGGATGTTTTGATGCTAAGTTTTTGGGATTATCGAATAATAGCTTTCAAATCATTTAGAACAAGTATCATGGAGACACTTACTTTGCTTGTTGATATGTTATCATCTCGTAATAAGTAAAAGATAGCATTAGTAACAACATCATTAATTTTAGAATTTGCAAAAAGAATGTTTTATTTTAAATTCATGTGTGATATTTAATTCGTATAGCATTTATCCTTGAGAAACATTGCTAGTCGCCGACTTTTTCCTTGTGCTTCTCCCCTTTGCTCTCAAGAATTCATTGCCACTTTAAAATTGGTTTTGATGAAAATGGTATCCAATGAGAAGATGGATGTCGTGAAAGAGCGGTTGCATGAGATTATTCAATGGAGGCTAAAGAAGGGGAGATGTTTTAAGGATTCAAAATATTCAAATGAAAATCATGGCGATGTAGAGAGTTCAAGACCTGTTGAAGCAAAAGGGCAGTCAAGTAGTCCTAGGAGGAGCATTGTGATTTCAAATGTGGTTCTGGATGCCAATCTGAATGAGATGGCTCCATATAAAATGTCAGCACTGCCCATTTTAGATCCTATCTATAGGGGACTAGTGGTTGTGATTCAGAAAGTTGATGCTAGATCACTAGTTTCTAATTGTCCGAATGATTGAAATGGCTCCAACATAATTGCGATCATGAATCTAAGTTCGAGTGACTATGCATTGGTTTCTTTCTTATTTTTAGTTTTTTACGGTTATGCACTTTTTAATGTTCTAGATTTTCTTTAATAGAAGAATTTGTTAATAAATAGTTGGAGCTTGTGACTATTCTCAATTACTCTGTTATAAAAGATGTTGAGTCGGTGAAAGATTAAGCGGCGAAGATGATGGAGGATACTCATAAGGATGTTGGTGAACTCATCTTGATAAATATTATTGGTTCCTCCTTCTCCTTGATTGTTTTCCTAAGTTTATAGGTAGACGGATTGCTATGAAATTGGATGAGGAAAGGAATACATCTTTGGAGACAAATGTCATTATCTTTAAAGAGTTGTCCCTCTAGGAGGAACTAGTAATCATTGTTAAGAGTAAATCTTTAGTGGAGGGAGCTAGCACCACCTCGTCAACTCTCTTTAATATTGACCTCATGAATCTTGTAAATCAATTAAGAGAAGAGTTGCTATCAACTAGCCAAGAGTCGAGGAAGACCAATGAGAAGCTTACAGAAGCTTTGGAAGAGCTGGTAGATGTTCGAGACGAGCTATTAATTGTGTGATATATGACGGTGCATCTTGAAGACAGGTCACTCGATGTGTAGGATCATGTTATGAACTTGGAAGATGATTTTCAAAAGGCTAAGGATTAAGAACCTTTTGAAGAATAAATTAGCAAGAGATTTTGCAGAGATCCAGGAAAATCTTAGAGATTTAGAGGAGGTAAAGTCAAGTTTGTTATTTATTTCTCAGCGAGTGTAGTGGCTCAAGTCTAGATAGTTTATTGCAAGAGGGAAGTTAGTGGCGAAGAGGCTTATGAAGTTCGGAAAGATTGGTTTTAATGATGTAAGGAATCAAGACTTAGGGTTTATTTTATGAAAGACTGATTGTATTTATCTTTAACTTTCTTGTATTATGGTATTGATACAAAATAATTTTGAATTTTTTTCCTTTTTTTTACAAAAAGTAACTTGTATAATTTTTTATGTTGAGGCATGGATGCAGCATTCTGAGATGGTGACAAATTTATTATGAAGTAACTTTTTTATTTTTAAATATATTCTTAATCTACTGTTCATTTTTACTTTTGGGAAGTATTTATATTTCTACCCTCACATTTATATAAAGGTTTAAAAGATTCAAATTCCTCATTCTAAGATTCCTTGTTATTTTATCTTTAATGCTTGCAAGTCATGTCGTAACTTTTCTGATCATTTATATGATTTTTCTCTTCTTGCAAAAATGAAGGATTTAGGAGATTCCAACCAAGAAGCAGATATGGTTGCCACTGCTATGAAGAATAATAGCATACATTTCCTTGTTGTGGAGATGTATGCAGAATTTGTGATGACTAAGTGCCATTCCAAGATACAAAATGATCACTTCTTCCATGATTCTTACACCCTTTGGCTACCTCGAGAGAATGAAACTCCAAACAACATGCTTTCATACAAGGTATGTTGCTACCGAGATCAATTCTAGCTTGGCTTTCATTTCCTTCTCTACAAAGAATTAGTAGATGTTTGTTAGTGCTCAATCACATTCACCTAAACTCGATAGCCAATGCAATGTTGATTATCTTGTACTAGAGGCATACAAAATTATACTGGTCGGTGAATGTTTTTCGTAACTTTTTGCGGCCAAGAGTGTTTAAGAATGAATGGATATTCTTCTCTCATTTAAACGTGGTAATAATGAACTTAAAAAAAAAAAGATTCCTGGTTGGAAAAAGAAGTTTTGCTCAGTCTGTCGCAAAAGAGCCTAGAAAAACTACCCCTCAACTATTTATTAGATGTTGGGAGCCGAAAATCACATAATTACAACTGAGGAAAATTAGAGCTATATATCATTGAATAGTATGAAACTTGATTGTGAGCTTTTGACGACAACAAGATATATAAATGCGGCTTTGTAGATACACGTTAATCCTACTTGCATGAAAATAATTTCTGAATAATTATTCGACTCTTCATTTAAACAATGAGCATTTTTTATTCAAGGATGGCGTCTCGACCCCTTGAAGGTGGATTAAGAGATTGGAAACTCCCTAAAGCAAGTGTTCCATAAGGAGGAGTTGATGCCTTAGGCTTGTTGACCATAAAGGTTGGTGGAGAAGATGAATAGAAACTTGCTAACTCACCTATTATTGACGCCTTTGTCATTGACGTAGACGGAGACAAAGATGATGAGACTCATCTCGCAAGTCTTCTAAGCAAGCAAGGAGGTCTTGAGAAGGAAGTCGATATAGTGTTCAAAGATCCAATCATAGTTCCTTGCATTATTAAAACAGTGCCTTGTGAAAAAGGAAAATTTGCATTAGAGGATCAGTTACCCATTGTAGCTCGCTCCAACAAGAGAGAAGAGACGAGGAGGAAGAGAGCATTTTTCTTTATTATAAGGAAAATAATATATGTTATAAAAACTTATTTTTAATAAAATAATTATTTGTTATTCGAATATTAAATTATTTATGAATCAAAGAATCAAGTGAATAATTATTTTTTTATGAATAATGTATTAAATATTAAAATAATGTTTATAACAGTATTTCATTTTCGCATAAAGGATAATAATTTACATGCAAGAAATTACAAGATTATTATATATCTTTGCGGGCATATTTTTCTCATGTGAGCAACAATATTTGTGAAGACTTTTGCGGCATAGAGCGCTACATAGGTTTATATTTGAAATTATTGACTTCATATGGCTAATCAGATGTCCTGGTGACTTGTTGCTTGCAACATATTTTAATTGAGCCGAGCCATGCACAACTTTATTTTTTCATAAATGTGTATTGTAAGATTAGTTACAAATGTACAAATAAGAATTTTGTACATCTATAAGTATTAATTTTGTGTGAGTTTAAGCTAATATAAACGCATGAATAAGATGATGCAAAAATGATTATAATACTTATATCTTTAATTGATTTCCCTAAAGATGCAAGAATTACTTAAAAAAAATTTCTTACATCTGATTTTCATTTCAGATCAATATATATGACATAAAATTGTTAAATACGATCGATGATTTTATATATTGTTATATTATACATCACTTTTATATTAGCGAAGTGAAGTTTATAATTAATGTATTATTATATCATGTTTGTGTTTATAAAAAATATTTTTAAATATTTAGAAAATATTTTATAAATAAATATAATAATTAATAACTAATTAGTACTTTTTAAAGAGTTGTGACGTGTAACATAAAGTGACCTATTTGACTTGTTCAAATAATTTAAACTTCAAGTCATCACACTAAAGTTACTTGTATCCTTGATAAGAGGAGGGTAGTTATCGTGATTATATTTGTTACATGTTAAAAAATTAGTAGTCGTATGATGACAAAGTTTTACGTCATAGGTTTGCACTAAGTGCTCTCAAACAAACAACCAAAAAAATATCATAATATCTAACCAAAATTTCTTAGTTGAATAATCAAAATAAGTAAAAATATGGAGCATAGATCAGTTGAACTAATTACAATATGTAATCATATATTACAAAATTTTTCTTGTGCTTTGACAAAGACAATAGTTGTACAAGGGTATTGATCATCAACTAGGTTTCTTTTGAGGGAGATATATAATATTGATGAGGTTGCCACAAGCAAGAAAGGAGTAAATACCTACCAGCAAATGGTGGGGGTCTAATGACAGGAGATGCTCAACGATAGACTAACATTACAATGATGCAATACATTGATGGAGATTAGGTGGGGTAGTCAGGTGATGTTTGAGCCACATCGATTTGTTGCATAAGCGAAAAGGTAACGATCTAGAAATGAAAGTTGGGTAACAATAGTCTGATCATGAAGGTTGGACGCCTACATTCCAACAGTGGTGATAGGATAGTGGTGATCCGATTACAATGGTCAAACCTAACTCAAGGATTCTCCAAAATCCGAGAACTCTTTAATCTCTAATTTATGTATAGTCTCCATCATGTGGAGAGTAAGTGTTGATTTGACATTTTTCATAAATACTTATAGAATCTGCAACCCTCCATCGAACTTCTCATATTAAATTTCTTAAATAAAATATAATATTTGAGTATTGGAGTTAATAATATTATTTAACCTCTAAAATTATTCTATCATTCTTTGATTGTTTTATCCGAGCTTATTTGAGCTCATATTGAATCACTTTGGCACTGTTGATTTGTCATGTTGAGATGTTCAACTTGAGCATAAGTTCGACAAAACCATAGTCTAAATGACCATTATTTGATTTTAAAATTTTAAAATGCAAAAATGCATTGAGATTTATGTCTGATCAAGCAAAAATTTTTTTAAGACAATAATTGCCATATTTTTAATATTAAATTCTTTATCATTTGCAAAATACAACTCCCATCCCTATAAAAATTTCCACTAGAAATTATATTTTAGAGAAATTAAAAAGTAAGAACACTCCCTATATTTCAATATGTCTAACTCCTCAGATCTGTGAAGAAAGAAACATCTTCTAAATTGTAGTATTAGCCATTGTTGAATTTTACATGTTGATTGGAGCAAATATTACAAAAAAATTTGTTGCTTGCAATTCTTTTAGAATCTCTTAGAATTTATTACGCGGACTACAAAAAACGTCAAAGATGAGATTAAAATGTTAATAAATAATTTAGACCTACAAATGTCTGAAAAAAACCTATTAATGTCAAGATTTGGCAAATGTGGCCAAGCTTACTGGCTATCGATGCATGCATGCACAAGTACCCCCTCTATATTCAGTTAAGTGGTGGGCCCATGGACCCTACATACCCCCAAAAGAATTTTTGGCATAAGGACTCACATACGGCCTCATTGAGCGCACAATTCGTGCATAAACATTCATTCCTTTTTTTTAAAAAAAAGCCTTTTAGATTTATTTTAAAAACATAAACGTTTTTTTTTCACTAAAAAATTTCAACCAAAATCTTAAAAAAAAAATCTTACAAAAATCAGCTCTATCCCCCACTTTGAGCCACCACCTACTCTCAAGCAAGCTTTATTTTTGCTCTATAAAAGATAAAAACATTGTCTAGCTAAGTTCAATCAGTGAGAGGTGATTAAGACCTTTGGTGCCTACAACTAGTGTCTCATTGAATGAATTCTTCATGCATAATTGAAAGAATGATTGTTCCTTCCACTATCATCGATCAATTATTGAACATGTACAATGATTTGACAATAATTTGGGCCTTCTAGTTGGCCAATTTGAAATTGAGAAATGTAGAGTAGAGTAGGGTATTGATAGAGCTTGCATTATCCATCAGATTTTTTTTAATGTTCAGGTGTGGATCGTTGATTTTCATCTTGATGGCGAGTGGGTCTACATATGGGATTTGAACCCTCTCTAGATCTAAAGACCGATACACCTTCAAATTGCATTAATATTTATATTTGATTGAATGATTTTTTTCCTGTAATTTATGCATCACAATGACACATATATTAAAAATCTTTAAAAAAATACATCAAAAGAGAAATTAATTTTACTACTTGGTGCGTGCTAGAAAATTTGCTACGGTAAAGTTGTGGATTATTGTCTTAGCGTTGAACGAGAATTCAGCACACACTTAAATAAAATAAAACAACCAACAGTGACGCTAGAAGTTTTTACGTGGAATACCTATAAAGGTAAAAATTCACAGGGGCATAGCCCAGCTGAAGAAATCCACTATAAAAAGGATATTACGTGTACAATCTCTCGTCCCACATACGGGAAATAGTTAAATACCATTAAGAGTTACAATATCGGTGCACCAATAAATTTATTGTATGAAGTAGACAACGACCGATGATGATCGGTGGAGACTAGTGGGTGATTGTCGACGGCGGCCGGCGGTGGTCAACTACAGTCGATAGTAGTCGATAATGATCGACGACAACTAGAGTGACACCAGACTTCAACTCCTAAAAACTTCAAGCTCCTTTTTAGGCTTATGTTCTCCGTCGCCCCTTATGAGAGAAGTTGAGCTCTATTTATAGTGTTATTAGTGCCTTTAATGAAAGAATATGAACTACTTTATGAGATGATCCAGAGAGCTTCCTTGATCAGATAATGTTTGATGGACATTTGAGTGCCTCAAAAAATGTCGGAATAGAGCAATCTCGAGCTCGTTAGATTCGTCTTGTCGAGACGCTCGATTCGACTATATGCTTGCTAGATTCATATTTCGTTTGACCTTTAAAATATGTCTGAAAACATTTCAAGGGCGGTTTAACGACTTGATCTGAGCTTGTTTTGACTCAGATTAGACTAATTTTAGCAACATTGATTCTTTTTGCCATGACAGTCAGTTTGATTGTAAGTTTGCTGAAATTGGAGTTCTGGATGAATTTTATCGAGGTTTGAATATTTATTGCTCAAAAAGTTATATTGAGATTTATGTCATATCTCGAGATTTGTGTCGGATGACGGAAATTTATGGAAGTTGTATCACTAGTAATTATTAAATTAAAGATCTCAAAACTTAATAATTTAATTATGAACAATTTGATTTTTATATTCATCTATATTATACTCATATATATGCCATTTATATATAATGTTCTGGATCACATAGATAATTATGATTTTTAATGAAATTTATTAAATATTACATATATGCAGCCAAAAATCAAACTAAAAATTATATTTTATTTAATCAATTAATAATAAATAACCACAATAATTTTATGACAATCCCCAGTAACCAAAGATATTGACCACTTTGAATGTGGGATAAGTTTCGAGTAGTTAATTAATAAATATTAGAATTTTAATATTTAAAATCTAAATTCCAAAATTTTATATGACAAAATGTAAATGACCAAATTTAATACCATCACCCTTGGGTATAGTTATTTGTAGTTTTTGGTTGTTCCTTATTGCATCAAGAGTCTTGATGCAGTTTTGCATCATGACTCCAATTAAGGTCTGCCACATATGCACACAGACCCTTTAAATAAAAAAATAATAATTTAATACATGAGAAGAGGGTCTGCTTATACACGTGCCAAATCTTGATTCGAGTCCTGATGCAAAACTGCATAAAGACTCTTGATACGATAATTTTTCCTCCGCTGTCCTCATCATATTCTCAATGTATAATGTATTAATTTTATTGTTTTTTTGGAATAATTATATAAAGAGCACAATAAATATTGTTATTTATAAATCAAATATTAAACTATCAACTATCAATTGGATGCATTTTCGCGTGCAAGAATGAAATTATAGTGAATTTTATAAAAATGAAAAATTTTGGTTGAGATTTTATGATAATGTTTGATATTTGGGTGAATTGAAAATGTATATGAAAGAGAGTACTTGATTTATAAATAGCAATGTTTGAGTACCCTTTATTGAATCGCCCCTTTTTTGTTTGTTTTGTTGGCCCCATTTCGAACACTCGTTGAGAACGATTATCCAACAGATTTTGCTGCAATATCCTTGAGTATCCACGTCGGAACATGGTGGAAGAGGTACCCTCTCGTCTCCGTTTTGATCCTAGGGTTCAGGATTCCCTCCTCTGATCGTTTCGATTATTGCCTTTCTCAATGAGCGAATCGAGTAGTTGGCCGGATGCATCGGAAGTTGGATGTTCTTCCAATAATCAGGTGCCGATTCTACTTTTCTCGAACAGCAAGGGCGAGGGTTTCGATGAATTTAGCACTGGCGTGCAGGAATCCTATCCGCTGCAGAGTACTGCGTCGGGCCCGGCTGGTGGGGAGAAATATGGTTCATTAGAGGCTGACAGTGTTGGAAGTGATGCCCAGCCTCTGCCGGCACATGTAAATGGCTCCTCGCTGAATGCGATTGAAGGAGTTGATTTTCCGCGGGATTCCAGAAAAGAAACTTCTCTGTTGAAGGCAGCTGAAATGATAGGCGATGCGGGGCACGAAGTTTCTGTATGTGAAGTTGCTGGAAAGGAAGGTTTTGTGGAGTCTTTAGGATGCGATCAAGAAGCCTGTGTTTCCGAGAGTTCTGCCACACGAAATGCTATTTCAGAAGTTGCTGGTACCGGTTCCGTGGAGTCCCCGCCTGTAGTGACCGCAAACTGTGGAGCGAAGAGGGTAGGTGGCGTTCTTGCTATGGCAATGAGGAAGTATGCTGTACCCAAGTCTTCATGCTACCATGGAGTCACCAAGTGAGTTTATTATACTCTGATTCGTCTTGTTTTATGTGTTATTTTGAGGTTAATGTCTAGGGAGTGTGTAAATTTCTTTTCCTTTTCTGCTCGCAATGCTTTAGGTTAAAATGGAGTGGGAAGTACGAAGCACACCTATGGGATAATACCAGTCGAGTAGAAGGAAGTAGACGGAAGGGGAAGCATGGTACTTATACATATCATGTTTCATTTATTTTATCTACTGCGAAGATGCATTTGAACCATGATTTTGAGTGATTTTTTTTTAATGTTTGTTTGGGATCTCCCAATTGTGGTGATATAACATCTTTCAATAACAAATAAAATTATATTAAGTGTTAGTTTTATTTTATTTTACATTGAGATGCTGTTTAAATTGGACAATACTTAAATGCGAAGTACATGAAAATGAAATTAAGAAACAATTTTTGATGGAAACACAAAGAAAAATGTGGCTATGAATTATGACTTCCTTTTATACTATGATGCATAAACACTTTTGTTTGGTGCCCATGTTTGTGCTGGACATGTACACAACCCGAACATGCTAGAAGCTGTGTTAGGATATTTAGGCTTCGACATGGTAGTGATATAGTGGGTACACTGGGGACGCACTACGGGATACGGGAGAAGCATGTCATAAGATGCAAGCTATGGCTGAGCCAAAATAAAAAAAGAAAACTTTTCCCTAACCTAATTGTTCTCACGTCGAGATGCAGAAGATATGACGGTGGCATGATCTCGTTTGAAGCTCGTTTTGAAGGTATGAAGATGAGAAGCCCATTTCAAAGTCAGACGCCAAAACTTTGAAGAAGGATTGGGGTGAAAAAAAGTTGGATCGTGTCCGTTTGAAAGTCTCTTGAAGTTGTAATTGAAGACGAGTTACGAGGTAAATGAAAGGATACAAAGAAATCTTGTGTGTCTAAGCGGCCGAGGATGTAGCTTGCTTGTAAGTCGAAGAAATTCCACTATAATTTATAAAAATTATGCTTATTTGAATGCTTCTTTTAGATATTTTATTTCACTATTATTTATAGATTCATCGGATGCATTTAGGTTATTGTTGACTTTGCATTTATTTGAGCTCTTATTTCACAGCGACTTGTGTATTTAGAGATGCTCTTTCAAATGTATTTATAGTTTTATATTATATATATTTTTTGAATGTTTAACATTAGAATTTTTATTTTCTATTATTAGTTATTTTTATGTAAATGTGTAATTATCCGATGTCTTTAGTGGTGAATAGTAGAGAATTATATATTTTATATTAATAAGTCATTAAATACAAAAACATGTTTATGACGTGTCTAGTTTTGCCTTCTACCACTGTTCTACCTTATCCATGTCGTGTCATGCCCATTCACCGTGTCTCTATGTTCGGGCTTCATAGTTTTGATATGATAATTTTAAGAAATAACATCAATATTTTCTATTTTTAAAGGCTTTACTTGTTGCAAGCTTGTATTGATTTTCCCTAATAAATTACTTTTAATGTCTCTAAATGTAAATGAAGAACTATTGACATATATTTGAATTGACTCCTCAAATAAGGTACATTGGGTTTTTTTCCTTATCCTAGTAGAGAGGCAAGTACCGCCTAACTAATTATACCTAGAAACCATTTCTTGATTAGAATGAAAATTTCTTTTTCTGCAATGATTTTAAGACAATTTTAGAAGAAAGTTCGTTCATGCTACAAGGTTAAAGTTTCTAATGCAATACATAGTATGTTTTTTATATAAAAATAAATTTAAGGATTTTTACACCTCAAGTTATCAATTATACCAGCAACTTTATGAAATGAGTGATAATATAGTTTAAACCCAATTGATAATGAGCTGTTCTTAAATATTTGATTATTTTAGCTGGAATTTGCAAACAAATAAAATTAGTTAAAATTGATTTATTTCATAAAATTAAATTGTCCCATGGCCACAATTATGATCTCAAAGTTTGCCAATAATAAATTATGTGAAGGAAATTGTCAAGGAATATAATATCAAAGTATAAAAAATTAGGTTTCACTTAAAGAGATGTCTTTCTATGGAATTAGGTAGTTGTGCTTGTACCGCACTCGAAGTAATTTCATATTTGACTTTCACTTAGAAGATTAAAACTAGAAAGGGAAATTTTATTTAAGCCGAAAGTTACATGTTAGATACCTTAGGCCACAATTTATTGAATCGTCATAGCTTATGTTGTAGATAAGTTTGACACCTGATCAATTTTAATATTAAGTAAGATTAATCCCAATTTAATTTTGATTCCCCAAATCAACCGACCTATTATTAATTTATTTTGAAACTTTTAAATCAACAATCCTTAGAAGCCAACACGATACATTTCTCCGTGTGCACAAATCTACAACAATAAATTGCCATAGTAATTCTATGCATACTCATAAAAAAAGTAGGCCAAATAACACCACTTAAAATTAATAAAGGTAGAAAGTCTGCGTTAGTTGTCCCCAAGTCACACCACCTCCTTTTATGGGTTTTTGTTAATAATTCCAAATATGATAATTTAAACCAAAAGTAGCCCCACATCTATACTACAATAGTTCCACATCGCTTGCTATGGGTGTATATCATAGGAGTTTAAAGAAAATAATAAACAAATATATATTTTTTTAAGATAAGATGTTAAAAGTTTGCAAGGAGGGAAATTGGTAATCTTAAGATAGGTTTCAAAGATTGAGAAATTAAGATTCTTTAGTCGTGTCAAACTTATATGTGATTTGTTGGTCATAAAAGGTTTTGGAGATTGACTTTAGTGTTAGGATTGCCATGGAAGTTTTAGACGAGTACAGAAATATATTATGCATAGGTATTTTATTGTGAAGTTAGGAGATAAAAATGGTTAAAAAAATATCTCTTAAAAAGTAAATTATTGAGCCTTATAATGATTATAAAGAAGCTAGAAGTTTTGCAAGGCGCATTGCAAGTCAAACAAAATTTTTATTATTTGATGATTTGTATAATAAGCTTGGTATCAAGGAAGAAGAAAATGACTAATACTAAATATAAAAGATTTTGAAATTGTTTATGTTAGATTCTTTAAAATGGAAAATAATCATATTTTAGTGAAACTTGACTGTATCAATGAAAGATGCAAATGCTAACGTCAAAGTTTATTAATGGAAAGTAAAGGAATAAATTTGAGACAAGCATAATTGATTAAATAATTAAGTATGTTGTAGTTTAATCTAAAAGAAGAAGCGAATTCATAACTTTGTAGGAGTTTACTTTTCTGGCATTGTAAATACACCAAACTATATACCACTTTAAGGATCAAACTTATGAGGCAAGTTTTGGAAAGTCCAAGGCGACATGAAGTTAATAAATTTACATTTGCATTCACATTGGAATCCGAGAATCAATTCAATTTTATGGTTGGACGGTTTATTAGAAAGATAATGCTTGTGCTGAGATAATTAATGGAATAGTATAATGAGCAAAGAAAATATGCATATTACTTTTATTTATTTTGAAAAGACATACGATGTAGAACTTGAAGATTGGTTTGAGTGAGAAAAATTTAGAAAAAATGACAAAATAATTGCATTTCTTTATTGCTTTTTACAATTTCTGCATAATTTTGTATGTTATGTGCATGTTAGCCTCTGAGAATTAAATCATGTGAAATTGATGAAGTTCACTGTAGTTCCGCAGCGCCATAACAACAAAACAATCCCAATTGGACAATCATTGAAGGTCAAATTTCAAATTCTTGAAGAGATGAGTCGTTGGGAGTGCAAAAATTATAAAAAATGAGTGCTGGAGGAGTCCGAGACTTTTAGGGAGTGAATTTGAGAGCCTAAAGAGTGCCTAGAGTGAGTGTTTAATCGTTTCCCTTGTAAAGAGCATGAGTGTAACATTTACATGATTTGGTGGAGCAGTGAGAATGATTCGATGGAAGGGCTTGGACATTATAGTAATCATTAAGTTCTATTTTTTAATTTCTTTCTTCTCTTGTTTCAATCATTGTAAACACACTTTATCATTGTCAAATGGATTTTGCTCGTGCTTATTTCTTGTTATACCATGCTTAGCTAAGTTCTCTAACTCATATGGATTTCTAGGTTTTAAAATAAATGATTTTGAACTAAGTTTAAAGATTTTTAACTCTCAAAAGTCTTTTTTGAATCACCTTATTCGCGTAGCAATTAGTAGGGACCAAACTATTGTTCAAAACATAATTTGAGTTTGAGATATCAACAGAGTCCTAGCACTTGGAGATTCACAAAGCATAACAACAAAAATAACAACAAGAACAAGTCTTTATCCCACTCGGTGGGGTTGGCTACATGAATCATTCTTTTACATTGTGTCTATTGATGTCACCTTTTCATTTAATTCGAATATATTAAGATCATTTTTATACAATATGTCTAAGTTTTTTTAGGTCCATCTGTGCCTTTTTTAACATAAGTTGAATTTAAAACATCTACTTTCCTAATCAAATCATCAGATGGTAGGTGTTTAATGTGACCAAACCATCTAAGACAACTCTCTCTAATGTTGTCGACCATTGAAGCTACACCAACCCTTTCACGGGTACATTCATTTCACATTTTTTCTTCAAGGGCCTATATGGTTAACGAATTTAGAGCAGGATTTAAGCTGGATTTAACTTAAATCTTGCTAGACTGTCATTTTTGACAAAATAAAGCCTCAGATTTGATAAATCTGGATTTCACGGGGTTTTGCGCCCTGCAAAGGTCAGTAGCTGACTTTTCCAACCTTGATTTCAGCCTTAAATCCCGGTTTTACTAAATCCTGTGAACTAGTGGCTTTAGGAAATCCGGGACGGACGCTTTGTGTGAAAAAAAAAACAACAACGTGAAGTTACCTTCCTCAACGGTTTCGGGTTGGAGAGGAGCAGAAGCAGAAAACAAAATGGGAGTTTCAAATCTCTGTAAGCCGGATCTCGACATTGCATTACTAGCTAGCTCCAATTGCCACTCTATCGCTAGGTTTCGCTGATGAAGGCGATGGTTTTGGATGAAACCAAAGAAAAGGGGAGGGGGGGGAGCCACATGGGGGATTTTCGTGAAAATGTGTAATATTTGCATTAGAGGTTGATTCAGGGGGAGGAGCATCGGGAAGGGTTTCCATTAATTTTATTTAAGTTAAATTTTCTTAATTTAATTTTATTTAAGTTCATTTTATTAATTTAATTGATTAATAATTAATAATTAATTAAAATATTATTAGTTTACTTATACTTAAATAAATTTAATTATTATTTAATTATTAAGTAATAATAAATAAATATAATTTCTTTATTCATCCATTAAATTTATAAGTAATTATTAATAACTAATTAATCGTTATTTTATAAATGTTAAATTTATGTTTAATAATTAATTTAATAAAAAAATATTAAGTATATATATAATTATTAATTAAGATATTTTGAAATTAAATATTAATTGAATTTAAGAAGTTAGTTTGCCTATTTTGGAATATTTTAAGAAGTTGAACTTTTATAATTTATTAAATTCTATTATGATTTACTGTTGAAGTCTAATAAACTTAACTGATTTATAAATCCTGACAGAGGTTACCAAACAATTTTACAGGATTTAACAAGATTTATTAAATTCATTGCCAAACGGTTTTCGAGATCGTACCCTTTTAGGATTTACTAAATCTAAATTTACAGGATTTACTAAATCCTACTAACTTAAATCTCATCCGTTGCCATACAACTCCTAAGTGTTAAGCCACTCATTCACCTAAGCAGTTTCATCTCAACAACACTTAACTTAGTTTTATTCTTCTCTTTTAAAGGCCAACATTCTGTGCCATAACGCATTGCAGGTCTCACAACCATCTTATAAAACTTTCCTTTAAGTTTAAGCGGTACTTTTCTACCACACAATAGACTTGATGCATTCCTTCACTTCAACCAACCAACTTAAATTCTACTAATTAAATCTCCATCTATATCAACATCACTCCGAATAATTGACCCAATACATCTAAATTGTTTACATCTTTTAATGATTTGATCACCCATAATTGCAATTATGCAACTAGATCTACTACTACTAAAATTACATTTCATGTATTCATTTTTAAATCCACTCAAACGAAGGACTTTAGACTCCAATGTAGACCTCCATAATTCAAGTTTTTTTCAAAATTTTTCTCTAGTCTTATCCACAAGAAGGATATAATTAGCGAAAAACATACACCAAGTTACATTCTCTTGTAAATGTCCAGTAAGAGCATCCATAACTAAAGCAGAAAGATATGAGCTTAAAGCCTGTCCTTATGTAATCCAACTGAAATGGGAAAATACATGGTCAATCCTCTTTCTATTCAAACACAAGCAACAACTCTAGTATACATATTTTTAATGACTTGAATATGAGTCATATCAACACTTTTATTTTCTAGAACTCTCCAAAGAACTTCTCTTGGAACTTGTATTTTCTAAATCAATAAAAAAGCATACGCAAATCCTTCTTACTTTTTCTGTACTTGTCCACCAAACCTCTCAATAAATGTGTATATTTCATAGTAGACTTGCCCAACATAAATTCAAACCGATTATGAGAAATCTTTTTATCACGTCTTAACCAATGTTCAATTACACTCTCTCATAATTTAATTTATGACACTTTAACTTAATTTCTTTATAATTTATACACTCTTGTGCATCCCCTTATTCCTAAAAATGGGAATCAAAATACTCTTTCTCCACTTCTCAACCATCTTTTTAGTTTTTTAAAAATTTTAAAGAGATTCGCAAAGTAGATTTAGGAAAATAGGCATAAGCTCCTTGAAATTTTGTAATCGTTAGTAAAAATATGCTTATATCATTTCTGAAACAACTTTGAGCGTAAACGAATGATTTTAGGGTTTTTGATTACCATCAATGGATGCCTTAAATCACTTTTGCTTTTGCTTGATGACTACGTTGATTAATCCTTTTCTATGCAATTATTTTAGCAACTAGAATTCATTGGAGACTCTTATCATATTTAAAACTCTATAAAAAGTAAAAACAAAAATCATCTTTTCAAAGTTGACATCTCTTGGGATTGACTGTTTTTAAATTAGTGCATTGACTTTAATTTACATACACAAGAATACTCATGGGAACTATTTTGAACTCGTATCCATTATATTACTTACACGACAAGAGTGTTTGTTGTGCAAAGTCAGGTCTCATTATAATAGAACTGCATGCTGAAATTTTTAAAGATATGCATGATGGAACATTAATTAGTATTGGAAGAACTAAGAAGTTAGAGCGACCAAAGAATTTCTAATATGTCAGAATAACATTATTGAATAGTCTTAACTTTTATATACTTTTATATTAATTATGAAGATGAAAGGAATATAAAATTGAGATATTTTGTTATATTCTTTTTTGTTGATGTCATAGTTTTTAGTAGTGAGATTTTTGCTGAAATTAATGTTTTAAACGGTAGGGGCTTGAGCATTAGCCAAATTTTTATATTAAATATTTATAAATATAAGGTATAAACGAAATAAAATAAGGACTTAAAGTCTATAATCATTTTGTTAATATTCTAATTGCAAAATGTAATAACATTAAAATAATACTTTGGTTGGGAAGTTAATAGGCAAGTATTTATTTGAGAGAGCTAAATAAAAGTATATTATATCACCTTCCATATATAAAAACAAACAGACATTTATCTTCGATCTTAAAAGCCCAAAGACTAAAGGCAAATAAATGATGAAGCTTAAAAAATTTATTAAACGCCTCATGTATTTGAACTTCATAGCAGGCATTAGAGATTCATTGAGAAACACAAACAAAGAATTAAGACCTTTGACTTCTTAGTTGAAAGAGAGATGTCAGAAAATATAGAGCCACTGAAGTGTATCGCAGTAGCAAAAATATTGGGTGTCGATTTCTGTCGGTGGTGAATTGAAGGACCATTGATGAGGGAGGTTAATCAAGCGAGCCAATGTGAGAAAAAAATATTGAGTACGTCCGTGAGAGAGTGAGTGCGAATTGGTATAGGATAACTAGTAGATGATGAGGGACCCATGAGCCAATGTCGAGATGTTCGGTCATTTTTCTTTTTTACTTTGGTTTCTACAACCTTTACGAATATCTTTGATACATTTTCTTAATATTTTACATGTCAAAAGAAGTTTTCATTCTCATGGACAGTTTTTAAAAGTTTTCAAATCGTTTAATCTAAGTTAATTTAAATCATAACATGGAGAGATCATCTTACTTTTGAGAGCTCAAAGTCGATTCCTAGGTACTTGAGGCAATGCCTATGAATGCTTCACTTAATTTCCCAAGGAAATTTTTGCTGAGCCCAAGAAAAGCCTTTAAAAGCTCCTACTAAAATAAATTAATGGTTAAATTATTAGATAATTTTTTTTGAAGATAATAACTTAGGATTAACAAAAAAATTGCCTATTTGGTACAAGTTTAATGAATGTGATGTTAATAATTATTAATCACTATTATTAGTATGATAAGTATCTTTATTTTGGATATATTATATAAAAATGGTATGTATATTATAATATAGCTTACAAAGCTTAAGATTTGAATGGTTAAAATAGTGTTATTCTGGAGGATTAATGATAGGAGAATACCATGTAGACACAGAGTAAAATTTTAGAAAACTATAATTAGAAATATTTATATGTATTTGAGTATTAGTTGCTAATGACGTCTTGATAAACAATTTGAGCATAATAGAAATGTAAATATTAAAATGGATATATGGCAAAAGTAGGAAGTATACATTGCGAAGAAATGGTCATAATAAAGTGCTACTGGTTAGCAACATGTTTCGAAATTAAATGGTGAAAAATAGAGTTTGGTGCTTTAGGCATTGTACGAGGAAAGTTAGAAGCTGAAGTAATAAGATGAGTGGATAAAATTAATGTTGAAGGATTAGTAATATATGGGATAGGCAAAATTTAGCATGGGTAAAAATTATGCAACAGACAATCATCATGAATGAATGGAAATTGAAGTCAGTTCTGGATCATTTTGTACCTTTTTGTTTATTAGGTATTAAACGTCAATGGAAAATAACAATAACATTATGTTGAATTAGAGCCAATTTATATTCAAAGGATTAATTTTATTGATGACTTGAAAGCCTTGAGTATCGCTGATCTTTATTTATTTATTTTTATATTAAGATCTTTCCTCTTAAATGCAACAATCAATTTATTTCAATTCTAAGTGCTTTGCCTGTTTGGTCAATGTATCTATATTGAGTGCTACACCAATAACTAGGTTTCTTTCAATAAAGATAGTGGACTTCTTATCTTTCACGGAGCTGGCATAATCAAAATGAAAGGACGCTTCAATATTCAAGAGCATAATCTTAATATATAGTAAAATTTTCAAGAGACTTTTTGATTTGCCTAAAAATAACTTCCTAATGCTTTTATATTGGTTTGTACATGTGTTGGATAACAATCTTAGTAACAAATGTGACTAGTTTTTGTGAAAGTTAAACAAATTAACTTGTTCGCTAAAATTTGATACTGAGACGGGTAATTCAGTAACTATTTAGTGTTAGATATGGTCTGAGCTTCCAATCGACAAGATAATTATTGTACTTTCATTGAGATAATGATATTCTCTTTTTGCTATGGGCAAACTCAATATCAAAAAAGTACTTGGTCATTGTAGATTTTTTTTAGTGATAAATACTTTTATAGGTGGTGTTTTATTCCTAAGATGTTTTAATCACTCTCAGTAAGATACCATCTTTAAAAATAATAAGAATGATCGAGCTAGTGATAGTGTCATGAACAAAGATAGAATGATATGTGGCGCTTCTATGAAGACTAAGATCAATAAGATTTTTACATAATTTATCAAACCAAAAATGTGGTCTAGGGCTGCAAAACATGTTCATTCATGATTAGCTCATTTTCGGCTCATTAAGAAGCTTGTATTTAATTCATTGTAATCGAGCCAAGCATAAAGAGATATTTTGAGCTTTAATTTTAGACGAGTTGAACATAAAGAAATTTTTGTTCGATCTTATTCATCTTATTATTTGCTTAAAATAATAATAATAATTATAATTATTATTATTTTAATTTTAATAATAATAAAGATAAGAAAATCTTCCCAAAAGCTTTTGGTAGGTTTCCCTTTTCTTTATTTTAGCAAAGCTAAAATATAAATAAGAAGTATCTGAAACAACAATATTATTTTTTTAAGTCCTACATCATTTGGACATTTACCTTGTGCTATTTAAATTATAATGCAATACTTAGCCATTTGAAATTGTTACTCATGTGAGTTATATGTTGGAAATTCATAATTGTTGCGATTAGGGTTGCTGGATAGGATTGTAAGGCCCTTTTTAAATGTTGGTTAAATTAAAATATAAATTTTTTTGAAACTTCATGAAATTTGTGTTTGGCTCATGATTTATTTGAATTATAGCGAGCCGAACCCAAACATTATTCGTGATAATTTCAAACATGAGCAAGCACAAACACAGATTTTAAACGAGTTGAACACAATTAACTTTTGGCTTGTTTAAGCTCTACTTGTTTGCATCCGTAATGCGAACTCTATTTAAGGCTATCTGGAGTCTTCAATAGTAAATAAATGTGGTTCTCTTTTTGAGCAACATTACAGGGAGGTTACTTGATATTAGTGACCTCTTGATTATCATCAATGAAGGCATTACTCACATTCATTAGTGTTAGAGTTTGCGCTTGATTAATAGTCACTGATGTTATTAGAGCTAGGCTTAGCAACTTGGTGAATGCATCAAAGTTGTCCATTATATAGACATGAGTGATACCCTTGGCAATCAACCAAGTCTCGTAGCATTTGATGGAACCTTCAAAATGAAATTTGATCGTAGTGACCCATTAATACGCAATTAGCTTAACCTTAATGGTGTTAAACAAATCCTATATTTGGTGATTGTGTAGAGTGCTTATATAAACATCCATATCCTTTTTGAGAGAGAATTTTATAGTACTTTTTGGTATATCATGAAAATCTTTATAGAAGATATGGACAAGAAAATTGTTCGAAAAGAAAATATGATCAAGTCTCATATAAGAGTGAGTAGGATGAGAAATTTATTTTATTTTAGCATTTTGTAGGGTTATTGGCTAGTTGAGATCAAGAAATTTGTTACTAGGTGGATTAATTATTAGTGCTGTACGTCAATGCCTGCTTCAAGAGTGGAGAAATTCGATTCATTAACCTAATTATAACTTTCTTGGGAAGCACAAACTCGCAACAAACTAAGTAAGTCGTATTGATATGTCCTGTTATGTCAAAGCATGACACCCTTCCTTTAGCTTAAAACAAAAATCTGGATCATACTTTATGATTCGGTTCAATATCTACTATAGTAAGGCAAATTAATGTTCACTTACCTTAATTAGTTCTCATAGTCGTAGTGTTGTTGCTCATTTTTCAATTCTATCAAATTGGAATTAGCTTCTTGCACACATGCTTATTTTGATATTAGTATATCATTTACATGTTTTTCAATGCTCCACCTTCAAGCTCTCTCTCTCTCTTGAAATTATTGATATTCAATATATCATTATATTTGCTAAAAAATATCAAATAATGTGCTTCAAGTTCAGTTAATTAAATTTTTTTTGTATGCACATAATATATGTATATATGATATACATGTCATGCATGATCTTGTGAATAAGCGTTGCTTCGCTTACATTTTACACATTGAGGCAAATAAGGAATTCTTGTGTATTGCATTATTATTAGTGTTTTGAAAACATTTAGGTGGATGTTCTATTGAATATCACAATGTGGATGGAAGTTTTACTTGTAGAGGAAGTTGAGGTTTTCTAGAGTAAATATTTAGTTGGGTAGACATAAGAAGAGTATGGTGGGTTGTTTGCTGGGTTTTGGATCACATCCATCTTTGCATATTACCTAAATAAGTTTCAACTCTCCAAGGCAAACTTGTGCTCATTTTCATTAATGTTGAGATATCTGAACTTACCTATCCCTTTTCTTTCTATATTTTTGGTAAATTCTTGCTAGATTTTCCTAATTTGGATGTCATTCACAAATTCATGTCTGACTTTACTGTTGGATGATGAAATCTTAGTTGCGCTTATGGATTATCTTATTATTATTTGAATATATTGAGAATTTGATTACACCCTACTCCTCTCATTGTATTTACTATATCTGCAGTTTTTTAATGTGAATGCTGACTTGATCACCTGGACGACTTTTCCTAGTTATAGTTGCATCACTTTAATGAATCCGAATTATTTTTGGGACCTTTTTAATACGCCTTTGCAATTGGATGCTACTTCTGCATATTTTTATTGGTTCTCGGTGTCTAGGGTTTAGTGGAAATGGATGTTTTTTTTTGCTTGAAATTGAGGTGTGATTTGACATGCTATCTTGTGGTTGTGATTTGACATAGTATCTTGTGGCTATTGAGAGAAGGTTGAATTTGATGGAATCCCTCATTATTGCTCATTTTGTAAGAATTTATGCCTTAACTAGTCTAATTGTTTTGAGGCTCATTTGGATTCAAGGAAATCAAAATATTTAGGCATGTGATGCGCTCAAATGATCAAATCATCCCTTCCGCACAACGATTGCTACCCCTTCATCATTAGCTCAACTTTGTATTCGGAATCAGAAACCAATTTATTTTCTTTGGAAGTTGAATCTTTTGTGCCTACTTTGGCTAGTTCCACTGTAAAGACATCATGAATATTGTCTCCCTATTTTGGATGTTGCTCTTCTCCCTCTTACTGATGAAGCCATACAAGATAATGATTTACATCCTTTTTGATTTTTATGGGAGCATTTTGAATAATTATGTGTTGATAGATGGGAGATTTCATATCATATTCATCAAGTTGAGTTGCATTTTTTTTTTTTTAATAAAAATCTTTCTCCTTTTCTTGCTTGGCTTCAATCAAGGTTGTTCACATGATTGGTTTTCAAATTTTGATAGTTGTTTGTGTTTGGAGCCATCTTTATTTAGTTTTATGTAATATTCTTTTTTCTCTAGTAATTATTGTTAATTTTTTATGCTTTACTCATATCGTTATCTTTTTATAAAATTTGTGTTAAAAAATGGCACACGCCCCTAAAATTGATGGGGGACATTTATGTAAAATAGTAATGTGAGTAACATCAAGTGTATCACAATCTTTACATTCAATCATACTCTTCTATTGACAAACCATATAGGAGCACTATGATTTGATGAATCATGTTATACTAGAGCAGAAAAATTGAATTCAAGATTGCATAAATTTTAGACCATTGTCAGTGCATAAGGTTTTGATTAATGTACATAACTAGTCCTTTATTTTTTGATAAGAGATTTAAAGCACATGTAAGTCTTCTACTGTCATTTGAGCGAATAGATTGAGTAACTTGAGGATAATAATAAATGAACATAACAAAATATCAAAATGTTGAATGTTAGGAACCATACTAGGTCTCAAATGTTGGAACATATAAGGTCAAAAATGGCAATGGTGAGCAAAAGGAAATGATTTATTATGTTGTTTACCCAATTTGTAGGCAGGACATTCAAATTTCGCAAGTGAAGTGGGTACACGCATACTATGTTATTTTGTGATCCACCTTTGGGATATAATTATAAGACGTAAATGCTCTTAATTAGGTTGAAATAAGAGTGGTAAGAGAGGTGACTATCATGTGGGTACCGTTAATCATGATGTTGTAGTCAAACTATTTTGAAGTGGAATTTATTGGAGAGCATGGACAAGAGGAAGTGCAAGTGCACGAAAATTAATCATCAGTGAAGATGGAGGAGGGATTTTATGTTGGTTCCATTGCTATTAATTTACTGAGGCAGTTCTTAGACATGGATATATGTTTCAATGTCAGTGGCGATTGTGTTTTTAACAACGCTGAACGTGAAAGTAACAATAAAGATGATAGTGAAGGTAATTGGATTAGGATTGATTCATCTCTTCAAATTCATTTCTTCTTCTACTAGAAATTTGTTTTGATTGATGATCATGAGATAATGCTATTGATTTGGAAGCTTGACTTTTGTTATGGTTTCAATGAAATTATGGAATGATAGGGTGGGGGATAGAAATGTTGGGGGTGTATTGGGATGTTAGTTTTGTGAGCATCAACTAGGTTTTTTGGTTATTTAGTTATACTATTTATTCTATTTTTATCCATCTATGTTTCTTCTCGTCCTTTTCTTATTTGTGTGGTGATCCTTTTCTTTAGTTATAAAATTAGGAACTATTATGTATCACTTAAAATGGTAACTGCATATTTTATTTATTAATTCCCTTAATTGATCATCAGCTTGGAATTCGTGAAACTCCAAGAAACATATAAATGCATACATTAGTGATTTTGGAAGCTTTTGGTCTATAGGCTTTGCACATCATATTTATAAAATGCTACAATCAAATATATAAATTATTTTTTTGAAGTAAAAATATTAGGTAGGTCTAATAGACAACAACTTCTCATTAAAACTTTTTTATCACAGCTTCTCGCAAAAGTTTTTTACCCATACCCGCATATCAAATGAAGCTTGTTTCCAGGATGGCCTCTTACCCTATTCAATCTTAACTTTATAATTTATATTCTTATTTATTTTCCCACTTTTCTAAATAATTGATCCAATATAATTAAATTGATCATATTTAGTTATCAATTTATTTTCTAGTAGTATTCATTGATAATCATTAATATCACATCCATTAAAATAGCATAGCATATATCAAGTTTTTGGACTAATAATTCTATGTTCTTAATCTATTAAATATAAATTTTTTCATTGCGCTAACTTTCTCATTGATTGTAAAATGCATACACTAAGCAAGACAGCTCCTCATGGCGAGGGTGTTAACAAAAGGTTTGCAACTTTATTTGTTGTTAGATGAGCAACGTAAATATTAATTACATGATGACTCTTAAGGGTTGCAGTTGGTGAGAATTAGCTATGCTCTGCTGATAATACTACACCGCTATGTCTAGAATGCTTGGTCAAATGTCAATGCACCTTGTCAAACCTATAGCATGACATTACTTGACTGCATGGAGGCATAGATGAAAAAGTTCATTTAGTTTTGAACTCTTCAACTAAGAGAGTGACTATGCATTATTTTCTTTTAAAAAAATAAGGCTAAATTTGAATTTAGTTATATTGATTTTATTTAATAGAACACTTAATTGTAAGTGGTTAATGCAACCTTTCTCTTTTAGGTATTAATGATGAATGTTTTATCCGTTTGCATGCTTTACGGGGGCTTTGTTATTTTTGTTCTCTGATTTGAAGTTAATTTTCATCTCTCAGTAAAAATGATGTATTATTGCCATTGTTTGCTCAATAATTTACTGTAATTCCGTTTTTTCTTTGAATCTGAAACATGAATACGATTGGTGGCTATGCTGCTGTGGTGTATCTCGTCAGTTTATTTAGGTAAGTGTCAAAACACTAATTTTGATTCGTTACTATGGTGCAGATTCTGACGAATTTAACCATTCTTCGGATTTTCTGCAGGCAGCTATGAGTCTGAGGAGAAGGCCGCTAGGGCACATGATCTTGCTGTTTTGAAATATTGGGGTTTAAGCCAAACGACCAAGCTAAATTTTCCTGTATAGTCATTTAATTGATCTCATTTTTGAACTGTTTCTTTCTGAATTTATTATATGATAAGTTTATGGATTTCTGTAGGTCTCTGATTATGAGGACGAACTTGAGATTATGAAAACAATGACTCAGGATGAGTATGTCGCTCATGTAAAAAGGTATATCAGGCTTTTACATTTGAATACATTGTTCGTTTGTCCTGTTTAGCTGCAGAATCGATAAAATTAATTTTGTGGTGTTGATGCTTTTAAAGGAAAAATAGTTGTTTCTCGAGAGGTGCTTCTGCTTTCAGGGGGGTGACACGGTTGTTACTTTCCTCCTTTCATCTTTAATAAATTAATCAATTTATTCTTGATTTGTCTCATATTGAATAAAATTCCATCTGTGTTTGGCGTAATTGGAATTCTTTTTGGTTTATTTGATGTATAAGACGGAAAGATGGGAAGTGGCAGGCCCGAATTGGTAGGGTGGGTGAGAGCAGAGATGTCAAGGACATATATCTAGGAACTTTTGGTGAGATTTTATATGCTTAAATTATCTCATTTTTATTTTAGAGAAATCATTATTTTGGTTTGAATTATTATTTTTTTGGTTCATTCAGGTACAGAGGAAGAAGCTGCTGAGGCCTATGATATTGCGGCAATTGAGCTGCGAGGAGTGCATGCTGTTACCAATTTTGATATTAGCAACTACTGCGAGGGATCTTTTAAGAGAATGGAGGGACCACCTTGCAATCTACAGACATAGTTCCTTCCATCGGAGTCTCAGCGGGACTGACGACGTCAAAATGATGTATTGTTTATTTTAGTAAGTTCTAATTTCATTCTGGTCTATTTTTTTGAAATGGTCTAAACCACTGATCGCTTAAAGACATGACACATCAATTAATCAAGTGGCTTCTCATTTGTGATATCTTTCCTGGCATTTAGGAATTGTTTTGTGGGTTTTGCCCTGGTTTCTAGGAGCTATTTTAGTTGAGGGAAGATGTTTGTAAACTACTGAATGTCTTGGTGCCGGTTTACGAGCAATTTGAAGCTACAGTTCATGCATGTTCATTTGTAAAAATTTATGCATCTTAGGTAAAAGTTTAAGGAGCTCTTTTTGACAAAAGGTTTGTATACTATTTTTGTAAGGAAAAATTATCAAATTAATTATATGTTTTTAATATGGGAGATATTTATTGAAATATTTAAATAAGTTAGAAGAAAAATAAAAGAATATTTAGAAAAGATAATTGTAATTAATGGAATAATTACTGAGCATATGATTTATAATTTTATTGGGGGTGATATTGGTAGTATCAATCAATAATATTAGTAAAGTGATACTTAGGAATTGATTGTTTCAATCAATAATATTAGAAAATGATACTCAGGTATAATAAGCATTGTTTGTTGGGCGAGATGTGAAAAAAAATGCGAAGATTCATTTAAGCGATTCGAAACAAAATTTTGAATAGAAGTGCATAATAAGAAAATCATTGAGAACACAAGATCTAAAGTGGAAAAAACTCGAGAATGAGAAAAAATCATGGAGCCACACTAGACCATGAATTCACTATGAAAAAAATGAGGAGAATTGTACACATTATACCACACTCAAGACTCTCCAAAATTTGGAATACTTTAGGACACTAATTTCTTTTGTGGTATATATATAAAATAGAACGCTCGACGACGAAGCGAAAAAAATAGAACGAGAAAATTTACACCAGAAAAGAACACAGATTTACGTGGTTCGACAATTTTTGTCTACGTCCACGGAATTGCTGAGGATTTTATTAGTGGAGGAATTTACACCATCGATGACATCGACTTACAAGAAAGAGTTTCTCACTCTTCTTTTTTTCCTGTCTCCTTTCTTTTTCTCCACCCAAAAGCACTAAAGAAGAAGCACAGAGAAATTTCTAATCAAAGTTAATTTAATTTCCATTTTTGTTTCCAGCTTGCTCACCATGTTCCACCTCAAGACAAAGACAAAACTGAGGCGAAAAATCAACGCTGCTATCTCACCGTAAGCCTCTTCAATTAAGGAAGCATCTATTAAATTCTCTGTTAAAGCCAAAGCCAAGGGAGGCGTCCGCCTGTAGCTTTTTTTATCTTCTTTTGCCAAAACAATTCAAAATGACGGGGCCATTATACATTAATTGGATGGATTAAAATATATTAAAAGGAAGAAGCTCAACTCTTCTCTTGCACTTACGAAACCAAAAAAATGAAGAGACGGGTCTTTTCAAAGCAAGAGGCGGGAATCATTTTTCTTCCAAATTTGCGAATCGAAGAAGCGGAGGGCGAAGCTTCGCTTCGCGAGAAGGCGGAGGCTTTTTTTTAATTTAGCCGGGCTCCACATCTAACAAATATCTCACTTGGAGACTGGTACACTGGCAACATCGTTCTTCTTCATCCTTAAACGTGATATCCTCCGCTGGCAGCGTCACCCTTTTCTCAAACGTGATATCCTCCACCTCTGCAACTCAAGACCACTGTCTTCACGCTAGAAGACCAACTAATATTGCACACAACTTTAGTTTCTCAAGAGCAACACCTTCAGCGTTAGAAGATCAACTGAAGTTGCACACAACTTCAGTTTCTCAAGAGTAACACCTTCAGTCAATATATCAGCAGGGGTCTTGTTTCCACAATTTTCTCAAGCAACAACTGTCCATCATCCAACAATGACCGTATGAAGTGACACCCAATTTGAATGTGCTTGGTTCTGGACTGACATGCTGAATTCTTAACAAGGAATATAACGCTCTGACTATCACTGTAGAGAATGTCTTTCTGGTTCTTTTTGCCCAATTCCTCTAAGAAGCTCTGTAGCCATATCATCTCCTTTCGTAGTCCTCGACATTGCTATATACTCGATTCACGTAGTAGATAACGAAACCGTTTTCCGTAGATTAAGCCCCATGATATCGTTAAGATGCTACCAAAATTATAAATATAGCCGGTAGTACTTGTGGTAATGTCTCCAGCTAGATTAGCATCAACATAGCCCTGTACTTCTAAACTCTTTCATGAAAAATACAAACAAGTTTCTGAAGAGCCTCTTAAGCACCTCAAGATCCACTTCACAACTTCCCAATATTTCTTTCCAGGATTACTCATGTATCTGCTAACAACTCCCACTATCCGATCTGGTGCAAACCATATCATACATAAGTGAACCAATAGTTGAAGCATAAGGAGCCTTACTCATGTGGTCTCGTTTCTTCTCTGAATTGGGTGACTGATTTTTGTTGAGTCTGAAATGACTCCCCAAGGGTGTGCCAACTGGTTCGGCTTTATCCGTATTGAGCATGCTAAGTACTTTTTTCACATATTCAGCCTGAGAGAGTCTCAACGTGCCTCTAACTCTTATCTCTGATAATTCAAGGATTTGTTTTGCAGTTCCTAAATCCTTCATTGCAAAGTGGTCTGACATCTGCTCCTTCAGATTATTGATCTTATCAATGCTAGACTTTGCAATAAGCATATCATTCACATACAGCAGTAGGACGATATAGGAATTGTCAAAATACCTGACATAACAGTAATGATCTGCCTGACATATGTTATACCCTGCACTGTGCATGAAATTATCAATTTTCTTGTACCACTGTTTAGGAGCTTGCTTAAGGCCATACAAGCTATTATTCAGTCTGCAAACTTATTCTTCCTTTCCCTGCACCACAAATTCTTCCGGTTGGTATATGTAAATGTCTTCTTCAAGGTCTCTATGAAGAAAAACTGTCTTGATATCTAACTGCTCAAGGAAGAAATCTTTAGTAGTCACCATAGATAGTACCATTCTAATGGTTGTGAGCTTCACCAAAGGAGAAAATATCTTGGAATAATCAATACCATGCTTCCGCTGAAAGCCTCCTAAAACAAGTCTAGCCTTGTTCTTCTTACTGCCATTATGCTTAGTTTTCACCCGATACACCTACTTGTTGTGTAATGCCTTCTTCCCCGGTGGAAGATCTGTCAGCTCCCATGTTTGATTTCTAGTAGAAAATCCATCTCCTTCATAGCCAGCTCCCATTTGATCGAATTTTCATCTTGCAAGGTTTCTTCACAACTTTGTGGATCTCTATCATCTGTCAGCAGATTGTTGTTCAAAGGTGGCGGGTAACGCTGTGGAGAATGTTTAGTTATTTCTGACCTGCGAACTGTATTTGTAGGGGTGGACTGCTCTGAAACTGATTGTGAAACAATGAGAATGAGTGCCCCAGACTCACTCTCCTCGTCACCTGCATCTCTGCTCTACACTGTGACCTCTAGTAAATCATCAAACCTTACCAACTCAGATTTCTGCAGTGTTGTTTCAGAAATTGTACTAGACTTGTCATTGTACATGATATTCTCATTGAAAGTCACATTTCTGTTCTTTATGATTTTTTGATCTTGATCATCCCAGAAACGATATCAAAATGTCTCATCTCCATAGCTAATGAAATAACACTTTTTTGACTTAACCTCAAGCTTGCTACGAACCTCAGGATTAATTAGAATATATGAAAGACAACAAAAAATTTTAAGGTGAGAAAATTTGACATCTTTCCCACTCAAAACCTCCTTAGGCAATTCACAATGTAACAGAATGGATGACCCCCTGTTGATCAAATAAACTGTAGTGCTGACGCTTCTGCCCAGAAAGTAGGTGGTAGTCCGGCGTGCAATCTCATGCTTCTAGCCCGCTCATTAATGGTTTTGTTCATGCGCTCTGCTACACCATTTTGTTGTGGTGTTCCTGGAATGATCTTCTCCATTCTAATGCTCTGAGTTGCAATATTCATTGAATTCACCATCAATGTATTCACCACCATTATCAGTCTTCAATCATTTCATTTTTAAGCGTGTCTCTGTCTCAACCATGGCCTTTCAAGTCCTGAATACATTAAATACATCAGATATATTTCAAGAAATAATTCATACATTTCTTCTATGATCATCAATGAATGTGACGTAATAACGAGAGCCTCTAAGATATGTAACTGAAGAAGGTCCCCACACATCTGTGTGTACGAGATCCAGCTTTCCTGCCTTCAGTTTTCCTGCCACTTTTTAAGAAATGTACCTTCATCAGTTTCCCCATAATACAACTCGCACATGTCGAGATCAACATACTTCAGTTCTGGTAGTTTGCCTCTTGACTGAAGTTCTTTCATTCGCCTCTGAGTCATGTGGCCAAGCCTGCAATGATGTAACTCTCTTGTGCTTTCTGCAATAGTAGTATCAACACTGTTAATTAAATTAGTAGCCATATACATTGTACCTATTTTCTTACCCCGAGCTAGTACCAATGCTTCTTTAGTAACCTTCTAGGTGCTATTCGAGAACACTACTGAATGTCCGCACTCATCAAGCTGCCCAACAGAAATGAGGTTCTTCTTCAACTCAGGAATGTGTCTGACATTTTGTAAAGTCCACTTGTTCTTATTTGGAAGTGCAATGTCGATGTCTCTTATTCCTACCACATTCAGAGCTTCTCCATATGTCAGATATACTTTCCCAAAGTCACCTACAACATAATTTCACATCTATTCCTGGTGAAAAGTTGTATGGAAAGAAGCCCCTGAATCCAGAGATTCCAGTCATCAATAGATCTATGAACTGTCAGCAGTAGAGCATTCTGTGTTTCTTCAGTTACCACATTTGCACTATCATTCTCCGTCTTGGATTTTTGTAGTTCCTCTTTATGTGGTCAGTTTTGCCACAATTCTAGCAAGTTGCTTTCTGACAAGGCCTTGATTTGCTCCTGCATCCGTGCTTTGATTTTGATTTTTCTTTATTTGAGTTTCTGTCCTGTGATCTCCCTCTAAAGTCAATATTTAGTGACGAACTTGAACCTGAGATCTCACCGTAATTTTTCATGTGCATCTCATCAGCTAAAATCAAATCACGAATATCATCATATTTCAGTTTAGATTTACCTGCAGAATTATTGACAGTCATCCTCATGGCTTCCCAACTATTTAACAATGAAGCAAACAAGATCAGTGCACGTATCTTATCAACGTATCTTATCATCAAATTCAATTTCCACAAACGATAATTGATTTGTGATAGTATTAAAATCATTCAGGTGCTTTAAAACAGACGTACCTTTCACCATCTTCAAATTGAATAACTTTTTCATCAGATATACCTTGTTATTCATCGACGGTTTTTGTACATACCTGACAGGGCTGTCATGAGATCTGCAATAGTCATTTCCTCTACGACGTCGTGTGCAACAAATGTCGACAGAGTCAATCAAATAACTCTCAGAATTTATCGATCCAACAAATTTCATTCAACTTCATTCTTTTCGGTCTTTTCCCCAATAACTGAAGATGAAGTTTCTTCCCATAGAGGTAGTCTCCTATCTGCATCATCAAGTAACCAAAAACCGTGTCATCAAATTTCTCGATTTCTGAAACCTCTACTTTTTCTGTAGTCATCTTCTTTCCTCAAATCTGAACCAAATCTCTGATACTACTTTTTGTGGTATAATATAAAATAGAACGATCGACGACGAAGCGAAAAAAATAGAACGAGAAAATTCACATTAGAAAAGAACACAAATTTACGTTGTTTGGCAATTTTTGCCCGCGTTCACGGAATTACAGAAGATTTTATTACTTGAGAAATTTCCACCTTCGACGCCGACTTAACAAAAAAGTTTATCACTTTTCTTTTCTTTTTTTTCTCTCTCTTCTTTTTTTCTCCACCCAAAAGCACTAAAGAAGAAGCACATATAAATTTCTAAGCAAAGGCAATTTAATTCCCTTTTTGTTTCCTGCTTGCTCACTGTATTTCACCTCAAGACAGAAAAAACGTAGGCGAAAAATCAAAGCTGCGATCTCACCGTAAGCCTCTTCAATTAAGGAAGCATCTATTCAATTTCTCTGTTAAAGCCTAAGCCAAGCGAGACGTCCGCCTGTAGCTTTTTTTATCTTCTTCTGCCAAAACAATTCAAAATGGCGGGGACCATTATACATTAATTCGATGGATTAAAATATTTTAGAAGGAAGAAGCTCAACTCTTCTCCTGCAGTTATGAAACCAAAAAAAATGAAGAGACGGGTTTTTTCAAAGCAAGAGGCGGGAAACATTTTTCTTCCAAATTGCGAATCGAAGAAGCGGAGTTCGCGGGAAGGAGGGAGCAGGCGGAGGCTTTTTTTTTTTTTTTTTAATTTATCCGGGCTCCACATCTAACAATTTTCTGTTCTCTGCACAAGAGAAATCAAAATCGCATTTTTTCCAATCGCCATACCAAACTTTACTCGGAGAACAACTAAAATTTGGTTATGGGTGTCAGAGCACTGCGATAAGGCGTTGTAGAGCTTTGGTGGGCATTGTAGTGTTGTGCTCTCGGGCAGGGGTGTAAGTGAGTCAAGCCAACTCGTGAGTTTGCTCGAGCTCGACTCGATAAGTGGCTTGTGAACTGAGATCGATGTGCTAACAAGATAAACTCAATGTAGCCCCAACTTGACTCATTAGCTTGTGAACAAGCTCATTTAAATATAATCAATATAAAATGAACTAAAGAGTACGGTAAAATTTAATATTTTATCTTTAAATTTTTAAACTGTTTGAAAAAAATTATATTTTACATTTTACATAAAGTGAGTTCTTATCATTTATCTCTTAATTAAATGTTTAATTTGTCATTTTATTATAACATTAACTTGAATTAATATTATTTTCTTTTTTTTCATAATAAACAAGCTGGCTCCCGAGCTAGCTCGAATTTAAAGAATTAAGCTCGAGCTCAAATTCGATTAATTAATTAAGCTCAAGCTCAAGCTCAAGCTTAAGCCAATGGTGGCTCAAACTCAACTCATTTACACCCTTGCCCTTGGGTTTTGAATTTGAACCGGGCATTGCGGTATTCTCCTTCGGGCGCTACACTGTCATACTCTCTGATTCTGAAACATGAACTGAGCTTTGCGGCTTCATCTTCTGCGCTCTGGGGCACTAGATACAAAACTTTTTTCCGGGGACAACGCTCCCAAACCAAATGCATGACAACCTTGATTGGCTAAATTTGGGGCTCTGAGCACTGAGCAGACAATTGAACAACACAATATCAAGCTCCACCTAATAAATTTGTTGGTACATTTTATTGAAGAATCAGGATACAGTTTTTAAGAGTTGAAGTTGTGGTTATGCAATAAGAGAGTATTATGAAGGCTTATAGTTTGTTTTATAAAACTATAACTAGGCCATAGATTTTGCATGAATTTAGGTGTTAATGGATAAAAAAATCATTATTGATTGATAGTGTTACGATGGCATGTTAAATTGTGAATAATAAATGAATGATTATACTTAAAGGAATTATTGGAGTTGATGATGAGATGGTTGTTGATATTGAAGTTTGGAGTGAAATGATCATTGAGATAGATTTTAAGGGATGTTTAGAGTTTGCAACTAATTCAGAATGATGTGAAATGTGGAAGAACTTATACAAAGTGGTGTTACCTATGTAGAAGTTTGGAGGTTCATGTTCCATTTAGAGAATTTATCTTGACAGCTATTTGTATTTACTTTGCATTGGATTACAAAAGTTGAGATAATGGAAGGATAATTCAATTGGAAGAAAACCAAAGTCTTGTAGGAGAAGAGTCAAATTCTTTTCTAGTATTTTTACATGATATTTATAAGCCGTGACCTTGAGATTCTTGTATATGGTACTCATTTGAAGCATTGTCATGTCTTCTTTACAAATGTCATATATAAAAAGCAATGATCTCACTCTTTTGTGTAGATGCCTGTTTTTAGATTCTTTTAATGAATGATTCTCATTTGTCACCTTTATGACATACATTATTGACGGTGGGACATCTTTGTCACCATCTAGGTTGACCACTCAAATGCATGCATGGGGTATCCCCATTTCGAGTGTTGTGGCATCCTTGAATCATCGTGAGTGAGCAGTACATGCCTTTTCTTAATCACCGTTTTTTTGGGGCTTTAGTTTGTGGCATTCATTTGAGTTGGGAGAAGCATTTTGAGCTAAACAAATGGTTTACATTGTGTTACACCGACGCTTAA
Organism: Papilionanthe hookeriana x Papilionanthe teres; assembly: GCA_022702705.1. NCBI lineage: Eukaryota > Viridiplantae > Streptophyta > Magnoliopsida > Asparagales > Orchidaceae > Papilionanthe > Papilionanthe hookeriana x Papilionanthe teres. The sequence goes on along the minus strand of CM040425.1, from coordinate 63,802,309 downwards.
GGGCAATTTACTCCTTTATGCGCTTCGAGGCGATTTATTCTTTTTTATTTATTATTGTTTAATATAAATAGGGCTAATATATTTAGGGTCAGGGTTATGCATTTGATTGTGATATTGTGTTTTAGGTTTAGGATTTGGGAGAGATCGTCTGCCTCTCAAATTGTAGGTGTTGGAAGAAATCGCCTACCTCTCAATTGTAGGTGTTTTTATTTACGGATTGTGTTGTTTTATTTTGATGAAAGAAAAATATTTTGTTTTCCCTAAGTTTTGTGAAATTGGCTCCCTTTCGTATCAAATTGGTGTCAGAGGAATCCAACAATCGATTGTTGGGAAACAAAGAGTTCGAGGGTCCATATAATCCATGATTCCAACTTTATCGTGATAAGGGCCATTGGGAAGTTGAAGACGGGATCAATCATGATACAATTGCGATAAGAGCTAGTTGGGAAGCTGGAAGCCGAAGAAAGGATCGATCGTGATATAGTCGCGGTAGTTCAGCATGAAACTTTTAGATGTAGCGATTCTTTGTTGTCCCCTTCTTCGCTGGCTCACGAGTGTATCACGATCATTTCACAAACATTAGGCTAACTAGAGCTTATTATCGTATGTTTGTCCGAATATTGATCTAATGACATTCTTTTTTAAAAGCCGCTAGAGAATCTAATTGAAAGAATTATCGGGTCTGTTTGAGGGTGTTCCACAGATATCTACTTAAATCTCTCCTCACGCATGAATATATTTCTTCTAGTTGAGCAACTTTGTGTTTTATCTTTTTGGATCCTCTTAGTTGGGTGGACCTTTTTCGGTCCTTCTTACTTGACTTTATCTCATTTCACTTTGTTAATTTTTATCCATTAAATTATACAAATGAGACTGAAAAGTCTTACCTTGCCACATGTACAAATTTTGCTATTCTCGATTGTTGAAAAATGAAATTAGGCTATTTGGGTTTGTAACATAAGGGTTAGAATTTTTTTTTCTTATTTAAGTTATTTTGTTTAATGTCATTATATATATATCAGCATATTTGTTTAATATTAATTGTTGAAATTTATAGTAGTTATTATCACAATTTCTTTTCATCGTTGAGAACATTCTCCTTTATTTTATTATGCTTATTTTTTCTTTCTTTGCCACATGTACAACACTTGGCTCATCAATATCTCGACTAGTTTAGATTTCTTAGAGAACATCTCATTCTGAGATCAACAACAAAAACAAAGCCTTAATCCCACTAAGTGGGGTCGGTTACATGAATCCTTTTTTTCCATTGAGTCCTATTATTTTCATATTTTCATTTAATTATAATAAATTAAGACCATTTTCTATACAATAAGCCCAAGTCTTCCTTGGTCTACCTCTGCCTTTCTTAACATAAGTCGAATCTAAAGCATCTATTCTCCTAATTGGATCATTAGATGGTCGACGTTACCATACCATCTAAGACGACTCTCTCTAATTTTGTCCGTCACTGGAACGGCACAAACCCTATCACGGATATATTCTAAGATCTATTTACTAAATTCAATAATTTTGTTGATATTTTAAATAGCACTTGGCTTAGATGTCTTGTTTCTCCTTGCACCATATACCCTTGATGCTTCTTACTATTGATGTTAAGAGTTATCATATTTATTATGATTTAGGAGGCTAACATACTAATATTGTCATATATGTAATATTTGTTGTTAGAATCTATAGCATTTATCATTGGAATATATCCTCATTATTGAGGATATTATTTTTTATTGTATATATCTATTTTTTTTGGCTCATCACTTGCCTTTATATAGACGAGTTTGTACCAACACCTTAATTCAATCAAATAAATATATAATATTTTCAACTTTTATTAAACGAGTAGATAAAATTAGTGCCTACATATTAGGAAAGAAAAAATATAGCCTAACATGTCATTATTATAAGTTCTTTCAAATATTTGGTTAAGAATGTATTTAACATGTTTAACTAAACATCTCAAACAATAGTCAACAAAAAGGAATGAAAAACTGAAGATTCATAAAGCTGACATCAAATAATTCAGGATAATGCAAATTTCCTAATAATGATGATGACAAATTTGCATCATAAATTTGCCATTCCTCCTACTTGAAAATGTTGGGAGTGGAATTCATTTAATTTTGGGTGTTTAGTAGCGATAATGTGAGGCTCAAACAAAATTTGGACAGAAATAAGATAAAAGGCGTTTTACTAGTCAAGAAAATTGAGGTTTACATCACAAAATGCGGCAGATGAGCATGTATAAATGGCTATTCATATTCTATAGTTAAATGTTGCTGCAAGCCTGCAAATTGTCTGTTGTTTGATCTTTCCTTTTAGCTGTATCATAAAGAAATGCTTAATTCTTACCAATACATTTGGGTAAGAATTTTTTTTAAGTTTTACTAAGAGAGAAATGAAATACTTTTATTCTTTTATTTTCAAGTGGAAGAAGAGAGCATCTTAGGCTTTCATTTTCATCAATTTGTATTCTACAACACAACCAGGGCGACGACATTTTGGCAAATTACAAAACTGGCCAACATCAGCTGGCTTCTTATCTCTGTAGCAGAAATCGTGCATTAATATTTGAAAGATTTACATACGTAGGACTGAAATCCAATGTATTCACCTACCTAGTACCTAAACGTCAATTTTTACATGTTTACCATCATACATATGCATGAAAGGTGCGCAACACTTTTTAGAAGTTAAAATTTTGATAGTGTTACCTATGTAAATGCATAGGAATTGGGTGGTATGTATGTAAATGCCTTAAAAGTTTCAAGCGATCAAACAAAGCAAGAGCAAACCAGATTCTTATTAGAAGACGGAAAATTAATTTTGGAGAATAGTTTGTCTTTTCTTTTTAGTTTACTGTAAAGTTTATTTCAAATTATTTTGAATCCATGGTAGGGATGATTACATTAATGTGAACTGCAATAGCTCGGCATGTTACTGATTGTCCGTTTGTTCCATGTTTTTATTCAAAGCTGCAAGCCTGCATGTGAAGCTTTTGAACTTCAGTGATACTGATCTTTGTCCTCCGAGGGATGATGACTACTTCTTCAGAACTTGGATTCTCCATCAGATCCAACTTCAAAAAAAGGTAGGGATGTTTGCTTCTTTATTTTGACGTCCTATCTGCCTGTAAGGTCATGCTAGGCTTTTTGAGAATGAATTCTTGATCAAGAGCAGAGACAGGGAGCTAGACAAAAGTTAGTGCCTGTGCTTGTCACCCAAATACGATCGATAATAAAATAATAAGATTTATTTACACATGACTTGATTCTTTTGTATTATTCATGTAGCACGTAAACTTTAATTTTATATGTATGGCACTTATCTATACATAAAAATGTGTATTTCACTTTTTTTAAAATTAAAATAATGATATTGGTGATATGATATGAAAGATTTGGATATGTAAATGTAAAAAAGTAAAGTTTACATGTTAGATATGTAAAAACATAGGAATTGGGATGTTTAGGGTAAAAAAAAAAAGAGCGGTTAAAGTATCAAAATTTTGTTATAAACATTTAATTTTAAATTTTATTTTTTGATTTCACTTTTAATATTATTGCAAATGTCTTTTTTTTTTAATATATATTTTTAATCGAGCTTGAAAGCTTATATCATGGTTGTACTTTTATACTATAATCGAGTCATAATATATAAAATTTTCAACTTATGTTTAAGATTATAATAAATATCTTCATCATTTTTCGATTGAAATAAATTATTCCATTACTTGATTTGAAAGATTAATATCATAAATCGTAATAAAAGAATCTCAATTGTATTTATGTTTGCAGCCCCTGACTCAATCAAATGGAGGAGGATAAAAAAGAAAAGAGTATTTTATTAGCGAAGTACGCAATCAAAATGGATCCGAGCGGAATATTGAAGTCCTTGCCAGCTAACTTTTGAACAGAGATATGAAATGCTGAACTGAGCTGATCTCAATATAAATGATGCGTTTTTACTATGGTGCTAATAGTTGCATCCCAAAAAGGATGTACTAGCGGCATTAATGGCCTATTGTCAGATGTTGTTTGTACTCAACTGCATAAGCAGAGCTATTAAATTATGGACAGCCTGATCTGCCAGCATGAGAAATTGAATTCTGCATAAGGCTCAAGTGGAAATAATTCAATAATTGCGATAGATGGTTAGGAAATAACTGCAGGTGCTTAACAACAGGACATCTCAGATCTTTCTTCTGTTGGGTAATGTTTGAGTCCGTTGGAATTATAATTTTACTAAGTAATTCTTTTGTAACACGAATAAAATAAGAAAATCACCTAAAAACTGATGAAACAAAAGCATGCGCTACTAATTCCACTAGACTTTCTTGAGCATAAACAAGAGTGAAGCTCTCAAAGTAGTTAACCCATTCAAACTAATTGTAAGTTTGGAAAAAAAAAAGGAATGAGATTTTTGTTTGCCGGCAAAATAGATGGCCTTAGCTTAAAATAGATTACACCTTTAAAAAATTATAATGATCCGTGTGAATCTTGACATATATTTGAACCAAAAGTTTCAAAAATCAAAGGTGAAAAAGCAATCATTCCAATTTATGAGAAATGAAGTGTTTCGGTGAGATAAATTACATCTAAAATGATTTTACATGTCCAAGTGAGTCCAGATAATGCACCAAAAGTATAAAGAGAAGCTTTGCAGTATATTTTGACAAGCTTATAATAAAATCTTCAAAAATGATAAGCTTATAATAAAATCAAGTATATAGATAAGATGGAACTAATGGGCTCAAGATTACTTAATTTTGACTTCACAAAAGAATTCAAATACTCATAAAACTACATGATGAAATCACTTTAGGCAATCTGATGGAGTGATCCGAATTTATGAAAGTTGTCACTTACAAAATTTATAAATAATCCCCAACTCTTTTCAAGGGATTTGACCAGGATGACAAGAATGAAGTTCCAAGCTCTTGAGGATTTTTGGGTTCCACCACCACTACGACACCATTGCGGGCTAACATGTCAGAGTGTTAACAGCAGGATGCCACCACCAACGTCGATCCATTGCCGCCATTGTCATTTGATAATTGCAGTTGCCATCAAGCCACCATCAACGAACCATCATCGTCGTGCTAGACCACTATCGTTGGGTTGCAGCGGCTATAAACCACCATCACTCATCCAACGTTGCACCATCACTGCTAGGCTAGATCGTTGACGTCAGCCCACCACCGTCATTCTGGACTGCAGTCGTCAAGCTGTTGCCACCACCATTAGGTCGTTATCATCGAACTACTAACGCCATGTAGGGTCACCATCATTGAGATATCATCCTTACTGGACCACCAACTTCGAATCGATGCTGAGCTGCAATCATTTCAGTCAGGTTAGCATTGTTGAGCCACTGCCACTGTGTCAGACCGTTGTCGGGTTTTCATTTCCACTAAACCAAAGACATCAGATGGACACTGAGTTGCCATCGCTATCACTGCCGTCACCTTCAGGTCACCATCGTTAGACCAACATTGTCGTGCAAAATCATTTTTGTTTGGTTGTAGCTGCCATAAGGCCATCATCATCTAATCGACGCCGAACCACCACTCAAACTATTGTCGCTAGGCCACTGTTGTCACCGTTAGGCTGACTTCAAGCAAACACTACCATCATTACCTGGTCAGCATATCTCCCAGTCAACACTATGTTAAATCATCGATGCCTAACAACTGCCTACATTGTCTTACACGGCCATCATTATCAGATCATCATCACTCAATCACCGCTATGTGGGATCACTTATCGCTCGATCGCCACCATCATTGTGACACATCATCATTATCAATGGATCATTATCTGATGACTGCCACTGCTATCATGGTAGACCACTTCATCAGGCCTTTGCCATCACCAAACTATCATTGCTTGAGCAACTTCACCGCTATCACTAGATCATTATTGCCCGACCACCATCTTCATCACAACACACCAACTTTATCAAACCACTTTAGTTTGGTTAATGATGCTACTATCATCACCATCACCTAGCTGCCGCTGCCATCAAGCCACTATCGCACAATTGACACCACTTGAGCCCTACCATAGTCATCGAACTATAGCCATCTATTAAAGTTATTACTTCTTCAAACACCAATTTTTTTTTAACATAATCTCATAATCGTTATCAACACTAAACCATCATCACTTGCCCAACACTGCTAGAACATACCAACTGTCATTAAACTACTATTGCTCTATCAATGTCGTAGCTGTCACTGCCATCATCAGACCATTACTGCCTTCATCGAGTTACTATCTATTGTCCCCACTATCACCATACAATTGTCACCTATCAACCAGTAAAGCAAAGTCACATGGTTGACTTTGTTGTTGTTGCCACTATTTATTGGTTGTTATCAGAGTTGCCATTAGATTATTGTGCCCAGCTGACGTCATTGCCATAGTTATATCTCCATTGTCAGCTCACCATCATTAAATCATTGTTGCATGACTATGACTACCACTATTGTTGGATCATAAATTCCTAGCAACATCGTAATTTTTGACAATGAATAAAAATCTCTTTCACACACTCCTACATTCTATCTTCTATCATTGTAGCTAGTTTGCTTTCACTTCCTTAATATTTTCCCCAGTTCTTGTAATATAATTTTATGGTGTTCAAGGGCAGGCAAAGCCTTATAACATATATTTGAATAGTGGAGTAATTTTAACTGGTCTAGTCCTCGTGATTTTTTCCTTTCTTTTTTTCCACATAAAAACCCCTAGTGTCCATTCTATTAGCCCTTTTTTATCTATGTATGAGCTGAATTTTCATATAATATCAAGACATCAATATATCTTTATCGGTGACAAATCTTTAGCACACACCAAATGTATCATTTGAATAAATCGTTGATAGCTAATTTGAATTATTTCAGTTGATGATAGTGCATTTTAAAGGTTTAAAAAAGGGTGGGGGTGATGCAAGAGTTGAGATAGCAAATATGAAAATAAGTTTTAGATAGTTTCATATTTGTAATTGCATTTCTTTGATTCTAATTTCTTATTTTATGGTTTGGATTGTCTACCCTTGGAAGGCTATATATAGACTGTTTTGTTTTTGAATCATATAAAAGATAACCAATTTTCTATGCCACAAAAGACTTGTTTCTTTGTTTTCTATTTTCTATATTAGGTATACTTTGTTTAAAATTTTGCATCCTAGAAGTTGTGAGAGCCATTCTTAATGGTGTCTAGGCTCTCTGCCATTCTGGTGTTATTCCGTTTGGAAACACCATCTTATTTTCTTTTTTTGGGTGGTATCCTTTGTGTTATCAGAGCTAATAAAGTCACCACAACGACGAAAAAATCAACATCCGCTTCTCAAGTCTTGCTAGAAGATTTGCAACAAGACTATGGTAGTTATAAGACATGCAATGGGATTATGATAGTTATAAGAGTATAACTTTGTTAGTGATAGTTTGATGAGAAAGGGGTTTTATATTTAGGCTTAGATTTAGAAACATTCATACCATCTGCTCAATCTAGTTATATAATTTTATATATAATAATAGGTATGTCAATCAATTAGAGATCAAAAGAGAATGAAATTTCAACCATCCATTGTTGATAAGAGCAAAAATATTTGTGTTTAATCTATACAAAGTCAACAAAATTCCTCCAAAATGTATAATAAATATAAATTCTTATTGTTAGAGATACTCTAAACTTTTGAATGATAGGATAATTTTGTAGTTCTCATGGTGTTGGCAGTTCTCTTTGTTGACCTCTTATATTTTAGCATTTGAGCTTCCTCCACCACAGATGTGAGCTCCACCTTAGCTACTATTAATCACCTTTACGAACTTCTTGTGTTGCCTTGTTCGTCACATTTCAATTATGACATATCTTGAAAGTAATTTATCTTAAATACTTTTCGCCTTTATTTCTTTATTGACCTTTTATTTATCGCTACTAAGTTGTGTCATCTCGACACACATCTTAAAGAACGAACACTTTGATTTCCCTTGATTATTAGTATCCCAATTTTTTTGTGCCACCCCACTTACCACTTTAAGATAATGTGTATCCTTCACTTCTAAAGAGGATAGCTCTAATCATCTTCAATGGCATGTCAAAACTTTTAGTGCTCGCTCATTTATCATTATAAGATCCTGCAATCTTTCCATCTAGGAGGAGGATCATTTAATCCATTCTTAGTGCCTTCATTGACCTTTTAAGAGTAAATTATTTTTTTCTCAAGCTCTTAACATCTTCGCCTCAAAGAGAAGAATCTTCTTAATCATTTTACTTATTTCTCTGATCTTATAATACCATCTCACTTGCCACCTTCAGGTGCCACATTCCTATTTTACTACCTTTACCTCTATTAATAGGGTTATCTTGACACTTAATCTTATTGCATCCTCAACAATAAGGGGGTTTTTTTGTAGTATAATATTATTTGCATTTAATTCATTCAACTTATAATTCAATAAAGGGTGCCATTTTTTAAACTAAAATTACTACAAGCTATGTCAACTAGGCATGACTATGGTTTTTTCAAGCAAAAAAATTTGTATTCTTTGCTTGCTTCATTTTACATAGTTGATTGTAAATAAATATGCAAAACGATGAAGATTGTGATCTCTCTCCATTGATTAGACCTCTCGCTCACAAAAATTACTATGACATAAATACATTATTAAAACTTGAAAATTTAATATAACAATATAACAAATATTTCAATCAGATTATATTGATGTGATTGTTGTTGATTTATTTAAGAAGTCTCAAACAACTAAAAAAAGAACACTATTTTAATTAATATGTAAATAATAAATGAATATAGCTATAAAATTTAAAGATTGGAGTTATACTTATATTGATTCCAAATATGTCTGTGGATCATGCCTAATGAATAGAATATAGAAACCAAGAGAGGGAGAGAAAGAGAGAGACAAAGAAGGAGTGATTCGATGATTGCCCCTAGTGGGGCAAAGTGGGGAGTTTGACTGGCTCTCATACCCATTATATATATTGAAAGAAGTTATTATAAGAGAAGAGGAGAATGATATTTAAGTGCCCTCATCTCCAGAAAAATTAATATCTCTAGAAAGATTTTCAGTTATATACTTTTCTTTTTTCTCTCCTTTTGGGCAGATCATTTGCCGTGGCACGACTTCAGAATCTGGGTCTGTGGTTTGGAAAGTGTGGCGCGACTGCTTCTCTGGAGGTCTTGGGTTTTACCCCGTGGCTCGTGTTCCTTTGTTATGTTGTGACAAGGCTACCCTCACGTAACCTTATTGCCTCTCTCTCTCACGAGTCTTGCCCTAATGTCCCCCTCACTTACGATGCTCACATGGCTACCTCTCTCGTGATTCTTACGATATTGTGCTGCCTCAATCTCTCTCGCTTCTCTGGATTAACTATTGCAGCGAGTTCTCCTCTCCCTCTCCTCTCTCTTATGTTTGGATTTGTTTGGATCATTTGATCCTCCCTAAGTGCAGTCATTCCTCTTCGTGCATTGGTTTTTGATCATTTGCTCGGCCTCTATTTCAGTTCTCTAACTTAGTATAAATGCTATTGTTTTTTATTTTTCAAATGGTTGTGTGCTCGAGACTTTCGTGGGTTATCTATGCTCTTATCATTCGATGGCTTTTGGTTGATTTTGGATTTTAGGATTTTTGGGAATTCCGCGCGCAATGACTTGGAAATAGGTGATGGGTGATACACCTAAAATATATAGTTTTTTTATGCACAAATTTATACCCATTTTTGATGATATTACACTTTAATGGAAGGTATTTTGTGTATTTCTTGCAGATATGATGAAAATAAGTGAATATGATGAAAGAAGCAAAATTGTATCAAATTTGGAGCAAAAAAATGAAAAAAAATTGAATTTTCTTCATTTTTTTGTGCCAATTTCAAGGGGTGTTTGAAGCAACTTTTGGTGGTGACTTCTTTAACTTCCCATGGGCGGCAAATTTGAATGAAGGGATGCATCTTTTGGTGGATACGTTGAATCGAGACATAATTTGAAGAGACACCAAGACACCTTTTGGGTTATTATTAAAATTATGTCATGTAATGAGTCTAATAGTGATTAGAGAGTCTTTTTAGGGAGTCTAGTTTTCAAGAGTCATCTTCTAGTTTCAAAAAGTCTTTCCTAGTTTTACTTTCAATCTTTTATTGTTTATAGTTTAGTTAGTTTAGTTTTAGAGGAGAAAGGGTTGGTGTAAAACTTTCTTTCTACCAATTTTTCTTTTATCAATTTATCTAGTTTTTATTGAAGTATAAAGTTAGAATTGGAGTCAACAGAGTTGGGCGCCAACCTCTGTAGTGTTGTCCTGTGGAAAGTCAAGTTTGAAAGGAACTTTCGGAGTCTTGTGGAGAGGATTTTCAGATAAGTGTTTACTACTGTTTTCTATATTTAGTTTTTCTTGTTGTGTTTTCTTTATGCTTTCTATTTTCAAATCATGTGTGCTTGTGTTTTCTCCACGAATTTGAAGTAGTTTTCTTTATCTTTTTCTTTCTTAAACGAAGAAGTATTTAAATTATGTATGATTGTGGTGGAATGTATAGGTGTTTAAAGTTGGAATAAGTTGTGAAGATTTAATTCCATGAACTTAATTTACTTCTTAATTAAGCCAGTTAAGATGTTAAATTTATTGTGAGACTATGTAAGATCCAATGTGATATTGTCTCAAACAACAAATGGTATAAATCACATGCAATTATATGGATGAGAATTGTAGTCCATATAATTGAATGCTTAGAAGATATGCTTTTAATGGGGAGTAAAAATAGAGGTCTTTAGAGAGACAGGCTAAATCCTCCTAATTTGGGTTGATATTTTAAATTTTTTTATGAGAAGTTAGCCCCCAGGTGGAGGGAATCGAGGGAACTCTAGAGTGAGAGCTGGTAGCTTCCCTGCCTAACCATGTTCGAAATTTTAAAATTTCAAATTAACCAATGTTTTTTATAGAACCAAGTAAGGGTAAAGAATAAATTTGCTCCTATTTATCATAACACATTTAAATACTTCCACAACAATACTTTCATAATTATTACTGCTTTATAAGAGAAAGAAAAAGATATTTTATTTCCTAGTATTTTATACAACATTTTAAAGTTCTGATAATTTTCATTTTCTGCTTAGCTTTTATTAAAAATATCAAAAACAATTTTTAAGCTTTTCAAATCAAAACATACTTTCAAAAGTCATTATAAAGTAAAAATATAATTTTCTTAATTTCTTAAAAAATTTTTTACATTTCCCTGTGGGTTCGATATCTCATGGCTTAATCAGAAAGTCCAATATTACTTGATAAACGATACATATACTTACGTAGTATCCCATATTATAAAATCATAATTTTTATATCTAAATCATCAACACATATATTCGGTGTTGAATCATGTCTTTGGGGCACATATATTTATCGGGATCAATGGGTTTCAGTTGATGTTGGATTTTAGATTTTTGTTTGCACTTTTATGTTCTTGATGTTGGCCGAAAATGTGTGGTGGTATTGATTGCACATGAAATGACTTGGAAACAGGGTGTGCTTTTCGGTTGATGTTTGATTATGGTTTTTTATTTGCTCTATTCTATTCTTATTGTGGACCGAATATATGTGGTATTGTTGATTCCACGTGCAGCGACATGGAAATATAAATGATTACTTGGAACATACATGATAATTATGTTGGTGTGTGGAGGTGATGACAATGATGTTGTTGATGTGTTGCATTGTTTGTCTGTGGAGGTGGTGCTAATGGCGTTGTGTGTGGAGGTTTTGGTGCATAGATGCGTTCGTGTTAGTTGTGTTGAGGATGTGTTGGAATGTGGAAGCGTTGGTGGTGGATCTGTTTATGTTGTGGATGTGCTTGTGTGTGGATGTGGATGTGGAGGTGGTGGTGTAGGATGGTTGATGTGTGGTTTTGTTTGTGTTGGTGCGTGGAGGTGGTGTTATAGGTTGGTTGGTGTGTGGAGGTGATGGTTAGTGTCTGGTTGTGTTGTGTTGGTGGATGTGTTGGTGTGTGGAGGTGGTGGTAGTGGTAGTGTGTATGGAGGTGTTGGTGTGTGAAGGTGGTGGTAGTGGTGTTGTGGATGTGTTGGTGAGTGGAGGTGATGGTAGTGGTGTTGTGGACATGTTGATTTCTTGCTGTGTTGGTCTGTGGAAATGGTGATAGTGGTGTTGTAGATGTATTGGTGTGTGGAGGTGGTGTTAGTGGTGTTGTAAATGTGTTGATATGTGGAGGTATTAGTGTGTAAGGCGATGGTAATGTTGATGTGTAGGTGGTGTAGTGAAGTGGTGTGGAGAGGCATTAGTAATGATATTATGGTATGCTTATTTTTCTTTGACTTGTGGTAAATATTTTTTGGAGAAAAAATTATGTTGATTAGTTTTTTTTCCATGCAAGTAATACAATGGTTTAAAAAAAAGAGGCTGGATCATCTACAATGTGGAATAAAGATATAAAAATAATATTTTGTGACATTTGCTTCAAGTAGGTCGACTTGGGAAATAGGCTGACAACCTATTTCAACAAGGAGGGCTCTCAAAATATTATAAAAAATTTAAAAGAAAGTATAGACAGGGAGTACAATAGGATATGATTAAAAAATAAATGGGATCAATTAAATAAGGATTGGAAAAATCTGAAAAGAATTGAAGCGAGGATCCACGGGCTTGTGTCGGGATCCGATAAAATGAACAATAGATGCTTCTGACGAGTAGTGGGTAGAGAGTTTGGGGTTGAGCATTTTTGAAACGCCAACTGCTTTTGTCAATTTTTTTTCCAAATGCATCAACATGTCTTATGAAGCTGTAGGCGGTGGCAGCTGCGAATAAATTTAAACACAGTGGCATCGATCTTGAATTGTAAGAGAAGTTAGATTGTATGTTTGGTGGGGTCTTGGAAACAAGTAATAATGCATGCGCCCCTAGTGAGGCAGGGTTTAGTGGCATCATTGAAAACTTGGTTGTTGATCCAACATGTGATTCTAATGAAGGCCTCAGGCCGAACTTCAATGAAATTGAATCCATTAGCCGATTAAAGCATCGCATGGTTGAGAAGAAGAAAAAAGAGGGAGATGCTTTCATCAGAAGCCAAATTTCAAAGTTGGTGGCTTCATGCAACAAAAATCCTGGCCCATCACAAGCAAAATCTATCCAGCATGTTATGCAAATTCTTTCATTATATTCTTGTGGAACATTTTATATTTGCTATTGGACGGGCCTCTGTTCACGCTGCTTTGAATATTTTATATTTGCTATTGGTTTTTTACTTTTTCATTGAGATGATGTTAAAAATTGATTTGCATTTTTATTTTTCATCTTCATGTTTTCTATTTTTTTCTCTAATTTTATTTTCACATGGTTTTTGTTCATATAATTATTGTAGCTAATTCGGTGATACTTATGTGTTAGCTATGTCAACACCGAATAACATTGATACAAATAGAGAAAGACGTAGAAGGAGAGTTGCAGCTGCAGTGTGTCTGATATACGAGTATTATAACTCGTACATAGAGCACTCTCCTTGCATTACATCCTCGTACGTTAATGACAAATGAGTTGGGGAGTTGCTTGCACGCCAACCAACGAGATTCAACAATATGTTTCTCATGACACAGGTGATATTCATCAATCTGTTGGAGGAACTGCATAAGAATCATGGACTTCATGGCTCCAAATATGAGATATAACATACCCGACTTTGAGAGAACAAACATTGTTATGTGGGGCAAGAGATAAATGTTCAACAAGAGCCACTCCTATTACACGATGTCATTGAAAGGACATTTGGACTTTTAAAGAAGAAATGAGTCATATTTCATCAAATATCAACACATCCGTTTCTCAAAGAAGTGCAAATAGTGATTGCCACGACGACTCTCCACAATTATATTCGACGATGTCCTTCCTGAAACAACATTGATTCCTGAATAGCATAATGCAAGATTTTGCATAATAAAAATAAAATGGCAGTATAGTTTATTTACGAAGAAAATATATTCTCATTTCATACAAATAGCATTTTTCTATAGAACCGCCAAAAATATACTGAACAGTTTAATCATAAGAGCGTATCAATATAACTGTCAGCATTTCCTTGACCGATGGGCTCATCCCTTCATGCACGAATATATATATATATATATATATATATATAGATATATATATATATAGAGAGAGAGAGAGAGAGAGAGAGAGAGAGAGAGAGAGAGAGTAATAGTTAGGAAACAAAATAAATACTCTCGTTTGTAATTAATTTACATTACAGTTTCTTTTATTACTATAACTAAGAATCTTAGTGTCCTATATACTAAAAGGGATTTATATCAATAAATGTGACACATATATAGATTTAGGTGGTTTTGTACTAATAAAGAATCCTTTTATTTATTTTAAGATGCTGTAAAAATATAAATCTCACTATAATTTTAATATATATTTTATAAAAATCAATAATGTAAATATGAACATATATGATAAAATAAAAAGATAATGGAATTTTATGAGAGCCTGAAATATACTCCTAATAAACAGTAAAAGAGGCATTTACATACAAACCAGCCAATTCTTATGCATTTACATATCTGACACCTAAACTTTAATTTTTACATTTAACACCATTTTATTCATAGGGAAGGTGGCATGTATGTAAAACAAAGTTTAGTGTTAGATATGCAAATACATAGTAATCGAGTGGCATGTGTGTAAATCTTCCAATATTAAAAAAAGGTTACTACAGAAAATAAAAAAAAAAGGCGAAGGGCATTATATCTTTTTGTGTAGCGTGGGTTCACTTTTGATGGTCCCTTTCATGGGTGACATTATCATTGCCTGAGGAAATAAAGTTTGCAGACTGTAAATATATGTGATATGTCTGTTGGTTCAATAAATGATTTAATGATCCGACTTTATGAGCTGTACCAAACAGCTAACTCAACCCTCATGAGTTGGTATATTGTACGTACTATCCCCCGCCATGATAACAGTATTCCCTTACCAATCATCAAACGACTCCTACATTTGCTCTCAGTCACCTCCAAAACATACAAATCATTTTCCAAATAATTTTTTATTTTTTGACTTCTCACTCTATCTGTTGTAGGAATTACTACTTCATTGAATGCTGATTTTGGGTCACTGAACCTGAAGTATAGTGAGGCACGCTACATGATGACTTTAATCTGTTTTAGTTACATTTGATGCATTGTATAAGCATTATTATTGGAAGGAACGGAATTATTTGGCAATATTAGCTGGTTTTATTCAGAAAAAAGAGAAGGAAAAACACTTAAGGCTCTTCATTGTTTTAATGCAATTTATAATTAATGTTTAAGTG
The DNA here is from genome assembly GCA_022702705.1 of Papilionanthe hookeriana x Papilionanthe teres. Lineage (NCBI taxonomy): Eukaryota > Viridiplantae > Streptophyta > Magnoliopsida > Asparagales > Orchidaceae > Papilionanthe > Papilionanthe hookeriana x Papilionanthe teres. Next base: position 63,786,959 of record CM040425.1, on the reverse strand, counting down.
CAGAACTTCATTTCAATTGTATATATAAACATGATTAGTTGTAGATGCCAAGTTTGGAAACGCTTCCTGTAATAAATTCATGAAAAATGAATCATGATGCATAGAATTGTGGCTTACGTGAATAGTATGGGGTCCTCATGTTAGAAGATTATGACATTTTCAACCTTTTGGAAGAGGAAATTAACTCTTACTATCTATAGGGTGAGTTGTGGTTTTGGATTGTCATTTAAGGTGAAGCTAAGGGCACCAAGCGATGTCCTTATGCTTGCCTATGAAATTTATGGTTGATGGAAAGTACACATATAAAGATTTTACTTAGGTCTTTTGGATTGTAATAAAGAGTTGAATATAATGCATAAAATTATATGAGTGATGATATCTATGATGTCCTGATGTACCATATATTACAAATTATTATAAATGAAGTTTGCAAAGCAAGTCATACAGATGACCATTATGGCATAACCAAGGGCTGTAAAATAAGTATTGATCAATGATGGTAATGAATTCATAGAGAACATGAGTAGTTTCCTTAACTTGAAGCTCTAAAAATAAGTTGATCAAGGGTTAGTTTTGATTTTTGCAATGGACATTTCTAATATTTAGATAAAATATTTCTCATTGTTATTAATGATGAATGGTGATAATTATGCTATCTTATGATCAAAATATGGTTATACTATAATGCATCTAAGCTAATCCAACTAACGTACATGAATTTTTGTTGATTAGGGCATCTTGGAATGGTTTGTCTACTACCTTAAACAATGGTGTCTTCAAAAAACTTATGATCCGAAGTTTGAATCCACCTGGGCTTCTCTGATAAGCCCAATATAGCGTATAACAACCCATCTCACTAAATAGTTTGGGATAAGTTTTAGAAATCACCCACTTAAATGAAGATTGACTAATTTTGTTAACAACTAAAAGCTCATCTACTATCAACGTAGTTGATCTCAAGTCAAATTTTAATAAACCATCAAATCTCTAAAATTAGATTTGATTTTAAGGGAATCATGCTTAGCACTTATTGCCCTTATGAGGCACCATAACTATAACATCTTGTAACCCTTAGAGACATAAGGACTCATTGATCCATTGAGCTTCTATTAATTTAGTTATTTTAGTAACGACTCAATTGACCAAAAAAAAGACAATGTTATTTATAATCCATATGACATAGTTAGATTTAAACTTAGGTAGTCAACACCCTAAGGCATGTAGATTTGCCAAACTACTCTTGTTCAAATTTTATTGATATTGTAAGTCCTTGTGAAATTTAATTAAGATTAGTGTAACTCAGTGTAGTTTAAATTTGAACTTAGATTGACCATATGTTAACGACCTTTAAAACTTTGTCATATATTCTTGGAGCCAATGTCATTGTAAATTATCTTTAGCTAGTTTAAGATATTTCACATAAAGAGGTTAAGTTTTTTAATTAGTTCGTTATGTAGAAAAAGCTTTCAAAACACATTTTTATTACCAAATTAAGCTTAGCTCTAGCTATTCCTTGTCCTTATGCATGTTCAACCAACTTTACAATTGTCATAACATTAAGAAATAATAATATGTAATCTATATAACCCTAAGAGGTGGTGAAATTTAAGAAACCCAATTTAAGCATCCATGCCTATTTCACTGACAAAGCGTGTCATAACTTTATAATTTGATTATGATGTGTAGAGAGCCTAAGAGAGACTTCCCAAAGTAAAAATCAATTCCTTGTACCATTTATGAGGCATTAGAGTTGAGGAATATGAAAAGGGGTGCTAGTTTATGCATTAATTATAATCATATGAGCCTCAATTCAAATTAACTCTTCCATCACCTTTATTGAACCACAAGAAGTGATTATAGAATAATTATTAAGCTAATGACATAACTTGTTGAGAGCTTTGTGAACAACTTCAATAGAATTATGTTCACTCTTTGGATAGGGGCACAAGGGAGTGGGTTAGCTTATATGGGACATCTTTGCCTTTACTCACAAATGACAAATTAGATAAAACTCCAAGTCATATAACTTTCTCTTCTCTTTAGTTATCCTTTCTCTATGATTGGTTGTTGTGGTTGCACCCACCTATAAAACCAATTCTTTTAATTTCATAATAAAAAAGTATCACTTGAGCTTTTTTGTAGAGTCCAACATTTCTCTGTTTGGACAAAGTATTTGGAGTTATTGAATCTCAAAGCTTTAATTATCTTTTAGGTTTTTCTTATCCAATGGAAGGAGGATATAATACAATTGCCCTTGGAACTAATCCAAGCTCACTACAAGAAATACAGTTAGATTCAGTATATCGATGAGTTAGAGTGTGTAGGTATGTTTTCCTTTATTTCAATGACCTAATGATGGTTAATATAAATGATGGATTTACTAAGGGTTGAACTGTGGGTTTACAGTGAACTAACTTTCCGGCAGTCGTGAAATAATGACCGGCGAGCCAAATTGTCCGTTCATAGAAAATTATAAAACGACGATCATATATCGCTAGAAAGTCTGGCCATAAAATTTTTGGGCAATTAATAATTAACCATCATGATATGTTAAATGATGGTCGAACCAGCCTGTTATTAAGAAATTAAACAACGACGATTAAAGACCGTTGGAAAGCCCCCAAAAAGGTTGTCTATATCGAACCAAAATTCAAATCTCCAATTTCTTTCTCTCACGTAAGCCTTTGCTTTGGAGCCCACCAACCCCATTCAAATCTCATTTTCTACAGGGTTTGTCATTTCTTGAGCTCTTACACTCAACTCATAAGTAATATCGATTTGAATATTCATTACAATTTTTATTCATTTTGAACCATTGGATTTTTTCATTTTGAGATTTTTTGTTTTGGAGAAATTCAAAATTTTGATTCTTTTTTCTATAACTTTGACGATGTATCTCATTATTGCATGCTTACGACTCATCTCTTAGGTCTTTCCATATATAATACCCTATTTTTAATGACAAATTTACATATCTAGCACAAAAATCTTATGTTTTATTTATCTCACACCTAATATTTCATATTTACATAGATGACACTTTGGTTCTTTAAATCCAAGCATGTGCATTTCACTTTTTAAAATTTGTAATTATGATATACTTGATGATATTAAACTTTGTAGTGCTATTTATGTAAATATGAAAGTTTACTTTTTAGATATGTATATACATAAGAATTGTGTTCGACGCATGTAAATGCCCCTTTTTAAAACTATCTCGAACCTAAAATATTGTATTTACATATTTGACATTTTGGAGCTTTAAATCTCTGCATGAATATACGTATTTCACTTTTAAAAATTGATAACTGTGATGTTTTTGATGTGATATTAAAGTTTTAAGTGTTATGTGTGTAAATATGAAATTTTAGATCTGAGATAAGTAAAAGCATAAGAATTTTATGCTTTGCATATAAAAACCCCTTTTCAAAGGCAAATTTCCATACCCAACACATAAGTCTTATGTAATAATGTATTTCATAACTAAACATTTGTATTTATATACATGAACTTCAGTGCCTCAAATCAATGTATGAAAATGTGTATTTCACTTTTAAGAGGTGACAATAATGATTTTTTTTATATTATATTAAAGTTTTGAGTGTAATAGAAAGTCTCTTAACCATTTGATTTATTTAAAAAATCATAATATTTATTTGTAGTAGTTGCATTTTATGAATTCTTTTAGTACTATATAAATGTTATCTATGGAAATTCATACATTAAGGTCATAAATGCATAATAAACAATATCTAGATAAAAAAATACTCAATGAAGAGTTTTTGAATGGTGTTGAGACTTTTGTGTATGTAACATATCAACTTTCGACTTACCTATCTCAGAGCAGGTTTTGATGTTCATATTCGAACTCAAGAATTGAGCATACTTAACGCCTTCATCATTGATTTCAATCTAATTACTACTTTTGGAATTTCTGAGGGGAGGTTGAATTTTTAATTAACTCAAGTAAATTTGTAGAAGTGATCTTGGATAGAACATGAAACTATTATCTAAGTCAAGTGGAGGAAGAGACACCAAAACAAGAAGCATGCATGTTTAATGAATTTTTGAATACGACATAATGACCATTGTGGGAAGGTTGTGCATCTCATTTTGAGTTATTTGTTGCTCTCAATTTGTTGAAAATTAAAATAGAGTTTAAAATACCCCGAGAGTATTTCAATCAGTTTGCGGGATTATTAGAAGAGATAAATCCCAAAGAAATTTTGTTCCACAAGACTTATATAGAATTACAAAGCCGCTCTCCAAGTTAGGTTTAAAATTAGAGAAGATTGATTGTTGTGTAAAAGGATGCATGCTATTTTATAGATTGGTGTAACAAAAACTCCGTGCAAAGTTTATGGGTCTCAAATAATCAAAGTTTAGAATAAAAAAAATGAGAGGAATAAAGAAGTTTCATACAAACATATCTTTTATCTACCACTTGTTCCTTGTCTTTAAAGACTGTTTCTATACACACTGCTCCACATATGAGATGATATCAAAACAAAAAAGTCAATTCAATGAGTTATCTTGCAGATGGAGAAGCATGAAAATAATTTGATCGTATATTTCCTAACTTTGTTGCAGAGGCACTTAATGTTAAGATTTGTTTATATTATGATGACGTCACATTTTAATCAGACCACCTCACTCTACTCTTGTTATCTAGTGATTGTTACTTTATATAATTTTTCACATAAATGTATATGACAATTTAAATCTTTTTTTTTGACATTGATTATTATAGGTCCCAATAATCCAAAAGAAAGAATTGTTGTATATTTACAGACGTTGATACATGAGAATAGAACTTATGAGAAATAAGTGTCATCACATATGATGTTTCCATGAAATAAAGTTTTCTAATGAAAGCAGTTTTTATGTGACTATAAGTAATTTTTCTGCATATGAATTGTTATCTGAATGAAACACTGAAGAGAAATTAGGTTATCCATATTTCATGAATTTATCTAAGCATTTACACTTCATCATGACAAAAATACATGTTTTGACTGTCATCATATGTTTTTAAATGTTGAACATAACCTTTTAGGCAAATAAAAAATGGATTTAAAAGAAACAAAATTGAGAAATCAGCATCACTTCTAAGAGCAGATGAAGATGATTTAATTAAGTTTGTTAGTAACATTTTAAAGATTAATGTTTGTCATGAACTATCATCACATCATCCACCTAATTTTGGTAATACTTGAAATTAGATTAAAAAAGTTCATTTTTTGAAATCTGTCTTACTGGAAGAGCAATATAATTAGACATAATTTTGATTTCATGTATATAGAGAAAATTTTTTTTGATAATATCTTTAAGATTGTGATTGATGTTAAAGGCAAAATTAAGAATAACGTGAAAACATGGGGGAGATTGATAGAAGACGAGAGTTGGAAGTCAAGAAACTATTGTTGGGAAATTTATAAAGTCAAAACCAAAATATTATCTTATTTTGATTCACTGAAGAATAATTTGTTGGTGACTCTTGTTATTAAAATTTTCTAATTGGTAAGCTTCAAATTTGAGTCATTATGTTGGTTTATGAGTAGTAAAGATATTTGGAATGAATAGTCACAACTGTCATTTTTTTTTTTGCAAAATTTGATGCCAGCTGTATTTACTTGTTTTGATAAGTTTGACTAAGAGTTGTGGTAGTGACTGCTAAAGAAAAGTAGAAATTAAGGGTTTATGAATTTGGTTCTCAAGGAATGGTATGCTTACGATGCTTATCCCTCCTTCAAACTACATCTACATATATTGTGTAGGACGATGAGGTTCATAGGCAATTGTCCCATTTACTGTAGAAATAGAGACTCAGCTTGTTGCCTAACATCCGACAAATTTGAGAAGAAAACAACAGACGAAAGAGAATATTGAGGACAAGGATGATGAGGGCACGAAGGAGGATTATGACAATTTTGATTTATGAGATATTTCAAACATGTTATTTTTATGTACAACTAGTTTTATTCTTTGGTTGAATACATTGCATCTATTTTTGTGTTTAACTTGTGCATTCATGCTTGTGATATTAGTTTAAAAATTAGTTGAATTAGTATATTGCGATATATAATTGAATTGTATTTGTATCTGCATTACAATTGCACGTGTAAAAATTATATTAAAAGGAAGAAATCAGGTATTTTTTCTTACATGTTACAGTATTCTAGCAGCTTTTCAATGGCCATCTAACAGTATATCATCTATATTGTTACGTTAACCGACGGGTCAATTACGGATGAATAAACATACGAACTTACTTGAGAGTAACCGAAACACTTTTTTCTTTTGGTATTAAATGATAGCTAAGCAATGACTAACCAACAACTATGTTATTTGACACTAATAGATGACTTGTAACTGTTGGTTAGGCACTTCTTGACCAACAGTTACACTTTTAACATCAACCCACGGGCATGACTCGTTGCTAAGTCGTCGAGCATTCCAAGTCAACAATGTCATTGGTTTCTGGATTATTGATGAAAATCATCAATTTTAATTAACCGACGATGCTTTAATATTTACTGATGTTGTTGGACCTTCAGAAATAGGTTGAATTCATGTAGTGGACTTTAATTAATCAATAATTGATAGATCTTGGTTAACATGCCTTATTTTTCTTAAATGCTTGTTCAGATCATTTAAAATAGGTTTCTGTATTTGCTAAACAAAATAAGAAAATATAGAAATAAGAAAATATAGAAAATATATAAAAAATTCATAGTTCTTAATAGGCCTCAATATATTATATAATGCCCAATAAATATTATAACCTTTTATTTAAAAAAATTAAATTTATCTAAAAAAATAAAAATATAAAAAAATTGTTCTTACGTGTTTCTTTGTTTTCCCTTGACCTACCAATCTAATCCTAAGTATTTTAGACTCTTAACCCTCTCAGTTCCTCCTATTCTAATAAGGAAGCTCCTTGGTTAATAAAATAAAAAAAATACAAAATAAGGGATAAAAGCTCTATCTAAACCCATAACAACACTACACACATCAAAAAAGAATCTAGATGACGATTATCCAAAAAAAAAAAAAAACAACTCACACAACGCAACAAACAACCTAAAAACTATAAATAATTCAAGGCAACATTAACAAAATTTAAAAGAATAAGATTGAAAATCCAAGCACTATGCGTTAGTAACCCGTATAATACTCTTTTAACAAAAACAAAAGATGCTCCTTGGTTAAGAATGACCCTCATCTCCTAGCATAAGTTTTCATTGAACTATTGTCCTTTCATTACTTTTACTATGCACAAGTCAATTTCCATTCGATAAACAAACTTTCTAATCTCTCTAAAATGTTTTTATTGGTTGTACATCAAAAATTAAATAAACTAAAAGATGAAATTTTGATTATATATATCAACATTGATTTTCTCTTTTTCCCTCCATAAACTCCGCAAATTTAAATCTTTATTTTTACCCTTAAAATGAACAGAAAATTATCAATATTTCATATCCCCCAACAAAAAGCTCCTTAAAGGAACTGGATCAACTGTTTCCCACTGGGCGTAATATGGGAATACCTTTCAGGTTAGTGCAGCGAACGTCACTAATTAATTTACTATTTAGAGTTGTAAAATGTAGTATTATTGATACCAGTGCTTATACTCCACAAGCATGGAACCCAGTTACGCCAACTACGCATCGCCAGCTAGGCAACGACAAAAACTCGATTACCTGTAAGTACACGGAAAAATTAAATAACCCTGCGATAGATAATTAAATAAAGAATCAGCATTATATCTATATAACTATAATCTTCATAAGGTAAGGTGTCATATAATATTCTCCTTAGCTTTCCTTTCTCGAAACTTCTTTTCAGATGCCGACGAAAATGTTTAATTTGGCTATAAATTTAGATGCTTAATTTAATCTTTCTAATAACACTGGATGATTAAAGTTTGTGGTTGCTGGCAAAGTAATTAATTAATTAAATAGCATAAATGATGACCTGTTCAGAGCTGGGCACCTTACATTTTAATCCTGGACATCATCATCTTTGTGTCGGGGTTCCAGCTAATAACTTAATCCACCACACAGACACTTCATAATTGCACAGCACAGCTTGCAATAATGGAAAATAAAGTCTTTACCGATTTGCTTATCAGTTAACAGCTTTCGCTAAATTACGTAATTTGCAAGAGAGCAATCTGGAGCGCATTTAGGTAAGAGTTTGTATCGGCGGGAAAGAAAGAGTTGTGCTTCCTGTATCAGTTAACAACCATATGTATTCGCATTCCATTGAGCTGACTTTGTCTCTATTTCTTTCACTCAGATATTTCTAGTTTGGAAAATTTCCATGAACTAAATATGCATGTAATTAACATATATTCTGATAGTAAAAGCCCATTCTTTGATTTTTTGGAAAAAAAATTTCTTATTTGGTACGTAAGTTTCCCTTATTTATGTGAATACTAATAAAGTTAAATATGAGTACGATGAAATTATTGAGAGTTTGATAAAAATGAGAAATATGGTTTGGTTTTAACATGAATTTTGCTATTTGAGTGAGAATTTGAAAAATAGATGAAAGGGAGTGGTTGATTTGTAGATATCTTCGGGTGGCCTGTAAGTAATTGCCTCATATTTATTTACAAAACATTTTTTATAATGACTGTCTTTTAGCTCTTCCAAAGCGTATAAATTAAGTTTTCACGCCCTAATTAAATATCTATGAAGAAATAATGAGCACTTCCTTTTCTTTCTTGTTTTCTTACCGTTCTGCTTACGTTTTAACTTACTAGCAGTTTAATCATGCAACCAATACGTAAAGGGTAGTGACTTTCATTAGTATTCCCCAGCAATGCATTAACTTATACCCCCACTCTCTCTCTCTCTCTCTCTCTCTCTCTCTCTCTCTCTCTCTCTCTCTCTCTCTCTCTCTCGCACTAGATCTTAAAGTCGTTGTTTCAAAGAAAGAAATATTAAGCCTAACAAAGTCTCCAACCAGCCCAGCCTTCCCCCTATTAACACGAAAGTAAAAAAAAAACTTGAAAGGGAAAAATGTTAGGCAGGAAAGCTCTCTTTTTTATTTTTTAGTTTTTGCTTTCATAATTTCACGGGAGAAATGATTAAGGTACGCAATTAATTAGGAGAAAAATAGAGTATTTGAGATAACAAAGGCCCACCTACCAACTAAATGCTCAAGAAAACAGTCTTTTTCAGCTACCACATATGTCCAAGCCAGTGAAAAAGGTAAAAAGAGCGAAGTTATGACATCTATGGATCTATTTCTGATCAGTGTGCGTGTGTGTGAACGCTCGTGCCCGTTTACTGTTCATAATTAATGGCAGAAAGCTTCAACTATTGCTAGAGGTGACCCAAAGCAACATATTAGTTCTAAGCTATAGCACAAGCTGAAAACCAAGAAGAACCAAAGGATAAGAACACTAAGGCTGGGTTCCACCTGATAGAGAGATAAACTAAACCCTTGCTATAAATATAATCTAGGGTTTCTTAAGGTATTCAAACATGTGACAGCTCAAATTTGGGAACCAAACAGCCGACAGCTCTTGCAAGTTATTAAGCCGGTTTGGCCTTTTCTTATGTTCTTTCTGCATTTCCTTCGCCCACTCTGAATGGAAAACAGTGAGACCAGTCACTACGCACTTGCACAGTTGCACAGACATGGAAATAGAAAGGAAATATATCTGCAAAATGATGATCGTGATACAGTAATGCTACTTCTTAGTTTTTTTTACTATTTTGACGATACGCATGCCCTTGGAATCGCATTTAAATTTCATCTCTGTATCAAGGCAGTCATATATTTAATTGAAAAAGCTTCCTTAATCATGCACTTTTTTTGTTTTCTTAAATTTTAAGACAATTTCATCATAAACTTGTATTCAACTTTTGTGCAATCACGTGCATTCAATTAATTATAGATGTAAAAATAATTAAACAAAAGTTATGTTTACCTTTCCCTAAAGAAATTGGATGTCGTCAAGAAAAAAGAAAACTTAACCATTAATCATATCTCCATATGTGCTGAGGTACATTAAACAGTTATAGAGCTATGGAAATTTTCTGCAATTATTTAAGTTTTTATACTTCTCAATGAAAGTATGAAAGGCTATTCATGAATTGACTTAAAAATAACATTAACTCATTGATCATATCGAAAATTTGGATTATGAATTGCGGAGGTAAGCAATTTATACTTTTTGTTGACTCACTGTATACAAACAGTGTGCATTGTCTTCCTCTCCATCCTCTTACTGTTAACACATTGTTCTGCTTTATTTTGATGCGGAAGAACTGAAATCGTAAATCAATAGTAATGCTCAGAGTAATTGTACTAAGTACAACTGAAGAGAAGAAGTTTAACTCTAAAATACGATAGGAAAAATAGAGGGGAAGTTAAGAATGGCTTCCATCGGCATTATAATCTTCTCAAACAAGTTCGACATCCGATCAAAACATTAAGGAAATATTAATAAAAGAACCAAAGTCTATGACGACGACGCAAGATAAATAATTAAAATGGAAAGAAATAAAGAAAACAAAGCTTCAATTCATACAAAATGAAAACAAAGAGATGAAAGAGGATGAAAATCACACGAAATTAAGAGATACGGCAAACCTAGCTAGGAGTCGCTGGTGCTCATCGTATCATTCCTCTCGCTCCCTCCTCCACCACTGTGATGCTGCTGCTGCTGCTGCTGATGATGATGATAATGATGATGATGAGTTGTTGCAGCGTGTTCTTGTCCCGAGCCGACGGGGCGATACGAGTTGAGAGCGGCCAGAATTCCCAAATGCCCCTCGGCTCCACTACCGGACCCGAGGCCTAGCTGCTGCCCGGGAAGCAAGGCCATGGGAGCCGCAGGGAAGTTCATGAAATGAAGACCAGCTGACATGGATCCGCGAAACATAGTCGCCGCCCCCATTTGGGCAAACGGCCACACCGGTTCGCACGCCGTCGTTCCTCCCCCCGCAGCCCAAATAGTCGTCGGTATCTGCCCTTGTGTTAATGATGTGGTGTACCCGGCCAACAACTGTTGCTGCTGGTTTAGCTCTTGCTCCCACCTTCTCTTCCGCATGTTCCCGGCGGCTTCTGCATCTGAGGCGTCCTGAAAGTTTAGGAGAGACGGGGTAGAGGAGGGGCCGACGTCCCAATCAGAGCGGAGGCGGACGGAAGGGGATGCTGTGAAGGCAGCGGTAGCAGAGGAGAAGTAATGCGCTGCGGCGGCGGAGCGCAGATGGTGGGATGGTCCGGCGGAGATCGTGGAACCGGAGCTGCGGAGAGAGATGTTGAGGGATGTGAAGTTGGCGGGGATGGTGCCAGTTCCTGTGGCTGCGATGACAGCAGGTTCGGCCTGTTGGAGGAGCCATTCGATGGTCTCGCCGTCGGATTTGTGGCCGAGTTCGCGCGTGAGTTGGAAGACACGAGCAGCGCAGAGTGCAGGCATGCGGATACGGCGGCCACGGCCGTCGACTTTGGTGTGGCGGTCCTTCGTTGAGCTACGTTTTGGTGCAGGTTTTTTGGGCGTTTCTTCGGGGATGGAGAGATGATGTTGGTGTTGGTGGTGGTGGTGGATGGAGCTGGCGGAGGTTGAGGAGGATATGGCGAGGGTGGGGTAGGGGGCGGCGGAGGTGGAGCAGCTGGGGTCGTCGATTGATTCCTTTTTTTCGAGGAGTTGGAGAGGGAAGTTGGGCCTTCGAGCTCCTCCTCCTCCTCCTCCTCCTCCTCCAATGTTTTCTCCTTCCATTTTTGAAGTTTATGCCATGATCGATATTTTATGGAGAGGCTCACCAACAGGCAAAGGTCTGAATGTGGAGAGAGAGAGAGAGAGAGAGAGAGAGAGAGAGGGCTAACTCAAAGAGAGTTTGGACTGATGAGTGGTTCCAAGAGAAGATTTTTATCAGTAGATGGAAATGGAAGTTGGAATTACAACCAAAATATAACTCGAGAAAGAAAGCTTAATTTGCAGAAAAAGGGAGGAATGAAATACCTAAAAACTAAAAATGGGAAGGAGTTCACAAAAGTTCGAAGGATTCAAGATCGGGATAAAGAGATCTTACTGTTTCCACAAGTCTGTAGAACTAAGTAGCTGGGTATCAAATTGGTATGGCGCACTTCAAATAAAAAAACAAATCAAACTCAAATCCTGATGTATGGGCTGTGAAACTAGATAAATAAAAATAAAGAGAGGTCGGGAGTGGAATAGATCAGCTAATTTATAGAAAGAGGAAGGGATGGAAAGAGAAAAAACACACACACATATATATATATATATATATATGGAGGAGGTTTATTCCATTGCGCCTGTAGGACAATACTAATTTAAATCTATTGATATGGTGGATGAGAAGACTGGATAACTTGAGAAAGAGAGCGGAACAGGACCTTGGAGAAACGAAAAGTATCCGTGTGTTTTTTGATAGAGAAAGTGATAGAGAGTGTACAAGAGTGAAGAATGCGATAGAGAAATCAATAGACAGAAGGGGGCCAGTCTTTATGTGATGAAGTAGAGGATAAGGAAGAAGCTAGCAAATCATTTGATTAACAAATTAAAATCATTTGTAAGGCCTTAATCATATCGCGTGACCCAAATACACATATTATTTTGTCTAATATACGCCAATCGAGTTGTAAGTATTTTATTTATATAATTGCATATTTTATAAATGATACTTTGACTTAAATAAGACTCTTTGTTGACTTCTCAGGCTAGTAATTACTCGTTTTACGAGCACTGTAATATTAGCAATATTTCACCATTATTTGTAGAGGAGGGTCGTATAAGTAGTCATAACAACCCAAAATGATCACTTGATAGAATTGATGTTAGAGGGTAAATCCATGGCATGACTATTTTTAAATGCATAATAATATATTTCTCTTTAGAGAAACAACAAATATGAAATAAAATATTATTTTAAATGTGAATAGGTATTAAATTTAATTAATAACATCTTTTTTAATAATTGTACCTAAAAGAAGCACATTTAATCATGTTCTTAAATTATAATTACACTTTTATAAAAGTATTATCTAGGATTTAGTAAAATTATAACTAAATAAGCTTCTTTAATTAAAAAAGCTTAGCCGGCTAATAGTAACTGTCTCTATAATTAAAAAAAAATGAATAAATAATATTTTTAACAACTCTTTTAAAAATAAGAAATATGATTAAGGACATATCTCAACAACATTATTTAAAAATTACATTTATAGTTCATAATATTTGTTGAGAATGTTTGCTTTATTACATATATAACCAGCTTTGCTCATTTCTTCTTACCAATATGTCCTTATTTGATCAACATCACTAAAGTATACTGCTCTTTCAATGCTTCATATATCACAGACAAGCTGATTAATAAAAAAGCGTCAAGGCATCTGGTAAATTTTTGGCGTCAAAACTGAACAACAGGTAATTAAAATTAAGAAAATAAAATCTAAAAAATTTTAAATATTTAGACAGAAATAAAACTAAATAAATATTCAGAAATTAATTCGAATGTTATTTCTTATATTACAATGTTTTTATTTAATTTAAATTAAGAAGCATATAATTGCTGTTGCAGTATGCATCTTCTTCTTCATTAGGGTTCATTAGGGTTTCTCTCTCCCTGCATCCCTGTCTCTCTCTTCTGATATCATTTTTGCTGTAGAGGGGCAGTCACTTGCGGTCAGTCTCCACGTGCGGTGCTCTTTATCATTCATTCAATCCGTAAAGAATTAAAGGTAGTTGTAGGGCTAGTGGGAATGGTGGGGGCCAGTGGTAAGTCAAAAACCGGAAGACTGCGAAAAAAAAAGACGATAATTTGGGACCCTTTTCCTCTCTGTAATCATTCCCTCACCTTTTCCTCCATTAGGCTTTGCCCTGCCTCTGTTTCCCAACCCTGGTTGGGATCCCGGGGAAACCACCGCACCTGGTTAACCCCTTTCAAATCCCCTAATAATTGTTTATACGTACGCCATATTATTATATTTTTATAATAGTACAGCTCTTTCGAATTATAAATTCCAAATGCAATCACTGAGCTTTATTTTTTTATTTCCCTATCTAATTATTTGCTTTTGTGGCATAAATTACTAAGTGGAGTTTTTAGAGCTGCATTTTTTTTTTTAAATTTAAGAATGGTTGGAGGAGGAGCTCCGAATTATCTTCATGTGTCTAATTATTTGATCCTGCACTGCAAATCAGATACATTTATGAGGGATCGAACTCGTGACCCCATGAACCTACACCAAGTTGCGGAGGAATTTTTTTTATTTTTATTTTTTTCTTCTAAAATTTATATTTATATTTACAAATTTAAAATATAATTATAAAATATTTAAAATGTTTGGACATTTATAATTATATAATCTTTTGAAAATTTATGACAAACAAAAATATGTATGAAAAATTTTCTCCTTCTAATTATATTTTCTAATGAAATGTAAACCCTCGATTACGAGTTCAATTAAGATTTTAAAAAAATGAATTAAATTGTTGTTAATTTAGTCAGAAAAGTAATGTAACTATTACTATTGTCACTGTTATTGATAATAAAATAAAATGAATATTTTAATAAATTTTTTGCTATTAGTAAAGTTTTTAATCACTCTATTGTAATGTTTTCCTACTAAACAAAATTTTTATCTTGAACTTCAATTTTTTTTTTTTTTTGGGAAAGAGCACTTATGGCTCCCTACGTGTTAATATCAAAAAGTTGAGTACAGAATTGGGGGTTGGTGGATCCCCACTACAAAAAAAAAAAAACAAAAAAAAAACAAAATACGCACCCCTAGGGGTTCCACCAACCAGAGTACAACACACGCAAGAAAATCTCAAAAAAAAATACAGGTATAAAAATACCAGTATACAAAAAGAGAGAATCCAAAAGAAGTACAAAATAAAAGCAGGAAAGATCTCTAACCGTCTTCAAGCTATCCACATCAACACAGAAAGCAGTGAAAGTGATAGACATCCAAAAGCTGTTGCAAAAGACAATCCTCAACACAAAAGAAGTGATAACCTGCAACAAAGATGCACTAGCAAAGCAGACAAAAGAGAAAAAAATCCCAAATAATTTGGAGGCCTTGGAGCAAAAGTATGGCAATTCGAAATCAACAGTAATTAAGAATGAAACAGAAGACATTAAAAGCAGCAGATAAGGGGTAGGTCAAGCAGCAGTGCAAGCTTCCATGCTCCACCGGGATGTTGTGTAGCATAGAGGTGATCCCCTGCAGGAGAAAAGGAAGACCAAGCAGAAAAACCCCTCACAATAAGCTTGCAAAATAAACATTAAATCCACAAGGTAAAATCCCATAAGGGACCATTTCCTCCATTCCAGAAAGTAGTATGAAGGGAACACAAAATTAGCAGCTGGAACAGATGCCAAAAGGCAAGACCCCAGAAAAGAGAAAGACCTGAAACCAATAAGCAGAACAAGCATTGACATAGAACCAAAATGCAATAAAAAGGAGAAATTAAATTTTGATATAAGGGGCATCCATAAGATCCCCAGATAAAAAGATTTTCAGTGTTGGAGGGGGGGGGGCGGGGGGTAAACCCAAAGAGAATGGAACTATAACCCTGCTTGGAGAGCCAATCCCCAGGTTTATTCCCCTCCATGAATATAAATGAGTAGTGGATGCTTAAGTTATTAGCACCAATTAAATCATACAAGCGTTGTAATAAGCAATGTAAATACAAGGGTGGGGTGGAGCCTTTAGTAATTATGTTAAAAAGCATCTGAGAATCCATCTCAATAATTAAAAAATTAAGGCTGCATGCAATAGCAACACGTAGGGATAAAAAAGGGCCCAAGTCTCAGCTTCAAGCGGAGTAGAAGCCGCCACAGGAGAGCTAAAGTATAAAATGCATTTGCCCTTAGTGTTATGAAAGAAAGCAGCACCACAGGCGACCTCAGAAGTCCAACTACCATCAATATTAGCTTTCAGCCAGCCACAGGGAGGAGGAAGCCATTTAACAAGTTTGAGGGTAGGTGTAAAACTTCCCTCAGGTAAGGCTTTAGTAGCCTTAGAAAAATTGGCTAAAATGTAAGATACAGTGGTAAGGGGAGAGGGAGGAGAGACAGAGTATTTATAGCTATTTCTAGCAGACCATAAGAACCAAAGAAAAATGAGAGGAAAATAATGTAACCAAACATAAATATTGTTAACAGCCTGCCAACAAACCAGAATAGCTTTTATATTGAAATTTCTGGGCCATGCACCCCAAAATGGTGCCCTAAGCTAAGCCAAACTTCCTTGGCAAAATAACAATCATAGAAGAGGTGAGAGATAGACTCGACATCCCTCTTGCAGATGTAACTGCGAGAAGCCATCTTAAGCCCTTTTAATTTTAAAATATCATCAATAGGTAAAAAGGCATGAAAATATCTCCACAGAAAAAAGAAATAGAATGGGAGATGAGCTGATTCCAAATAAACTTACTCCAATGCCATTTTTGATAGAAATTAGTATGGGCATAGAGAGCTTTAGTGATGGCTTGAGACTGAAATTTCCATACGGGTTTATCTCTCAGGTTAACCTGAATGGGAGTTTGAGAGATAAGAGGAGCAAGATCACCACAGAGCTCTCTAAGCTTACCAATGTTCCAGCTGCCATTATCCCAGAGATTAGAAACTAATAATTTGTTAATATTGTTGGAGTGGGGGATAGTAGCAGTGTCAACAGTGCCCCAATGATCATTCCAGAAGGAGATCTGACCATCCCCCACTTCCCAAAAGATGAAGTGAGAAGCGGTTGTCTAGCCGAGAAGAATATTTTTCCGAGCTTAGAGTCCCCTATCTTCCACTTTGAATATATATATATATATATATATATATATATATATATATATATATATATATATATCATTTTTAATACTTACTAAATACTATGAGTTAAAAAAATATTAAAAGGTGCTCGAACTCGTGTAGCACATTAACAATGTGAAGAAACTCAGAGAGAGCTGAGTTCGAGTGCCTACACTTCTCCAAAAAGAAACATTACATAAACATTTTGTAATTGTTAAGAAATTCATAAGAGTGAGAAAATAAAGATATCATTATATATTATTTAAACATCATAGAAGCTCATAAAAGTTTACTCCAACGTACCTTGTATAGTACAAACAATCGTTCTATTATTGAAACTACATTTAAATAGCATAAACTAAAATATTGGAAAAGAGTTTACTCCATGACACGATTGAATACACTGCATGAATTAAGCTTTTTTGCAGTGGCTAGATCACGTGCAAATTGGACGCAAATATGATGATAATTAATGTTTACGTCGAAATATTCCGATGTAAATAATTTGTGTCGGTTTTATCGTCATATTTGTGTAAGATTGTTTATACAAAATATAAGTCAAAATTTACGTTTGAAAATATCAGATAATGAATAATAGTGTAAATTTGCATCAGAAAATATTGATCAAAAATGGAATTTTATTGTCGGTTTAGCCTCGGATTTTTCATCGGAAAAACAGAACCAAATCCGACACAAACCTGCAATTCAGAAAGAAAAAATAATTGGAATATCAATTACATTTCTCTTGCCTGCACAAAAAAAAACTTTTCACATCATACCCCCATTAAACATAGTCTTATCAGAGATCAAATTTCTAAATAATTACATTAATAAAAAGAAAATACTGTCACAAATCGTCTCAAATGTTCAACATAATGTTTACAAAAGAAGATACAAAAATAAACTACTCATCATCTCCATTCTGCTCCTCCTTCTCCTCCTGTATGAATGTCATAGGTCTTTTGCCCTAGCTATCTACAAAGCCCTCAGTCTTATGCGCTATAGAGTCCTCGAATTTATGTTTGTCGTTTAATATCTACTCGTGAAACTGACAGATCTCTTTGTTCATTGCAGCCACCTAGTTGTCAAAGGCCTCCTGGTCTGGCTGTGACGAGCTCAGGGAACTATGAACGAGACTATGGGAGAGCTTGACCTCGTAGGTTATGCCCTTCGCTCCAAAGTCATAATTTCTCCCCTTCTTCCTCCCTACTCTTGGGTCCAAAGCTCATACTCGGACTGCGCAGTTGTTGACTAATTACCAGTGCACTTGAAGAAAGTCTAGGCCTGAGCGGCCAAGTACCTCTACTAGAGCTTCTCTAACTCTTTATGCATATGAAAACCAGTGTTTAATGGACACTTTCAACAGTTAATGTAAAAATAGACTTTTAGTTTGAGGTTTTTAACTTACAACAATCCATCGGAAATGATCTGACACCCACTAGTCCCTGGACACCAATGAGTTCGGACATGTTGCTCTGGAATAGAGGGAGTACTACTCAACTTTTTGGCTTGTATATCATACAAAAATGGTTAGTGCTAAAAAATTACTCCACAAGTTGAATTAATGTTTAAATATTTAAAAAATCTTACCACCCTCCTGTAGTGCTCTGTATGGGCGACTGATCTGCCAATGTGGAGCGTAGCTCCCCCGACTCCCTCCATCGCTCGATTTGCCCAATTTGTCTGCCTCTTCCTCTCAAAATAAGGAGAGGTCCAGTATGCGGTCAACTAACCCCAGAGCCCCTCACTATTCCAAGCAGGTGCTCGCCCCTTCGGTGAGCTATCGTGAACATGTCGACAAGATGATGCTTGCCTCGAATTTAAAAAATTTGATGGATCTAATGGTAGTGCTCTATTAGCCAGATGAAGGGCCTTTGTAAATTAAAAAAATAATCCATGTGTTAGAATAAAAAATTAAATGAAGTTTACAATTCTGATCCAAATTACATGATCGTACCTTAAACTCCTTGAACCACAAGTCTTGAATGGCTACATGGATGTTCTTCCATGACAGTTAGGGCTCATCCAATGTGCTCTTATTAATCTCTGTGATGCATGTGATGGGTTGCTTGTGAGAAATGAATCTTCTTAAACAAATTGAGTAAACAATATATAAATATAGCATGAAGAATAAACATAATAAAATGTTGAATAAACATAATTCAAAGGTTATCACTATGAATTATGGAGATATGTGATAAGCGGCCTTTCTGGATATTAGAGAATCTTTAAACTATGTTATCTATGTCGTAAGAAAAATAGTAATGTGGTACTCACTAACTAGGTGAGATGGACGTCAACGTTTCTTGTACTGAGGAATAAGAAGAATTAGATCTTCTGAACTCAAAGTGGTGCAACCAATCACCTTGAATGGGTTTGGAGGCTATGAGCAAGTTTAGCGTTAATCATGCTCTAGTGGCAAGCTATGACTTTGATGGTATTCCTGCTAAACCATCTCCCCTAAGGCAAGAAACAATTATTGAATTAGAAAAAAGGGAGATACATATTAGCATCTCTATAGACTTTCATATCCATTCTACAAGTTAAATTGGTTTGATTTACATTTGATGCTTTTGTTTCAACCGGCCTAATGCCAGCTAAGCCTTTCAATTAGCAATGGTCACATACATGATTATAGGGCAAACAACTAAAGGTAATGCAATTATTTAGTTGAGTGGTATGGTGTTTCACTAAGACAAAAGTTGTCAAATGTTATAATATTATCACATTTGATTCCATATGAATTATGATTAAGCTTGGGGGGCTAAATATTAAATTTGTCTAATAATTTCTGCTCTTTGAATGGAACTTAAAATATACTCCTCTTTTGATATTATGTTAAGTAAAACTCAAAATTTTAGGGCTTATTTGGAACAAATTTTTGTTTTTATTTTTATATATAAAAGATAAATTTGTTTATTTTTAAATGCACTCAAAACAACTAAATAATATAATATATATATATATATATATATATATATATATATATATATATATATATATATATATATATATATATAAATAATCATGTTATACTATACCAAATATGTTTTAATTTAAGTAAAAATGTGAACAACATAAAATAAAAATAAAAACTAAAAGTGATCCATAATAACTTTAGTGTTTTTGTGATGATAATTTGAATTAAATTTTACATGCATTTTGATGTATATTGATTTTAAAGTGACTGGGTTGTGAATTTAGCTCGAAGATCAGTTAATCCTTTGAAAATTGATTTGAATTTCAATTCGAATCGAGATTAGCTTGAAAAAATAAGCTGAGCTATGAGCCAAAAATTTGTATTGAATTTTTTTCGAGCCAATTTCGATCTATGGATCGCTCGAAGTGACTCAAGACCGACTTGTAGTAATTTTTTTTACTTATAAAAATTATGTATATAATGCTAACTAAAATTGAATATAATGACTCATGAGTCAATTTTGAGCTGATTTTGAGGTTGAACGGACCTAAATAACTCAATTTGAGTTGTATCAAGCGAATTCCGAGCAAAAAAAAAAAAAAAAAGATCATAATAACACAATTTGAGTCAGCTTGTTTTGATTTCAACCTGGATCAAGTTTGTATCAATCTCAAGCTGGCTTGACTCGAAATCAAATATAATGAGTCACGCGCCGATTTAGAGCTACACGAAATTTATTCAAGTCAGTTTTGAGCTGACCCAACTCAGCTTGTTGGCCTCAACTCGGCTCGAAATTAAATGGTAACATTCCCAAGTAACATTGAATTTCAAATAGATGTGCAGAATTTAAATGTCAAGAACGTTAACATATATTTCATCATGCGCTCAACCTTTATTTTTTTTCCTTTTGCTTTTATACCGTTCTCCCGATAAAGAAGGCTGCACTCATTCGTTGTTGCAGGCTAATTTAGTTCAAAATTCTGACCATATCTTTTTCATCAACTTTGATCAAAAGGGTCGCCGTCATCAATTTGCTGACTTTAATTAATAAGGGATTATAAGATGAGTATTTGGGGAACAGAGGGCCAGAAAATGAGGACGAGTGGGGAGTGTGCCAAAGGAAAAGTTATTTGCAGAAAGTTTTGTTTTTTTTTGGGAGTCACGCCTGAGATATCCGAGCTAATGTGTAGATTTAATTTAAGCAGATTCCAGACTGCTCTCTTATGTAGACATTACCCTAATAAGATAAAAAGACAAAAAACTTATATAAAAAAAATGAAATTATGCTCTCTCTCTCTCTACATAATTGTTCAAAGCACAAACATCTCAAAAATAAATAAAATAATACATAAATAAAAGTGTGTGGGTCAAGGAAAAAATAATTGCTGGCTCCATCGTAAACAAAAGAATTAAGAAATTAAGTAAAAAACAGTACTTACGCAGTCTATTACGGTAGCTCAATTATATTCGGAGCAGTAACCGAATCAGAATCGGGATTCAGAAAGGGTGATGATAAACTTTAAATTATTATATTAATTAATATTAAAAAAATAATTTGGCAAATTAATGTATACCAAAAACTAGTTTTTTGAGCTAAAGTATGTGCCCAACGAGCCTTTTGAGCCTGATAAGCCGATCTATCCGAGTTAAAACTATCACTAAAATATTCATTTGATGTAACTCCTTTTGACTTTACTCATCGATGTGTTAGTGTGCCCAACAGACTAGCTAGCCGAACTCATATGTAGAGTTCATCTAAAGGCCAGATCGATCAACTTCTTCCGCCGAGTTCGCCTCATCGGTGGTCATCTGAATTGACATCATACAAAAGTTAAATTTGACGTCTAGGATTGACTATTACATATCTTCATTGGCTGTTTGACATCTACTTCAAGATTTTTTCGCCAATACTCTATTGACATATTTGAGAAGCTACGACTCATATATTATGATTTCCTGAGAAAACATCTATAAAGAGGGGAGAAATAGATCTAGCGGGTTCTCCGGCTCGTCCTTGCTCATTAGTGTGCTCTCTCTCTCTCTCTCTCTCTCTCTCTCTAGGCCTTTTTCAAAGATCTCTGAGGAACAATCAGCTGCCCGAGCCATTTTGAGGGATCTCATTCAGTGATTCTATCGGGACCACTCATACCACTTCTCTCATTCGATTCCTTCTCGTTAGATCTTTTTCTGTTTTATCAAAAATGAGTCATAGAGTGAATACATAATACATGTTTGGAGAGCACATCCATTTTCTTTCTTCATATTTCTTACGTTCATCTCAGTTTATATAGACTCACGAACAATACGACAGCCGACGTTCTAAAAGTATTCAACATTATTACACAAGGTTAAACATGGTTAAATAAAAAGTTGAAAATAGGAATACCTTGCAAAATAAAAGACATATTTGGGAAGTTGGTTGTTTGCAACTGTGAGTTTTCGAGATAGAATCGAGAGAATAGATTAAATTGAGAGAAATTTTTCTTATTTTTCTTTATTTAATAGGAACAGATTACAACCTATATTTATAGCCTAAAACGTAGAACAAATTAAGGTAATTTCTAAACAGGAAAAAAATAAAATCTAACATAATACTGGTAAGAAATTATTAGGTGAATAACTCTTAATAATTACAGACTAATTTTCTCTTAATAATTATGAAGATTCTGTAATAATTACTGAGTGATTGCCTCCTCATAATTACGAAGATTCTACTCTCCCGCTCAAATTGATGCTGACTGATCAAGAAGCATCAATTTGCCACCAAGAACTGATAACATTGTTAAGAACAAAAATGTTCAAGCAGTGAGCGTCGAAGCCGAGTGTCGAAGTCGTGAGTGCAGAACGAGGAGGTGCAGCAATCCAGAGGAGTTTGCTGATTGCAACGGGAGAGGAAACTGACAGACAGAGGTTTCGATCGTGAGCAATCAAAGGAGGGATCGGGGATCCCGCTAGAAGTCCGCGTGAAGGAGGGCTAGGGCCGGCAAAATCTGGACGCCGACGTTGAGGAAGGCCGACAATACGTCACCGATGAGTACCGAGTGGCCCGTGCGAAGAACCGGCTGAGGAAAGTAAAGGCCGAAGTCCTTGCAAGAAGTCTTGGGTAGGAGCTCTGGAGGCAGAGGAGGACGTCTCCAACGAGGATCGAAGGGCCCGCGAGGACCGAATGGCCAGTGAGAATCGAATGGTCGGCGAGGATCGAAGGGCCGGTGAGGATAGAATGACCGGTGAGGATTGAAGAGTCGACGAGGACCGAATGGCCGGAGAGGACCGAAGGGCCGGTGAGGACTGAAGAGCCGGCGAGGCGAGGATCGAATGACTGACGAGGACTGAAGGGCCGGCGAGGATCGAATGGCCGGCGAGGAGCGAATGACAGGTGAGGAGCGAATGGCCGGTGAGGACCGAATGGCCGGTGAGGAACGAAGAGCTGGCGAGCTTCGGGTGCGAAGAAGAGCGGCGCGACGAAGCGATCTGAAGGCGCCGGAGTCGAAGATATTACTAACAAAGAAGACGAAGGCGGACGAGGATGCCTTCGAACGATTCCAAGACGGAGGGGGAATCAAGACAAGACATACTTCCTCCCTTCCGGCAAGAAGGCCAGCGAGAAGGGAATCTTTACTGTCCTCCAACGATTACCGGTTATTAGCGCAAAAATTTTGGCTCTGATACCATGTGAGTTTTCGAGATAGAATTGAGAGAATAGATTGAATTGAGAGAGATTTTCCTTATTTTTCTCTATTTAATAGGAACATATTACAACCTATATTTATAGTCTAAAACGTGGAACAAATTAAGGTAATTTATAAACAGGGAAATAAATAAAATCTGAACTAATACTAGTAAGTAATTATTAAGTGAATAACTCCTAATAATTACAGACTAATTTCCTCTTAATAATTATGAAGATTCTGTAATAATTACTGAGTGATTGCCTCCTCATAATTACGAAGATTCTACATCAACCTCTAATTGACATGAACCTATCTTGAAAATAATAAATAGTAAAGTTAATTAAAATAAATAAGAGATTATAACATAATTGAAATAAAAAAATATAAACACAAAATGTTGCAGTTTTAACATAATTTTTCTCAAGCAGGTAAATCTTATAGTTGTGCTAATGCTCCAATGTCTAAATGACTAAATTTTACTTTCAATTTCCTTGTCCTTTATAAGATTTGAGGTAATTTTTGAAATCTTGAGTTATTTGTTTACCATATCTAATTTGAGATTCAGCCTTTAGGTGAGATTTAACTTAAATTAATGCCAATTAATTTTTGGAGCAGGTAAAGTTGACTGACATTGTTTCTTTAATAAATCAGAGTACTCAAAGGAAAGAATAAATATAACAAGCTTGTTGCTTTGTTGTATAAAAAATTATGAAGACATTGAGTATATAGAAATAAAAATTATAATTAAAAAATCACCAATATTAAATTATAGGAGAAAATATCCGGATGACTAACCACCGGCCGCTACGTCGTCATACACATCATCAACGGGTTGGCCGTCTTGACGTCCAGACAAAATATTTTCCCAATTATAGAGAGTTATCTAAATTAAAAAAAAAATGTTGATCAAAATATCAAATGATCCTCTGACACGTTGAATACAAAACATGAAAAACCTACTCATGTAAAATTTGGGGATAGGTTGATGTATATGAGGCCAAGTTTGTCATTATGTTTGTTTTTTATTTTTATTTTTATTTGAAAATATGTTTAGGTGGCATAAATTTTATATAATTTAAATTTTTTTTACTAAAATAAATCAAATTATTTTTAAAATAATAATCTTAAATCATTATATCTTAATTGAAATCAAAACACATCAAACAAAATAAAAATAAAAGAGACCCCATCTTAGTAATTTGAGAGCGAAGTGCTGGTGCTTACCTTGCCTGGAATTCGGGAGCAAAAGGAGGCTTTCGTGAATTTGGGGCAAAGGGATTTGAAAATTTTTTAATTAACATAAAAAAAATTCTCAAATTATGATCATTGATACCTAAAAATTGTAATTTAAATATAAGTATGATATTTTCATATAATTAAAATATCATAAATATGCTAATATTAAACGTATCTAATTAGTAATTAATCTCAAATTATAATTATGCATCTAAATTTAAGGTGGAGTAATTTCTAAAACTATATACAATAAAGGTTAGATAAATCCGGTGCTCCGTTAAATCCAATTTTCTCTCCTTTCTATCTACTTTACATCATAAATACGGATTCACTAAATCTATATACTTGATAGATTTAAGGGATTTAGCTTAGGTACAAATACTTCAAAAGGATATATGCCAGATATGCCAAACCAATTTAAGTGGATTTAATATTAATTGAACCAAACGCTATTCTGGATTCAACGACATCTGGACTCGATAAATTTAAATTTGAAAGCTTTACTAAATCTAATTTAATTTTAAATTCTAATTGCAGCCAAACAACCCAAAGAGCGGCAAAATTTCTTCTCTAATTCTGCTAGAGGTTGGTAGTCAATCGTGAAAATAAGGCCTAAAGCTCTGGGACGATATGAGTAGCGAGATACCTTGTTGATTTGGGCCACTACCAATTTCATAAATTTAGGGTCTGTTTGCGGTAGCTTGTGTGCGGGGGTCGACTCGTGGCCTACGTTTAGTGTAAAAAATCGAAACGCGGGAGACAGTGTTTTCAAAAACGCGTGAATCAAACGGTTAGGCGGTGTTTTCAAAAACGCCACCGCACTTATAAGTTGTCCCAAACGGGCTCTTAAACTCAGCTTCTCTAAGAAGGGCAACTTTTAAGTCAAGAAGAATTAGCCGCACATCAAATCCTCCTTCCCTGGATACTTCTTATGCTGGTGCTGATCATCAGTCAGTACCTACAAAATTTAGATATCAGTTCTTTGCCTATTTTCATGCTTCATTGATACATTGTAAGAGAATCGATGTCGCCAAACGCGAATTTCAATATAATTTTTGTAGATAATAAAAAAATCAAACTTTAGGTGTGTGTGTGTGTGTGTGTGGGGGGGGGGGGGGTGGGGCGGATTTCTAGAGAGGATTTATAGAGCCTGTTATGGACTGAAAACCCGACGATAACTTCTAGCCTCTGCAACTGCTGAACAAATACAGCTCTAATTTTTGATGTCCTTGCTCGCCGCCATCGGTAATCCCTACCTGTTAATGTCGTATCCAAAATACAGCTAAATGTGTAACACTGTAATAGAGACTCGGTGATAACTTTCAACCTCTGTAGCCGCCGACCACAATCTACACCACTCATCTGCCACTTTCAACCACCATTAGCTGCCCCTGTTTGTCGTTGTCTGTGATCCTTGCTTGCTAACATCATATCTAAATTACAATTGTAATGTATAGCATCATATTGCAGACCAGACAATAACTTCCGGCCTCCGTAGTCATCAACCAAGGCCCATTGACTATCATCAGTCATCACCAGTTGCCCTTGTTAGCCACTATTGGCGACCACCCTTACTTCCTAACATTGTATCATAAATATGAACACAACATATAAAATTGTATTGAAGACCATGTGATAACTTTTGGCCTCCATAAGCGCTCACCATTATCGACCGCCTCCCGTTGGTTGATGTCTACCACTATTGGTCGGACCTTGTTAATCGTTGTTTGTGACCCTTGCTTACTGATATCATATCTTAATTACAGTCATAACATAATATCATATTAAAGACTCAGTGATAACTTTTAGCCTCCATAGAAGTCGAACATTGTCAACCACCACCCATTGGTCGACGTTAGTGACCCTTACTTGCTAACTTTGTATCTCAAAGAAAAATAATGTAACATATATTGAAGATCCCATAATAACTTTCAGCTTTTTTAATTACAGACACTGTCGACCATCATTCGCAATCATCACCTACCACCACCGACCACCAGCCATCGAAATCCACTATTCATGATTATCATAGATAAAATAAGATGCTTACACTTGGCACTTGTATCTTGATTTATGTTGTATATTGATAAATGCAATGTCTAGTATAAATTGTAATCTCATTATGAGAGAGGGGGTCTAGCCCCCAACTATGACTTATGTGGCTGACTACTATCACAACTTCCAACTACATCTTTTATGGCGAACTGACTTATTGTAGCTCTCAATTACAACCAATATGACTAACTATTATTATAGCTTATAAATACGGCTTTGATGGTCAACTAAAGATACTGTAGTCACCAACTATAATTTATTTGACAAACTACTACTGTTACAGCTTCTAACTATGTTCTCTGTGATCGACTAACACTATTACAATCACCAACTACAGTTTTTGTGACCAACTATGACATTACAGCTTCCAACTACTTCATTTCTGGCCAGCTACTGCCCATGTAGTAAGAACTACAACCATTGTGGCCAATTAATATTTTACAACTTCCATCTGAAGATTGTGGCCAATTTTTACTATTGTAGCCACTGACTACAACCTTCATTATCAACAATATTTGTTATAGCCTGATTGCAGCCTTTATAACAGAACGACTATTGTACATTTTTAATATCATTCATTCCATCTTCTCTAATTCAGAGAAGAATGGACCTATGTATTTTGTAAATTATAGAGGATTACTTTGATTTGGCTAGGCTCCATAATTTTTTCTTTTTCCAAGATTTTTTCGTTGAAAATATTTCAGTGTCTCTTACAATTTCCAATTATTTGTGTGTATGTTATATCTTTGTACAATGCTAAGATGTTAAAATATCACCCTACCACAGTGAATTTTCGGCACCCAACCAGAGTTATGGACAAATCCTACGATCAAAATAGAACTTTGATTTTGGTTTAAACAAAATTCAAATCTTATTGAGACCTAGTTCTAATCAAATTTTGAAACCTTTATTTTGAAGCTAATGATTGAATCATATGTTTGAAATAAAAGAATGAACAAGGTTCGAATGTCACCTTAAATGTTTAAATCTAGATCAAGCTTAATATATGGATTTGTAACAAATTTGAATGTTATATTATATTTGATTTTATTCGAAACTTATGCAAACTTCTATTCAACCATCATTTTTTTTTTTGTGTATTACCTATTTTTGAAGTCATTTGTAATTTATTTTCTAATCGAATGTTCGAAACTCCTATTTGAACGTAGCTTTGAAAATTGATTGACTTCTATTCAACTCACATTTCATGTGCATTGCAATTTTTTGATGTTTATTTTCTAATCTAATGCTCAAAAGTCTAATAATACCATAACATTCAAAACTGCTCGTTTCATCCTCTTTTGTGATAAAGGCATGAAATGCGGCTATAAGGATTGTGAATGAACTATAATCTAAAAAAAAAGTTAAGACAATTCTCTTTTAAGCATTAGAAAGGATCTCAAGAGAGAATTGTGGGAAGTTTTTAATTTGAAAATTTATGACTAATATTGATATCCAAACAATCGAGCAAGGACATTGGTGATTGTTGTAACAGATGCTTAAAAGAATAACCTAGAGTTGTCTTCACGTTCAATTGTTTAAGTGGAATTATCCCTCACATTGGTGATTGTTGTAACAGATGCTTAAAAGAATAACCTAAAGTTGTCGCTGCACAACATGTTGATTATGCCCAAGAGTTCTCAGAAGAAGAAGAAGAAGAAGAAGAAGAAGAAAAAGAAGAAAAATGACACGTCTACACTTCTCGGAGAAAGGAAAAAGTTAGGGGTAATCTTCAGCTTGGATTAATGGACGACACTTCGACTTCTCCTGGCATGGGCTCAGCTCTTCAGAGCATAATTTATCGCTTTTCTTCAAGAAAGATCTTGAGGAAGAGGAAGACTTAGGCGACCCCTTTCATTGCACTGCTTATTTGCATGTCTTACTTTGTTCTGTCGTTTATGTGAGTCTTGTTTATGGGTAGAGCTCCATTTTTTGGGCCCTCCTATATCACTTGTTGTACCCCTTTCTTTTCAATAAATTATATCTTTTGCTTAATATATATATATATATATATATATATATATATATATATATATATATATATATATATATATATATATATAATGCACTTTGTATGAAAATTTCATAGGTATGAGTTATTTGTGTAATATATAGGTTTATGAAGTAAAATTAAAGCCTCCTCTCAGAAAAGGCATGGGAATTGACAAATCAGACAAATTGTAATTAACTTTTTTAGAAAACAAAAAAATATGAATAACATTTTTGTTAAGATGTTGTGATAAAATATTAATCAAGATGATTTTTAAAAAAATGAAATATGCTTTCGAATTAGCCATATATGAGAAGATTCAAGAGTTCGGAGACTGTTGATCTATTTTTTCAAAAGCTACTTAATAGAAATAATGAAGTTAGGATTACTTTATAGAAGATAAGTAGAGTTTGTCAGCAGATGGATTGTTATCCTAATAGAATGTTGTTAGAATAATAACAAACTTTGGATTTTTTTTGCTTCTATGAGCTGTCCATGTAAGTAAATAGTACAAATAATTTAAGTTGGTAACTTTTGTGAATTGTGCTAGTAAATAAAGGCACATTACAATCTCATCCATTAATCATATCAATATAGGATCAAAGCAGTTTTCGTTGTATTTGTCATAACTAAACCCATCAATGGTCACATATATTAATATAATCAAATGACATAGATCAATCATGAATGTGTGGAATGAAAATTACATGCAAAGTGGTCTGTTCATGTCAATTTTCAACTAGTCCTACTTTACTTAAGTGAGATTAAACTTTAACTGTACAGAGTGTACTGAACTGAATAAAATGCCTCATTTCTGATCAGAAAATATCCAAATATGTTTTGTATACAAAATAAAACATAGAGCTAAAACCATAAGTTAACAAACTCCCAGTGAATCTAAATTTCCTCAAGCTCTATAACACCCATATGAGCAGTATGCTCATGAAAGACCCTGGGTATTAGACCATTTGTAAGGGGGTCCGCAATCATGAAGTTTATTCTAATATGCTTTATGTGAATCTGGCCACTCTGTATTCTTTCCTTCACAACAAGAAATTTGATGTCAATATGTTTTGACTTGGATGAACTTTTGTTGTTATTGGAATACAATACAGCTGATTTATTGTCACAAAATAACTTTAGTGGTCTTTCAATCCTTTCATAATGCGCAGCCCAGTGACAAAATTTCTCAGCCATATGCCATGGTTGGATGTCTCATAACATGCTACATACTCTGCTGCCATAGTGGATGAAGCTATTAGTGTTTGTTTTGCGCTCCTCCAGGATATAGCTCCACCACTTAACAAAAATATGTAGCCTGATGTGGATCTTCTGCTGTCTTGGCATCCAACAAAATCGGAGTCAGAATACCCAATGATCTCCAAATGATCTGATCTCCTATATGTAAGCATGTATTCTTTTGTTCTCCTTAAGTATCTCATAACTCTTTTGGCTGCTTTCCAATGATCCATTCTTGTGTTGCTTAAGTATCTGCCTAAAACTCCAACAATGTATGCAATATCTAGCCGCGTACAAACTTGAGCGTACATAAGACTCCCTACTGCTGAAGCATAAGGAATATTTTGCATTTCCTGAATCTCAAGGTTTCTTTTTGGGCACTGATTGAGACTGAACTTGTCTCCTTTAGCGAAGGGGTGTCAATTGGTCTACAATTTTGCATGCCAAATCTTTTAAGCACTATATCAATATAGCCTCTTTGTGATAATCCAAGAATACACTGAGAACGATCTCGGTGAATCTGAATTCCTAAGACAAATGAGGTCTCACAAAGATCTTTCATCTCAAAATTAATTGATATAAATATCTTGGTTTCCTACAACATGCCTATATCATTTGTGGCAAGCAGTATGTCATCTACATACAAAATAAAAAACAATGCTTTCTCCCACTGAATTTATGATATACACAATCATCAACTGCATTCATTTCAATACCAAATGATAGAATCACTTGATGAAATTTGTGATGCCATTGACAGGAAGCTTGTTTGAGCCCATAAATAGATTTTGTCGGTTGCAGAACCATATTCTTTGGGTCTCCCGACACAAAGTTTTCCGGTTGCACCATATAGATCGTTTCATCAATGTCTTCATTGAGAAAAGCGGTCTTAACATCCATTTGATGTAGCTCCATATCATGATGAGCAATTAGTACCATGATTATTCTAAAAGAGTCTTTTGTTGAAACCGGAGAAAAAGTCTCTTTATAATCAATCCCTTCCTTTGGAGTATAGCCTTTAGCTACAAGACGAGCTTTATGTCTCTCCACATTACCCTTTAAATCCCTTTTGGTTTTAAAAATCTATTTGCAACCAATGGGTTTCTTTCCTTCTGGCAATGGGTCAAGTTCCCAAACTTTATTTTTTTGCATAGACTTATACTCCTCATTCATTGCTTTAATCCATTTTTCTGAATTGGAACTTTGTATAGCTTTGATGAAAGTTGATAGGATCATCTTCCATCATACTAATATTTTCCTCATGTTCCTGAAGAAATACAATATAATCATCTGCAATAGCATTTCTTCTTTCCCTAGTGGATCACCGCAAAAGCACTTGCTCTTGAACTTGTTCTTGAGGTTGTTGAATTTGTTCCTCAAGGGGTTGATTAATAATGTTTTGTTCTTGATTTGCAACTTGATCATTGTCAGGAGTAAACTTCTGATCATTATCAAAAGTAATTATAGGAATAGGAACCAATTCCTCTTCAACAAGAGTAGTATGGTCCGATTCCTCCTCAAAGACAAAGTCTCTAACATGATTTCTCCCCCCAAATTCAACATCCTCAAAGAACACTGCAATTTCCGTCTAAAAAATTATCTTTAATTTGGGATCATAAAACTTGAAACCCCTAGATCGCTCCGAATAACCAACAAAATAGTTGCTCACTGTTTTAGGGTCTAACTTTTTCTCAAGTGGCTTGTAAGGCCTTGCCTCAGCTGGGCAACCCCAAACATGAAAATGCTTTAAACTGGGTTTTCGCCTTGTCCAAAGCTCATAAGGTGTATTTGCAACTGCTTCAGTTGGTACTCTATTTAAAATGTAGGCTGCTGTTTTAAGTGCTTCTCCCCATAGTGATTCTGGTAAGGTAGAATGTCTGATCATACTTCTTACCATGTCTTTAAGAGTGCGGTTTGGTCTTTCAGCTACACCATTCATCTTAGGTGAACCTGACATTGTATATTAAGGGACAATTCTACACTCGTCTAGGAATTTAGCAAATGGTCGCGGACGTTGTTCACCTGAACCGTCATATCTGCCGTAGTATTCACCACCACAATCAGATTTGACTTTCTTTATTCTTTTTCTTAGTTGGTTTTCAACTTCAGTCTTATAAGATTTGAACACGTCCAATACTTGGGACTTCTCATTAATAAGAAATAGGTATGCATATTTTGAATAATCATCTATGAACGATACAAAATATTGTTGACCATTCCAAGAAGCTGTAGAAAATGGTCCACAAACATCCGTATGCATCAATTCTAAGACTTCTGCAGCTCTATATGCACCTAATTTCTTTCCTTTGGTATGTTTTCCCTTAATGCATTCAATACAGACATTATAGTCCGTAAAATCAATGGAACTTAGAATTTCATCTGACACAAGTCTTTCAACTCTATTTCTAGAGATGTGACCTAAACGCTTGTACCATAATGCTCCTGAATTTTCATTATTAATTTTACGCTTAGTACCTCGTGATTCCACATTCAGAGTTTCATTATAAGAAGCAACAGTATCAAGCAAATAAAGATTGTCATACACCACAAGGGAACCAGTTCCAATAATATTGGAATTAATAGATAAACTGAAACAACTGTTTTGAAAAGAACAACAATAACCCAATTTGTCCAAACAACAAACAAAAACCAAATTCCGTCTAAATGACGGTTCAACAAAAGTATCTATCAAATCCAAATAGCAACCAATACATAATAACAATCTAAAATGCCCAATTGCTTCCACTTCTACCGATTTTCCATCTCCCACATAAATGCATCTTTCAGCATCATTTGGTTTTTGGTAGCTCAAGCAACCCTACATTGAAACACTTATGTTAGTAGTAGCACCAGAGTCTAACCACCAAGTGTTTCTAGGTACTGAAGCCAAATTTAACTCAGAACAGACCAAAGTTAGAAATGTACATTTCTTTATACGCCAAGTGTGATATTTTGCACATTCTTTCTTCTGATGTCCTTCTTTATTACAAAAGAAACAACTGATACTTTCAGGATTTTGAACTTTATTTTGTTTCTTTTGAGAAGGGCCCTTATTCTTAGCAGCTTCATTCTTTCTTTTAGTGCCCCTTTCTTTAGAGGTGTTCACCAAATAAGCACTATCAGTCTTTCCTTGCTTCAACCTTTCTTCCTCTTGCACACAATGAGAAATAAGCCCATTAAGAGTCCATTTCTCCCTTTGCATATTATAGTCGACTAGAAATTGTCAAGCTCATGGAGGAAGAGAAATAAGAATTAAATGTATGAGTAAATCATCTGTCAACTCGAGCTTTAGCTTCTTTAACTTTGAAGCAATGTTAGACATCTCAACGATGTACTCCCTTATACTTTCCTTGCATTTGAACCTCATTGAAATCAGTTTCTTTAAAAGAATACATGTTTCAACCTTATTGCTTTTTGCAAAGCGTTTCTCTATTTCAGCAATAAAACTTGCAGCATCAGTGATTTCACTAGACACCGCGCCTCTAAAGGCCCCAGGTATGCCGCACTTTATGATCATAAGACTCAAGCGATTAGAACGGTCCCACTTCTCATAGATTCTCCTTTCCTCGAAGGAACTAGCATCCGTAAGAGGAGCGGGTTTATCCATTCTTAACGCTAGATCTAGATCCATGCAGCCAAGAACAATGTGAATGTTCTCTTTCCAATCCTTAAAGCTATCACTCTTAAGGATTGGAACCGAAATGAGATTAGCAGATACATTAACAACAACTGAAAAATGAACAAAAGATTACAAAAATAAAGTGTTTTAAATTCAATTAATGGTAAATCTCATCTCAAGACACCTAATGCAACATTAATTTCAAGTCTTTTGATGATAATATTAATCTTAATAGTAATCTTGTTGTAATGATCAAACATTAACGATAACGTATATCAAGTAATAAATATATCTTTGGATCGATTTATTACTCATATATTATTCCTTATAATTGTTACATGCTTACATATCACAAGTGTGTATGCGATTCGCTAAGTATTAAATTTTCCTTTGGGCCAATTAATACACGCATGAACCCACATACACACAACATCCAACAATTTCGTTACGAGCTATCTACACAAGTGAGGTCACTTTGAAAACATCATGTTTCAATAAGTTCATTAAAAATTGATGGACAATTACAAAGTACCATTTATTCGAATTTAATTGAAACTTTAATTTAATTTTATAAAATCTTATATTTATAAATAATGGGCTAATTTATAAGCCATAAAGTCCATAATTTACAAAACAAAATTATTGATTTTATAAAATTAATCAATCCTAAAATGAGTTAATTAATTCATTTATTTTATTTTCTAACTCATAAAAAAAATAACTCATTTTATTGTCTAAATTAAATGAGTAGTTTAATTAATTTAATTATATATATATATATATATATATATATATATATATAATTTTTTTTTATTTTTTTTTATTACTATTCGCGCGAACAGTTCACGCGAACAGTTCACGCCGCCACCCTCTGGAGCCCCCTTCGGCGCCGCCTCCCGGCACCGTCCCCTTTTGCCGCAGCATTCCACTGCGCCGGATTCTGTCGCCGTCGGAGGCCGCGCCACCGCAGCCACCTACGTCGCAGTCCCGCTGCAGCATTCCTGTCGCTGCAACCTCGCCGCCGCAGCCCTTTGCGGACGATTCCTACGCGGGTAAGGGCGAACGAAAAATGGATAAAAATAAGAAGGAGAAGGAGAAAATCCTCCGGCCACGACGCCAAAATTCCTCGTTCCTCAATTTTGTGTCGTCACCGCAAAACTTTACCGACGACGATTGCAGAGGAAAAATAGAAGCAGAATCTCAAAAATTGAACTTGAACGGGAGTCTCTGATACCAATTGTTACAATTTGTTTTGAATTTTCCAAATAGATTTTGATCGAATCAAAATCTATTAGAATTCATCACGAGATTCTTTCATTCACGTTCGTATTAATGAGAAAAACTAAATCGATACAATAGCGGAAGCGTACTGAATCCATTTGATCGATTGCAAGCAATGATCTTCCAATCTGCTGATTTTCAGTAGTTTTACTTGAGTCTCATCGTTGATGGGTACAGAGAATAATTTTTCTTTCTCTTACTCGCAGACCGAGGACCAATTACCTCCTTATTTAATGTAACTAACCTGGTAGTTACGAGAATTGCTTAATTCGATTCGCGCCTTCATCAATTGGAATTTGCACTTATTGTATCCACACGTATAATTTCATGACAAATGTGTCTAAAGTCATAAACTTTATTCTTAATTAGACCACAATAATTTTGACTTATTAAATGATGACCCAACACATTTTTTAATTACATTGTAGTCCCATAATTGATCCAATATTGGCCACCCATTATTAGAACTCCACCACTAATTCTATGATTAATGCTAACATTATATTCCATATATTCATATTTAGGTATACTCAATGAAAGCATTCAGCTTTAAACTTATCCTCCATAATTCAATTTTTTTTTGTCTTAACTCACTCACTAATCTTCTCCACAAAAAATGATATCGTCAGCGAAAAGTATACACTAATGCACATCGTCCTATAAATGTCCAATAAGAACATTCATAACTGAAGCAAAAAAAATACAGGCTTAAAACTTATCTTTGATGTAATCCAACAGAAATAGAGAAATACTCAGCCAATTCTCTTTGTTGTTCGAAACATTTTTTCATGACATAAAATAATAAAACTTAATCTAGAGCATTAAACAAGTGGGAATGAATTTAAAATCTCTTTCAACTTTTACATAAATCTAATCCAAAATTATTAAATTTATGCTGATAAACTTTTCACTGATAGAGTTTACGACCAAATTAAATAAGTCTTAAAACAAAATAAAAAGATTACAGAACATTCCTATAGAATTTTCGTGCGGCGACGATGCGGTTGCGTGGCCCGGTGAGTGGCGGCCGAGAGCGACCACGTCACTGGAGCAAATCGGAATCTTCTTGCCTGAATCCCAATGGGTGACGTCAATCAGGTTTACTGCCCTTTCCCCATGCGAAGGAAATAGTGGGGTCCTTCGCAAAGCTAGGTCTCAAGTCACTGGCCACCATGTGGGGCCGCTAACGTTACCACCATAAATTCCGTAGGGGATAGAATTACAGGAATACCATCGGTTGCGGAGGAAGTCGGTCATGGGACCACTCCGGTGATGTTACCAAGTTTATGTTTGGGGAAAATACAGTTCTGCCTGCATGGCCTCCATCAAATGGGCTCCTCTACGGTTTGGTAGGAGGCAACTCTAGAACTTTGTTTTCACCGTAGATCCATGGAGCGCGCAGGAGCCCACTCTTTTTATTTTCTGCTTTTATGGAGACTTTTACATCTTTTATTTTTTATTAGTGATATCATATTATATATAGGGCACTGAAAATAATATTATTTACAAATAAAGCACATTTTCATTCATTTTTTAAATCCTCACTCAATATTAAAAGTCACGATAAAATACCGGTCAATATTTTTTTATTTTTATCAAACTCTTAATGGTTTGATTGTGGCATGCGTAAATGCATTTGTACACCAAAAAAAGACCTGCAAGAATTTCGAGACAGTCTGACAGTCCAGATCGACAAATTAAAGAATATGAAGAATGAAAAGTTAAACACTCATAAATCTGACTGGTTGTATAACCAAAAACTAACCAACAACCAGCAACCAAAAGGCCTGTGATCAACCAAAAGGCCTCCCATTCGACCAGAAAATAAATATGCTACCCAACAATCAAACAAAGACCCAATATCCCTAGCAATCTAATAAGCTTTACCGTGTGCTTCTCTCCACATTTCCTCTAAAAGTCACTGAAGAACAAGCTAGCCTGCCGTCAACCCTAAGGTTGACTGGCTGGCATTCTCAAAGCTGATTTGCTTCCCAGAGTAAAGACTAACCTGATGATATGACCAACAGACACCAGCGCGATCGATCGATTCAAGGATCTGCCAACTAGAGGTACATGAACATTAAAGGACACTAAAATCAATTACGAATATGAAAAGACGCTATAAAAGAAAATAATATTATGTAACCTATTTTTAAAAATGGACAAGTATGTAATTGTTCACATTTTATCATATATCTTATCTAAATAGGGGGTCCAAAATATGTATTAGGGGCTTTTGCCTCTGGGCATTGTCCTTTAGACTTTTGGCTCTATCTAGACCCGTACTCCGTAGGTAGAACTCTCTCTCATTTTCTCTTATAACTCTACATATAAAAATTGGTCAGAAAGTCCGGAAATACCCCAGTTCACCCTTACAAAACAAATTTGTGCCGGCTCTTTCTTTCGCTCTCTCTATCTCTCTCTCTTTGTGTAACTTTCTCTTTATCTCATCTCTGGTTCCTACCACTTCGGTCCTTGGGAATACCTCATAGAACAATCTCAGATTCAATAGCATTGATTCAATAGTTCAAAATCTCATGCTACACACAAAAAAAAAAAAAAAAAAAAAGGAGTTTTCACTGCACATCATACACACATCCACAATAATAAAAAGCCTTACTATGTTCTTTGCAGCGCACAACTACTTTTATGCATTTTCGAAATATTTGTAGTAGTGTTTTTTAAAAACACCTTTAAATAAGTCCCGCCAAAAATCTTTTTTTAGCAGTTTTGATGTTTGATTTGTAAATAATAATATTTTCAGGTGCTCTGTGTAACAAACAAAAAAAAAAAAAAAATGTAAAAATTATTCATACAAAGATGCGCGCCCTTATGCCCATAACATACTGCTGTCATCTTGTTTGGAGTTGAGTGAGCACAAATGGACGACAACAGCTACCGTTCTTCAGGGCTTGTTAAATTAAATGGCAAAAATATGATGACAGTAATTCAGAATATTACGTTAGAGTTGGTCGCATGAAGATTAATTAGTTCACACTTTAAGAAAATGGGAGGTTAATAGCTTTTAAAAATATTATCTTTACGGCAACAATTAACTATTTTTATGAATAGTTTTACGTATCTCAATTGAGCTTAATCTTTCTAAAAAATTAGCGTTCTCTTTCCAAGTAAAAATTTTTTTATTAGATTAAAATTTTCAAATTGATGACATTTTTCATGAACCATAAATCAGAACATTCTCATCCAAAAATAAAAAGAGAAACTATCACTTAAAAGTTTTTTATTGGCACGACAGCATAAGTATTTATATTTGATATATCATTAAAAAAGTCAGCCTATGCACAGATCTTGATGCATATTAAAAGTGGATAAATTTTGAAGCCAATGAAGAAGACTAACAATTGGACAGAGCTCGGAAGCCTGAAAAGCCTTGAGCTCTGCTTGATTACCACTTTCAGACTACCATCATGCCTAATTAGGGGTGGACTTGAGCCAAGCCAACTTTGAGCTTACTCTGACTCGGATCAAAAGAGCGAGTGTGAGCTAAGATTGTTGACCGAACAATCCAAGCTCAAGCCAACCAAGACTAGACTTGTTAGCTCGTGGATCGACTCACTAAAAAAATAATATAAATGTACAAAAAATATGTTAAACTATTTTCTGAGCTTTATATAAAGTGATTTTTTATTATTTATGACTATTGCTCAACATATTTATCATTTTATTATAACACTAGCTTAAATTATTATTACTTTTTTTTTCTTATTTCATAATTAAACATGCGGGTTTGAACTTGTAAACTTAAGCTCGAGCTCGAGATCTAACTCTATTAATTAATCAAACTCATGCTCGAGCCGAGAGTGACTCAAGCTCAACTCGACTAGTTCATCCTCTCTAGGTCTAACTTTCACCTTTACACCACTGTCATCAGTTCATCACTGTTGAATTACTAGTGCATCTCCATTGTAGTTGAACTACATACCGAGTCACTGCCACCACATCATCGGGCCAATTCGTCGCCATCACCCGATCACTATTGTCGAATTAGTCACCCCCGAACCACTGCCATCATATAGCTAGCCAACTTGATTATCCTCTCTAATCACAAGAGACATAAGAAATTATATATATATTAAATCAAATTATTTTCTAACTAAATCTTTTAATGAATTATGTAACATTTCAACTAATTCTAACCAAGTCATGACTTGAAAATTATTAATTTTTAAAATAATAAGATGATACATTAATTATCTAAAAGCCTTAAACGGTAATCCCAACAAAAAACTTATGTTATTATATCAGTAAAAAGACTTGTTTTTATACGTGAGAAAGCACCAAAAAATTAAACAAATCATTACGCTCTTGGTATATATAAACGGACAGTTCACCCAACACATTAGTATTTAGTACCCATTATGGAGTGCGACATGAGAGGTAGGGCTCACCTGCCCCACTTGTCATTGGAGCCGGCCTGATCGGCGACTATTAAAAGCAATGCCCATAATAAAAAAAAGGGAGATTTAGTGGCTTCTCTTTTGCAAGCTTTGGCACTATTTTTCTCGAATTCAACTCACCGGAGTGTCGCCTGTAATACAAAGCAGACTTAAACTCAGAGTTTGTGGAGCCCAAACGTATCGTTCCCAAGCCTAAGTTTTCATGCATGAGAGGCTGAGTGTGGCTTTGTTGGCTTCCTTCCTCCTATCTCTTCCACTCATTCTGGCTTTATGGTGACCTCATTCTTATTGGAGGAACTCTCACTGTACAAGGCTGGAAGTTGGCATGTGCTGTTCTCATTTGTCATACGTCTGCGGGTCCATTTCTACAGGAAAAGTGGTCCTCCTCAGGCACAAATGAAATCAACTGCCCGTGGACCAACCCATGCAAGCATTATCAAAGATGCTGGGCTTGCACTAACCTTAAAACGAATAAAAAAAAGAAAAGAAAAGTGTGTAAGGTTTTAGTTAGAGAATATCAGACAGGGGTATTAATACCTAGATGCATTATAAGAATTTAATTTAGAAGGTAGAATAAAACAAATAGAATTTTTTAAATTAATAGTAAAGATTTTAATTAAAAATTAATTTTTATATGGTAAGAATTGGGTAAGTATAAGATTTCTCAGAGATAGGAGTTTATAATGTGAAAAATATATGCTATATATATATATATATATATATATATATATATATATATATATATATATATATATATATATATATATATATATTCGGCGATGCGGTGCGAACGGGAGGCGGATGAACTCGACGGCAATGGAGAGGAAGCCTAGGGTTTCGGCCATGGTAATCAGCCGGCTCCTCTTCTATTTTGAAGGGGCATCGCCCCCTTTATCCTCCTATTCAAGAATCTTTAGCTTGACTTTTTGGTGTCCCTCCTTGTGACTTGTTATTTTAGGATGATTTGTGTCCAGAGTCTATGTATCCGGCACTAACCAGTGACTGAAGAGGGTGGTCTACATTGACATTTCTCTCATGTGCTGATTAAAGAGGGGGAGTTTTCACTTTTTCTTTCTTTACGTATGTTGTATCGTATCGACCGAACTCTTTCCGCTTCTTTTCTAGTCTAGTAAAAAGCCCGTAGTATACTACTCGAGGGTCGAGGTGTCATCGAGACCCGATCAAAGTTGATTGAGGCGCTAGAATAGGGAGTCCGAGCTTCAATATTCGTTTATACGACCACTCTTTAGAAAGAGAAACCTCAGCCGAAACCTTATTTTTGAGTTTTTTTGAGATTCTTTGAAAAAAAAAAAGGCTTATCCGCGGCCTGTCCTTCTGCAGTGCCAGTAGTCGCATAATGAACGAATGCCGTAGTTGAGTTTCACATTACTTCCTCTCTTTTTCTATGGTTTGAAGATGCCCCATCCCAGATGATGGAGTCTTTTCCTGATGATGACGAGGAGGCGCATTCACGAATGAACCCGATTTCATCTCGAGGGCGTTCATTTCCCAATGATAGATAGGTGGCTTGTTGGTATATAGGTAGTTCATTCAGTATCGATACCATGCTGTAGCTTCGGGATGGTGAATTCCACCCAGTGGAGAAGGAGGAGGAGTACGTACTACTTACTTGTGGTCATACCTTGATCTATTCTTTCTCGTGAAGACACCTAGTTCCCAAACCACAAGAGATGATGATCAGATTTTAGCAAAACCTGATGTTCCCGCATGCACCAGGGCCGCAGGCAAAAGGAAAGGTTTGAACGCCGCTAGTAAAGCAAAGGTTGCCAATGATACCTATTATCCAAGAGCGAAGCACCTAATGTACAATAGCGTAGATAACGGAGGTCGAGTGCAACTATCAAGATAAAGAAAATCGGAGTCTTTCTTGTCTTCCGTCAACATTCCAGGATATGCATTCTGGTCTGAATCAATTCTTTCAAAACTCAAGCAATTGGATATTATGCAGTGGGTGCTAAGCGTGTATATATATATATATATATATATATATATATATATATATATATATATATATATATATATATATATATATATATATTCGGCGATGCGGTGCGAACGGGAGGCGGATGAACTCGACGGCAATGGAGAGGAAGCCTAGGGTTTCGGCCATGGAAACTCCTCCAACTTCGCGGCCGGTGATTTCTCTCCTACTCTCCACACCTCTATTTCTTGCTAAGGTTTGGATTTCACAATTCTGTACGGTGGTTTTTCTCGGGATTTTGTTGTTTGTCACATCTTTACTATTTGGTTTTCACGATTTTGGGGGGGTTGCGTTGGCTTTGGCCAGATCCACAAGATTTCTTTGATTTAGCCTGCTGTTCGTGATTTGGATTTGGGTTTGCTGCGCCATTGAGTTCTGCTTTCTCATGGAAAGAACCTATCTTGATGTTGCCCAAAGGGCTAAAACATTCTATGTTGGTGCTGTTGGTAAAGACTCTACTACACGTATGAACGTTGATCATGTGTTTCCTCAAGCTCTTCATGATGCTGCTGCTGGAAAATGTGTTTGTCCTTTCGTTAAACCTCATGGGCTGAAAGCTGACAAACCAGCCTTTATTTTATACGGCTAAAAAAATGCAATCATTGAACGATTCTGTCAAATTTACTCTGATAGGTAAATTCCAGTTTGGACACCCAAAGAAGGAATTGGTTAGGTAATACTTCAAAAATCTCACTCTTAATAAGAATTGGAAGTTGGGATTAATGGATGGAAGACACTTATTGATCCGACTCTCTAATGAAGAGGACTATGCTAGACTCTTTGTTTAACAAACTGTGTTGATTGCTAGCACACTTATGAAATTATTGAAGTGAACTCGTGTTTTTGACGCAAGTAAGGAACCTCCTATTGTCCCTATTTGGTTCAAAATTTTGGATCTCCCTATACATTTTTATAATCAAAAATATTTTATTTAACATCAGTAGGGCTTTGGGGACTCCTTTGAAGGTGGATCCCCCTACATCTGCTACAGCTAGTCCTGCCGGCGCCATAATTTTAGTTAAAAGAAATATACACTGCCTGACTTGGAAAGAATTTGGATTGACACTGATGATGATGGATTTTGGCAGAATATTGAGGTGGAACATATGCCTCTCTACTGCCACCATTGCAAAATGTTTGGTCACCTGGAAGACAAATGCAATAGACTCCTTCCCCCTTCCAAAAGAAAACCTAAGGGGGTTGTTGCGCAGTGGCTCCTTCTGCTTTGGAAGTGGGTGAAGCTTCTAGTCCTCCGTAGGACATTCTTGTCCCTTCTGGTCATGAGATCATTTCACTTCCGACTCCAATGGTTGTTCACACTGAATTGGTCCATCAGGCTCTTTTGGCTGATGTCCAGTTAGAGCTCCCCTCTTTAGTGAAACCTATTAAGACTCCTGTGGCTGTTGTTCCCAACAACATTAGGATTGCCACTCAGACCCCTCTACTTCAAAATGCTAGTGAGACAATCACTACTACGACGGAGGTTGTTGATGACTCCCTAATTGTTGTAGAACTGCCTATTGAGAGAGTAGGAGTTCAAGGTGTCGCTGCACAACATGTTGATTATGCCCAAGAGTTCTTAGAAGTAGAAGAAGAAGAAGAAGAAGAAGAAGAAGAAGAAGAAAAATGGCACTTCTACACTTCTCGGAGAAAGGAAAAGGTTAGGTGTAATCTTTAGCTTGGATTAATAGACGACACTTCGAATTCTCCTGGCATGGGCTCAGCTCTTCTGAGCATAATTTCTCGCTCTTATTCAAGAAAGATCCTGAGGAAGAGGAAGACTTAGGCGACCCCTTCCATTCTGACTGCTTATTTGCATGTCTTACTTTGTTCTGTCGTTTATGTGAGTCTTGTTTATGGGTAGAGCTCCATTTTTTGGGCCCTCCCATATCATTTGTTGTACCCCTTTCTTTTCAATAAATTATATCTTTTGCTTAAAAATATTATACACACACACACACACACACACACACACACACACACACACACACACACACACACACACACACACACACACTAGTGCTGGTCTTTATGATTTAGGTTTCACTGGCAATCAATTTACTTGGAGACGGGGCTTATTGTTTCAAAGACTTGACAGATTTTTTGGCAATGCTAAATTCCTTAATTACTTTCACATTACCAGGGTGCAGCATTTAAGTCACGCTTCTTCGATCACAATCCCATTTTATTATCTTTAGCTTTCCACTCTAAACCTAGCACCACACATTTTAAATTCCTAAACATTTGGACTTCTCACACTACCTTTATTGATCTGATTAAGGTTTTGTGGCAACCTGTCAGATGTGGCTCTCCCTGGTATATACTATGGCAATTGCATAAAATAGTGGCTGCTGGTTTGCATGTCTTACTTTGTTCTGTCGTTTATGTGAGTCTTGTTTATGGGTAGAGCTCCATTTTTTGGGCCCTCCCATATCATTTGTTGTACCCCTTTCTTTTCAATAAATTATATCTTTTGCTTAAAAATATTATATATATATATATATATATATATATATACACACACACACACACACACACACACACTAGTGCTGGTCTTTATGATTTAGGTTTCACTGGCAATCAATTTACTTGGAGACGGGGCTTATTGTTTCAAAGACTTGACAGATTTTTTGGCAATGCTAAATTCCTTAATTACTTTCACATTACCATGGTGCAGCATTTAAGTCACGCTTCTTCTGATCACAATCCCATTTTATTATCTTTAGCTTTCCACTCTAAACCTAGCACCACATATTTTAAATTCCTAAACATTTGGACTTCTCACACTACCTTTATTGATCCGATTAAGGTTTTGTGGCAACTCGTCGGATGTGGCTCTCCCTGGTATATACTATGGCAATTGCATAAAATAGTGGCTGCTGGTATAAAACGTGGAATAGTGAGGTATTTGGTAATATTCATACTAGAGTTGCCAAGTCCCAATAGCTAGTTGACTCACTTGAAGCCAGAGAAAGCTTAACCCCTGATATTTCAGCTGAACTTTCTCAAGCTCATTTGACACTGCTTACTGGTATTACATTGGAAGAGGATCTCATGAAACAAAAAGCACATGAAATACACTTCACTAATGGGGATAGAAACACCAAATATTTCCATGCTTCAATTAA
Organism: Papilionanthe hookeriana x Papilionanthe teres; assembly: GCA_022702705.1. Taxonomy (NCBI): domain Eukaryota; kingdom Viridiplantae; phylum Streptophyta; class Magnoliopsida; order Asparagales; family Orchidaceae; genus Papilionanthe; species Papilionanthe hookeriana x Papilionanthe teres. The sequence goes on along the minus strand of CM040425.1, from coordinate 63,742,607 downwards.
AAACAGACGCAATCATAACTCTATTTTAAAGATTATTACTGACGATGGATCTGTGTTAACCGAGAATGAGGAAATTGGCTTAAATGCTTCTCATTACTTCACTAAGTTATTTTCTAACCACATGCAGATACCCTCTATAAATGAGGATTTCTTTACTTCTGAAAAGCATCTTATTTCCTCCCTGCAGCTGTTTGATATCCCTTCTGAGGAAGAAATCCTTACTGCTCTGAAAGACATCAACCCTAATAAAGCCCGAGGTCCAGATGGCTTCTCTCTTGCTTTTTATGTCACATGCTGGGATATTATAAAAAATGAGGTTGTTTTGGCTATTCAAAGCTTTTTTATGGGGGATGATCTCTGTAAGTATTTTTATGCTGCTCTTATAGTACTCATTCCTAAGGGAAGAGATAAATCCCATTGGTCTAATTTTAGGCCAATCTCTCTAACCACAGTCATCTCTAAAATCATAAGTAAAATTTTGGTGGCTAGAATGCAGCCTCATCTAAACAACATCATTTGCCATTATCAATCTGCTTTTGTCAAAGGAAGGGAAATTACAGATAACATCTTATTGGCACAGGAACTCCTTGATGATTTAGACAGAAAATGTAGAGGAGGCAATCTTGTGATGAAACTGGATATAAAAAGGCTTTCGATACTATACATTGGGATTTCATTATTAATGTCCTAAAAGCTAGGGCCTTTCCTACTAATTTTTGCAATTTGATTATAAGGTGGCTCTCAAACAACTTCTATAGTGTGCTGGTAAATGGCTCCTCTTATGGCTTTTTCTCTGCACAAAGGGGAATTAAGCAGAGTGATCCCCTCTCCCCTATCATTTTCATACTTGCTTTTGATTATCTCTCAAGGATGTTGAAACTGTATCAGTCACAACACACTCACACAAGATACTCTCATAGAGCTCACTGCACTGTTTCACACCTTGCTTATGCTGATGATATAATTGTTTTCTCCAATGCCTCTAAACCTGCTATTAAGAAACTCATGCATGTGTTGGCTAAATTTGAAACCTTATCAGGGCTTACCTTTAACAAAGATAAATGTCAACTTTATTTTAGCAAACACTTGTCTCACATCCATACCAGCTGGGCCACCAGTTATACTGGTTTCAAATTAGCTCACCTGCCTCTTAAATATCTTGGTGTAAACTTAATAAGGGGTAGATGCAAGCAAATTCAGATGGATGATGTTATTGATAAAATTCAAGGAAGGATAAAGGATTGGAAAAATAATTTCCTATCCACTGGTGGTCGTTTACCCTTTTAGCTGATGTGCTTCAGAGTATACCTTTATATGCTTTACAAGTTTTTAATGCTAAAAAAAGCTCTCTTAAGCTATTAGAAGGTATTTTCAATCGTTTTCTTTGGGAAGGTGGAGGTGCCAAGAGACACTGGCTCTCTTGGAAGAAACTGTGCAAACCTAAATTTGCTGGGGGTTTAGGTTTCAAAGCTCTCTCTCACATTGTGGAAATAAACATGTGTAAACTCTGGTTTAAATTCAGGCTTGGTGAGTCATTGTGGGCTAATTTCATGCACTCTAAATATCGCTCATCCGCCCACCCCTCCATCGTTAATTGGAAGACTGGGGACTCTAAGATCTGGAAGGCCATTCTAAGTGCAAGAACTTTAGCTACTGATCTTTTATTTTGGGAGTTAGGTGATGGCAAAATTTCTTTTTGGAAGGACTGCTAGGGGGTGCCTCTGATGGATCACCTACCCCAACATCCTGACCAAGAGAACATCTTAGTTGCTGTCTTTTGGTTAGAGGGCCATTGGGATTTACTGAAACTTCGTCAGCTGGTGGGCAATAATGTTGCCATGCTAATTAACCAAATCCCTATACAACAAACACAGAGAGATAAACATGTATGGAGGAAACCTTCCTCCATGTCAGTGAGTAAGTGTATATATAACTCTATCACTTCTCATTCTAGATGCCATTGGAGAAATATTTTCTGGCAACCACTGTTCACACCATCAATGTCCTTCTTCCTTTGGCGTTTATTTTCTTCCTTACTCCCACTGGATGACATTTTAAAACTTAAAGGTTTACGTTTGGCTTCTATATGTCCTCTATGCAAGCAAGATGAAGAGTCTTATCAGCATATTTTTTTCAAATGCATTTACACTAAGGTTATTTGGAACATGCTGGCCACTGTTTTCAATTTGAATTGGCCTAACTGCACTTCTATTGGAATTTATTTGAAAGTCTGGAAGATTGCCACGAATGCTGATAAAACTTTATTTCATTTTCCCTTGGTGGTTCTCTGGTTTGTGTGGATGGCCAGGAACAGTTTTAAACATTCTGATCAAAACCCCACACCGAGTGTTACTTTCTCTAATATTTGGGCTTACTATCAAAAAGTCATAAAATTATGCGCTCATAAATCTGGATTTCCCAGTACTCGCATGCCTGTACTGGTTAGATGGTTGCCCCCTATACCTGGATGGATCAAAGCCAACATTGATGCCTGCTGGACCACCAATTGTTCTGGTGCTGGTGGCCTGATTAGAGATCATTCTGGAAAAGTTTTATTTTTTTCTCTTCACCTATAGAGGCTGATACACCTTTGTGTGCTGAAGTCTGGGCACTTTTGCTTGCTCTCAAAACAGCTGTATGCTTTAATTTAACTCATCTGCACATTGAAACAGACTCAGAGATGCTTTTTAAACTATTTCATAAATCTACCCCTCTCCCTTGGTCACTTATTTACCTGTTTAGACGTATATGGAGCATCATCACCACCTCTTCTATGCAGGTGAATCTAACCTTTATCTACAGAGAAGGCAACTCCCCTGCTGACTGGCTTGCCAAGCATGCTTTCGATACACCAGTTGTGGGCACAAAACCCTCCAGGCAGCTTGCACGTTTGCTTCACAGTGATCTTTTAAATTTACCTTACATTAGAAGCTATTTCATTATGTTGATTTCTGTTTTCTGGTTTCTTTATCCTCTATGCTTTCTAGTTTTAGCATCTTCTCTCACTACTATAGGCTACAGATTCACTTGATGGCTTTACAACATTTCATTTTTGAAGTTTTGTTTTCCACACATTCGGTTAATGAGACATGAGGGCACATACGCTTTGAACAACACTCTGCGCAATGGATTGCTATTTCTCTCCGGGTCACAGTTGCTGGGGACTTTTCCGGATGCCGCACCTTTATACTTCGGATCGGCCATTATGCAAACCTTTATCTTCTGGATTGGAGGATCATGCTACTAATGCATATCATTTTATTGATCTCCTATGTTCTATTTGATTTCCTTTGTTCTTAATGTCGTTTTGGTTTACACTCTCTTTTGGTTACTCCCTCACTGGTGCCTTTTTTTGGAGTTATTTTTCATAGTGAGTTGTAACGTGGGAGGCTGAACTCTTATGGGTGCGTGGAATTTGTATTTTTTTGGATTTTCTTAGCTGGGGATCGGCCTCCCCACCCTCTTTTGTATTGAACATTTTTATATTAACACGTAAGGAGCCACAAGTGCTCTTTCCAAAAAAAAAATAATAAAATAAAATAAAAAAAATAAATAAATATATAAATATATATATATATATATAATTCACTTTGTATGAAAATTTCATAGGTATGAGTATTATTTGTGTAATATATAGGTTTATGAAGTAAAATTAAAGCCTCCTCTCAGAAAAGGCATGGGAATTGACAAATCAGACAAATTGTAATTTACTTTTTTAGAAAACAAAAAAATATGAATAACATTTTTGTTAAGATGTTGTGATAAAATATTAATCAAGATGATTTTAAAAAAAATGAAATATGCTTTCGAATTTGCCATATATGAGAAGATTCAATAGTTCGGAGACTGTTGATCTATTTTTTCAAAAGCTACTTAATAGAAATAATGAAGTTAGGATTACTTTATAGAAGATAAGTAGATTTTGTCAGCAGATGGATTGCTATCCTAATAGAATGTTGTTAGAATAATAACAAACTTTGGATTTTTTTTGCTTCTATGAGCTGTCCATGTAAGTAAATAGTACAGATAATTTAAGTTGGTAACTTTTGTGAATTGTGCTAGTAAATATGTGGCGGTAAAAAAATGGATTATATCTTAATGTTGCACGAGAATTCAACACACACTCAGATAAAAGAAAACAACCAGTAGTGACACCATAAATTTTTACGTGGAAAACCCGTAAAGGGAAAAAACCATGGGTCCTAGCCCAGCTGAAGAAATCTACTGTAAACTAGATATTACAAGTACTGTCTCTAGTCCCATAAGCGGTAAAAGGGTTAAATACTCTTTGGAGTTACAACGTCGGTTCACAAATAAACTTGTTATAAGAAGTGAGCGGCGACCGATGACGATCGGTGGAGGCTGGCAGGTGGTGGTTGATGACAGTTGACGATGATCGATGGCGGTCAGTAGTGGTCAACAGCTCAATCGTGGTCGACGATGGTCTGCTGTGGTTGACGATGATTGACGACTGTTGGTGGTGATTGGAGTGATGTAGGACTTCAGCTCCTCAAAACTTCAAGCTCTTCTTTAGGCTTCAAGCTCTTCTCCCCCTCATGAGAGGGGTGAGGCTCTATTTATAGTGCTCGAGGTGCAATTGATGCAAGAATATGAACTAAGTTAATCGGACGGTCCGAAGAGCTTTCTTTGATTAGACAATGTTTGATCTACATTTTAGTACATTAACGATGTTGGAATTGAGCAATCTTAGGCTCGTTGGATTCGTTTTGTCGAGACACTCAATTCAACTATGAAATCACTATATTCAACTTTCATTTAACCTTCCAAATGTATCCGTAAAACTTTCAAAATCGTTTAACGCCTTGCTGGGTTTGATTTGACTCAGATTGGTCCAATTTTAGTATCAATGGGTCGGTTTCGTCGAGTCGGATAGTTTGATTGTAATTGCTGAAAACGGAGTCTGGATGACTTCATATCAATATTTGAACATATATTTCTAAAAATTATCACGAGATTCATGTCATATCTCGAGATTTGTGCCTAATAATGACAATTTGTTGATGGCGTATCATTATGTAATCATAAAGATCTGAGAATAATTTCAAGAGTTCTACTTTTAATATCCTTTTTACCTTCTTGCTCTCCTAGCAATTGTGCTCCCGCAACTTCAACGTATCCTGCACCAGCTGTTCACATGGCATGGGTATCAGAATGTGTGATATCTCTCTAGAATTCTCTCACAACTCTCTTAAAAATTTTGCCTTTGCAACAAAGCTCATATGTTCACTCTATTCTCCAATCCATGAACTCATTCTCTTAAACCATTAATGTGAACCACATATTTTATCTTACCCTCTCTATATATAACTCCTAACCAACAACATCAAATCCCTACATCCGAACAATCAACCGCATCATTTTTCCTATATGGACTGCGCATATTTGGAAACTATTTAAAGCAAATGGATTTGATTATGTTTTAGATGGCAAAGCTAAATGTTATCCTCAATTTGTCCAAGATAACCATGCCCAGTCCAGTATAAATACTAATTTCACCATCTGTATGTAGATAGATCAAAATATAACTGTAGGACTATGCTCTATTATTTCCCACAACATACTACAAATATAGTTTGAAACAAAAGCTTCTACATGAACTGCACTGCAAACATATTTGCAATCTACAAATATATCCAAGATAAGTCAACTCAAAAATTAATTACATCATATATTTATGAAAATAATATAATGACGAAAATTGCTCTTCAATTATATTTAATTTTCTCTTTTTTATTGCAACATGACCTACTAATGTTCGAGAAAAATGAGGAATTAAGATATTTACATTAAAAATATCCTTAATAAATCAGATCTTTCGTGGATCAAATGACTATGAGTAGCTCAAACACCACATGATAAAGCTCTACGATAATAAACAAAGATACCTGGTGGATGAGATTGATCGAGCAGCCGACTAATAGTCAACTGATTTTGAGGCCGGCCGAGACAGAAGTTGATCCACTCAAAGTTTGCTCAGGTAGAGGTTGTTCGACAAGAGGATGATTCTCAAAGTTTCACCAATCACATGAAATGATATGGGTTAACCAATTAAAAAGGACTAGGGGTGATATTATCATTTTACATAATCATAACCCTCTATAAAAAATATACAAAAATATCTAGTCTCTCTTTATATATTTCTCTGATTTCCTTCTCTAATTCTGTTACTTTGATGCGATACACGGATAAATCTCAGCTCAACTCAATTGCTGCAAATCTAATGTACACTCAAACAGCTTAAGAAGATTTTCATAAAATACATAATGATAAATACATGTCACGTTAGTTCGTGAAGCTGATACATCAAATCAAGAACCAAAAAGCAACCCAGGCAAGAGAACATGGGAATAAAAAATGGGAGAACCCACACGAAACTCCTGATTCTCTCGGATTCTTAGAGAAGCATGCAGTACCAAATCCAGATAAGCATTTTAAAATTTCACCGAAAAGCAAGCAGAAAAATAATGTACTGTCGAGCCATTAATGTATCATATGTTGTTGTTGAGAAAAAAGGTCACATGGTCATGTTCACAATGGGCCAACACAAGGCCGACGTTTGAGCACAGCTGCTGCCGGGCTAAAACGAAACATCTCCTCACTTATTGAGCTCGATGCCCAAGTTTTAATGTTCATCTACCATGCTATTTTTTGAATTTTATTATTATTTTTTTCTTTCTGACAAAACATGAGCCAAAATTTAAATATTTGCACAAACTTTTATGCAAATTTTGAACTATAGATTTAATTATGGGGCTGAAAATAAGAGATGGGTGCCTTATTTGATGAGTTTTGTGATGGATGTATCCATACAGTAAACAAAATTTATGATAGAGAGTTATTTGGTTGGATGATTTAAAATATATTTTTTTATACAAATTAATCATCCTCTTGTTATGAAAAATTTGAGCGAAAAACAGGAATCAACAAAACCCAGAAGAAGAACATAGAGATTTAATGAGGTTCGGTAAAGAATTGCCTACGTTCTCGGGAGCGAGCGGCAGTTTCAATATTCAGAGGAGTTCAAATTTACATCCCATAGGATTACATATTTATAGCCAAAATATAACCCACAGATAAATTACAATCACGCCCTCGCTCCCCCAACCCACTAAATTCCAAGAGATACTCATCTCCATTCAAGGAGACACATCTCTTCATTCAAGAGACTCCAACTCCCTAGATATGAGTCATACCTAACACCTCTTTCATCCATTTTTCAATTTCTTTCTCATATATTAAAATTCATAGTAAAGCCCCAACCCATATTTTTTTATTTTTATCAAATTCTCAATAATTTGATCATGACACACATAAATGAATCGGTTTGAAAGTTCATCGATGATTAATTTGTAAATATTAATGTTTGGGATGATTACTATGTAATGATCCCATTTATATGCATATGGAAAATGTAAATATAATGGTTGAATTCAAATTCAATGACAAGTAATTTTTTTTATTTTTGTTACATCATAAACACATTAAAATGAAACTGTTAGAAAAAAAAAATGTTTTCGGTTTATTAAATTTATTGCTAGCAGAAACGTGCATATATTAAGGTAACAAAAGAGAGTAATAAAGATTGACCATAAAAATAATATTTCTAGTAATGACAATATATTGAATAATTAATGTCATAAATTCTTATCTTATTTATTAATTACACGGGAAAACGGTCATAGATTAACCTCTTTAAGTAATAACTTGAAAAAAATTGAACATTTAGCTACAAATTCAAGAGTTGGTTGTAAGAATCATTAAGAGTTTGCATGTGAAGAGGCAGAATTTAGAATATTGAATGGGGAATTTCTGATTTGCATGAGATGACAACGACAAGTGGAACCAAGTAAAATTAAGAGATAATAGTGATAAATAAGACCAAACAAAAGCAATGAAACAGATTAGAATCAAAAGAAATTGACAGTAGATGAAAGACTACAATGATGAGCAAACTCAAGTGAAAGTGATGAAGTCAAGCTGAATTGAGAGAGACAGAGGGTCAATCTCTCCTTGATGAGAGATGATAACAAAAAGCATAGCCATGAAAAAAACAATGGAATCAAGCAAAATTGAGAACATCATGTGCACATCACTTGTTAGTAAGGACAATATTAATGAGCAAGAAGTTAGGTTTGCATGCGATGTTTCCACTTTCATGGTGTAAATTGGCTGCCACAACAGCTACAACCTTCTTTGTTTATCATCAACATCCATTATATGAATTTAGCTTATTACTGATGGTCAAATATCGTCAGTAATAACGGATAAACCGTAGGTAATATATTTACTGATGGTAAAGTTGACATAGCAAAAATGCTTTTCGAATAAAACTACTGATAGATTTAGCGACGGTTTACATTAATCGAAGGGTATCTGACTTGCCATAACCATCGTTTTAGATAAAGAAATATGCCATATTTAATCATAGCTTAGTCGCCATTTATATAAGTAATGCAAGTATTTGTAGGAAAAGAGTTGCACTGACGACAGAAATAAAGTTGTCAAAACGGCTCGTTGCTCGCGAGCAGCTCGTGTTCGGCTCGTTAAGAAGTTCGTGTTCGGGTAGTTCTCTAAGTTAACGAGCCGAACACGAACAAAGATTTGTTCGTTCATGTTCGGCTCGTTTTGGCTCGAAATATTACTCATCAATTATATATATATATATATATATATATATATATATATATATATATATATATATATATATATATATATATATATATATATATATTCTGATGAGTAGTATTTTTTAAAAAATTAATTGACTACAAAGGCACAATGATTTATAATCAATTAAAAGTATTAATTAAGAAAATGTAATAAAATTATTAAATTAGATTAAAATGTTGTTTTAATATAAACAATAATTTTTAAATATTGCCTCAATCCTTAACATCTTATGGGTACGTGATTAGGGTTATCAAAACAATTTTTTGTTCATGAACGGCTTGTGTTCGGCTCGCTAAGCAAACGAGCCGAACACGAACACACTTTTTGAGCTCAAAATATAAACGAGCCGAACACGAGTGAGCCAGTGTTCGGCTCGTTTACACCCCTAATTGGAAAAGTGTCGCGGTTTCGTCGTTAAAATATCTCTCAACTATTGGTTAACCTGAGAATTTACTAATGGCTTTGTCCAAAGCAAAAGTACAGCACTTTGTTCGGACGTCGCTTGTTTGATAGACTGTCTGAAAACCATCAGCATATAATCAAAGGTTTGTAAAACCATAGAAAAGTCGTCGAAAGCCTGTACCATAAAAAAAATTAAAGTCTTCATTCAACGCTACAATTTACACACCTGCAATCGTAACAGTGCAATCAAAACACAGCACAACACAATAACAAAACTAAGTAATGCATAAAACATATACATTAATAAAAGAAAAAACAATTGAATTAAATAAAACGAAATGCACAAATTCATAATAAAAATAATATTCACTAACAATAAATTGTTTTCTACACAACAAACAAAAAAGTAACCTCCCCACTAAACCGCCCTCCGCTCACTTAGTATAAGCTTTAATAATGCAAGATTTTAATATCACTACTAAAAAGGGTTGAACCTCTAGCAATGATACCAAAAACTTGACCGTAATTATAAATTTGATAAAGAAGTGTATAATATATTCAATAATCGCAGAGTTACTCTTATCAACGCAAGTATATGTATCGCTCAAGTAATACAGGGCTCTAGTGGAGTCCTGGATATCGATTCCACAGGGAATATTTCAGAGGCTACGGACTAGGATTTTAGAAACCAATACAAAATCACAACTTTGTAGTTCGAATTGTCTATTTCTCACTAATATGCAATCGTAAATAAGATGAAATTTTAATAAACTAATTCTACTAACAATTAACTAATTTACTAATAAAGTGAGGTTCAATATATAAGCAAGCATCCTTCTCCTTGTTAAGAAATTTAAATGAATGGATAAATTGAATTAGTTTAAACCGTGTTATGCCAAATAGGAGCATACCTATTCTTTATCCTTTGATCCAGACATAAAGAATATTGACTAATTATATGTTTGGTTACTGAATCTGCAGATATGATGAGAGGATACCGGCACTCACTTTAGAGCTCTCACGTTCCCCTCGCCTGAGAGCTAACATTTACACTTCAGCACCCTAACGATAGGACTGAATTGAGGATTTTAGTCTATCACTCTAAGATCTCCAATTCTATGCCGATAAATAATATTTCCTTATTTATTTGCACCATACTTTCAAGGACTTTGATCTCCCAGAATCTTGGACGTAATCTCCAATTTAGTTGTAAAACTCAACATATTTTAACAAATCAATTGGCCAGATTTAAAGTAAATTAAGATTAAAGTGAAAAGATTATCACAATTTCTTTAACATTCTATTAGCACAACTAATTCAAATCACCATTTCACAAAATCTCAAAACAAGGAGAAAGACAGAGAAACTACTCAGATCTCATGGAGAAGATACGACAAAACTTAGATTTCATATATAAAAGCAAAGTTATACAAACTAAAATAAGTAAATACAACTTATCTCGAATTCTTCCCCAAGCAAACTCCTTGAAGTTCCTCTGAATCTCTTCCTTTCTCTATAGCACACAAAATTCTCATACGAAGCGGCATGGAGGAAAAAATCTCTCACTTTCCTTCCACTCTTACAATCTCTCAAAGAATTCCTCACAATTAACACTAGATTAACTTACTATCTATAACTCTTAGGGCAACCAAGACACTAACAGACACTCACGGACACTCTGAATACTCCTGGACACCACCATTTTCAGCCTCAAATTGTTTCTTTTAAAGTAGTTGAAGAGTTTCCAAGAGTTGCCCAAGCATCCCTTCAAAAATCGTCCACATTCAATGCACCTCGTGAGAGAACCGACATACTCACCGTCGGCGGCCTTCTGGAATACTAGGTTCTGGACCTTGTCTGTTAAGGCTCGCTGTCGGCGGCCTCGATCTCGCCTTCGGCGACCTTCTTTGTAATTTATTTTTTTAACTCTCGGGAAAAATCCACCGTCGGTGCCGTTGATATCGCTGTCGGCGCCCCAGGTCAAATCTTCATATTTTGGTCATTTTTACTTCAAATTCGCTCATTTTTGCATTTTTTTGCTCCAATGTCCATAAATCAACATACATGCAACAAAACATCAAAAATACCTTTCTTTAAAGTACAATATTATCAAAATCAATATAAATTAGGCATGAAAAATTCAACATATTTTCAGTTGGTCACCTACTCATTCTCGTCATCCTCCAGTGTCCTCTCCTCTTCACCATCATTCCCACTCTCATCCTGCACTGGCTTTTTCTTTTTTAGCAGTTTAAAACATAACACCACTTCGATCTTTGCCTTATCTCTTATCTCATGGCGGCTACATAGGCAACAACCTCAACAGTAACTTGACGACGCATCTCCTCCTCTGGTGAAGTGGAAGTGGATGTACCAGATGTGCTAGAGGTCGGGCATGCATCATATGTCGTCGCCTGGGACCTCAACTAGTAGACAAAGCTCTTTTTCTTACCACCGACAGCCTCCATCCAGAGGCTGTAATTTGAAGGATCGTGAGATGTGCCCAAACCACAGCCGACTGCTGAGATCAGCTCTCTTCGAGCCTCTAGAAGGCCTCCTACAAAACATATGATTAATAAAAAATTAGAGATTAAAAAATTTTGATAATTAGTTGAATTTTATACTCATTAATCTTATAAATTACTTGGGCGCCTCCGACCTGCTGTCCACCTAGGACAGATCCAACTGGCGCCTATGGGTGCGCTCGTGTAACTCTGCAGCAGTCGGCTCCCATCATTTCTAAAGTATTTGTTAGTATAATGGAATAATTAGCATAAATTTAATGTAAAATAAGATTTAATGCAAAAAAAGGTCTTAACAGCCTCGTCTTGTACTCCGTATGCGGAGCTCTTCATCAGTGCGCTTTGAGGCCCCCATGCCCCAGCAGTCAGAGTGGCAATTCAGCTTCATCTGCTCCCTCTGATACTTGAGAGAGTCCTAGTCTCTGAGCAGTGTGACAAACACTTCCTTGCCTAACCATAAGGGGTGCTCACGTGTCTATAATATATCACCGAACTAGTCGCGCAAACGATGCTCACCTTATGCTCAAAGTTTCTACGGATGTATGCCTCATCCTTAGGGGTCAGGATCATTTTTTCTGTAAATTGAATTAGAAATTATTAGATTCATAAAATAAAGATATAATTATAATTACTGTGCTCGAGGTTTAACTTAAATTCCTCAAGCCACATATCCCAAACTGTCATCAAGATCTCCCTCCAGGATAAGTGCAGATGGTCATAATTACTTATAATTATATCTCCGATTGAATGGATGTCATGTATGAGGGCACTAGATATATGTGATTGGTTTTTTTATTAAATTTAAAAAAATTATTGTAGTAATATCAGTATTAAATTAAAACTTACGTGTTCCCCACCGTCGAAACCGATGATGGTTGCTCATGCTGCTCAAACTAGATGGCGCATCAATAGCTACTGATGTCGACGGTGTAGATGGTGTTGTGGTAATGAACAGTGGCTGTGGTGGTTTCATGGCCATGACTGGTGGTAGTGGTGGTGTCATGGCTACGACTGATGGCAGTGGTGGTGTTGTGGCTAGTGGCGATAGTGGTATTGTGGTAATGACTGGTGGAGGTACTGGTGTGGTAGTTGGGATAAGAGGCAGTGTTAGCGTGGTGATCTCTGTAACACCACATCCACGGCCTCGTCAGCTGACAGACATCGGCAAGACAACACGTCTTCTGATGGGGGTGGACAGTCCTCCTCTAGAAGTCATCTACAAGCATGAAAATAAATTTAACTAGTGCATCAACATTCTACTAAAGATGAAAGTATAATAATACATAGTTAAAAGAAAGGGCAACACAAAATTGCATGCAATCTATAAACTAATGAAACTAAAAAAACAAGTGTACACAGTAAATGAAAAGGAAAATTTTAAAGTGCATGTTTTTGTTCATTTCTCTTTTTTATATTTAAAAGAGTCATCAATTTGTCCATTGTCATATATTTTACTTTTCTAAATAAATCACTCTTTCTGATAATGGACATACGCTAAATACGACAAACAAAAGAAAGAATGTGGAGAGTTTACATGTGATAAATCTCGCAAGGATGGGTCAAGTATGTCTGCCAAAACATGATTGGGAGGAAGCACCTTGGACCAATATCTATGAAAGAATACCTACGTAGGCTACCCACAACCAGAGTTTCGGGTGTGCTTGTTTGTTCTGGATTTAGAGTGCTCCAAAGAGAACCCACTTAGTTAATTACTTCTTAGGAGTTTTTCCAGAATACTCTCGATCCGACACAAGGCTATCAAAGGCCAGTTATTTTGTAGGGGAATGCTCCGATGCTTTCAAAGCTCCCCCTAAGCCATAGGGTGGATAGCGAGTTTCTCACCGCCCCCCATGGGTAACGGGACTCATCGACATATAGAGCTGGTGAATTAATCGAATCATCCTGATGGAGAATCCCAATATGTCAAAGGACATTTGAACCATAAGAGTATATTAAAAATCTTCGTATCCCAAACATGCGATAGCTCATCGACAATTAGGTTGTCAAGATGATACCAACAAAGGCAAAAAGAAATGATAAAGCTCAATAAGGGTGGTCAAAGGAAGGGTAGAGTAATATCTAGAACGTAGAGGTGGCTAGTTCAGAGTACCACAAACCCTTCATCCCAAGCCACTATGACCCTAAGTCTACCTCGTCATGAAGGTGGTCGACCCAACAGGTCCGGAGATCCTCGACCAACAATCTGTGAATTAGCTCGACTGCGGGGTCCTCGGTAGCCTTAAGGTCAAAGGAAGGAAATATTATCCTATGAATATCAGGTAGAACTCCAAAATTTAAGATGTATACCTGCTGAAATGGCAAGGATTCCTCTAGAAAAGAAAAGAAATAGAGGTTCATCTACAAAGCTGGAAATGCTCCCAACAAAAGAACTCAAACCCCATCTAGGTCAGGGAAACGTTTAAGGACTTAAGCACACTAGACAATCACCTAAGTAGAAATCTATGTTGGGTTAGTAGGGTTGGAGAAGCATGGGGGCATCTCCTCAGAATATGCAAATCATACAATTATCTAGAGTAATCTTTAAATACTATGTGGGTTCTATTAATTATGACTTGGGTGAAGGTCATGATATGCAAAGGTCATGCAAGAAAGTAAAAGCGTTTTAAGAAATTCTGACAATTTCAATTCAAAATTTTATTTGGCTTGAAATTTTTATTAGGATTTTTGTAGCAAAATTTACAATTTTAAGGTCCTAAAGAGTTTAAATTGCAATTTTTTTGTAATACTCTAGATCAACAAGAAAGAAATAAAAAAATAATCTAAGCATGCAAACATGCCAGAACAGCGGGAAAACAAACCAAATACAAAATATTAAAAGGTCGGTATCGATGGGTATGCGACATATTTTTGAAAAGGAAAAGACAGTCGGACTCGCCAACATAAATGAAATTTAGAATTAAGTTACGAGACATGATGAAACATCTCTTGGTTCCAGCCACGTGGTTCCGATCAGCTGGTGCCTTGAAACCCATGCATGTACCTTATTTCTAATATAGACTATTTCTATGAATCTAAAAGATACATCAGGAAATAGATGAAAAAAGACTCGACTTGCATGAAAACAAATTTGGCGGGAAAGCCAACAAACAAGCAATGTATAACGAATTGTGCATTTTTTTCAGGGAACCTAAATGGCACATGCAAGCAAATGGTTAGTAGAAATCATCATATGCTCCCCCTTTAATGAGACTTGTGTGTGTCATACATATAAGCACGACTCTCTACAGAAGAATACCCTAATATACTACCATGCATATCAATCACACAAGCACACCAAAAATCACAAATGTGACGTTTAACGAGCACAAATAAATCAACATAGAACAATGGTCAGAGACATTGAAAAGACTACCTAGCATCCTAAATCTTATCCTAGCAAACAATCTAACTAGAATATGTCCTAACCAACATTTATATACGTAGGGAAACGTCTTCAATTATGTATGATTTTATTGGGTCTCCACATTGGCGCCATCCTAAAGATCCAAGGGATTTAAAGGGTATCACCCAGGGTGGATTTTAAAAAGAGTTGGCCTTACATATGACCTAGTTTACTACATGCATAATATTATAATTATGGTGAATGTAATAATTAAAAAAATATACTTATTTAGTTTTTAAAATAAAGGTCATTAAATGCAGACCTGCAACATGCAATGTGGCATGAGTTAGATTCATTGGATCCTTAGCACATTTATACTCGTGTAAGTGTTGGTGCTTTAACTCACATTACTCGTCGAGATCGACCTGACAAACAATGCTCATTAAGGCATCACGACTAATATGGGGTTACTCGCATATCGAGTCTGGCTTGTTATCCATGCACACATGCAAATGCAAATGCAAAAAATCAAACGCAAGAGTGGTGAGGGTGAGTGTGTCGTGGAGGCAGTGGCATAGAAATGTGGGTGTACCGTGGAGGCGGTGGTCTTGAAGGGTGAGCGTGTCGTGGAAGCAGCAGCCCAAACAATAGGTTTGCCATGGAGTTAGTGGATCAAAATGGTGGGCATCCGTGGGGGAAGCGGTCTGAAGAATGGGTGCGCCATGGAGGCACTGACCCAAAAGGGTGGGCGTGTCATGGAGGTAGCGGCCCAAATAAATTGGTGTGTCGCAGAGGTAATGTTCCGAAAGGGTGAGAGTGCCGTGGAGGTAGCGACCCAAAGGATGGGTGTGCCATAGATGCATCAACCTAGGAATATGAGTGTGCACAAGGTGCAGTGATTCCGGGGGACTTCATATGGTCATACAATGTGGTGCCATAGAAAAGAAGTGAAGTAATCCTCGTTGAAGAGAATTGAACACTAGTGGGACTTGATATGTAAGTCATCCTCGACAAGGACACATAAGTGTTCATGGAGGGTGTGTAGGAACAGTGAACCAAGCAAGACTCAAACATGCATGACTATGGACATGTAAGATGACATGCAAAGCGGACATGCGAGAGTGCATTAGTGTAGGTGCAAACATCAATGATGTGAGGCCTCGTGACACAAAGTTGTCACGGAGCAAACATGTGGAGTAGCATGCCCATGGGAGGCGCAAATACTTGATATGAGCATATGAGGGCATATGCCCACAATTGTACATATGGGTGCAAGTGGTGAACATGCCAATGCAAACCATGAAAAATAGACTTTATGCAAATGAGATTGGTTGTTCAAATTGCTAGGTCGACCAGAGTGGTCAACTCAGGGCAACATAGCCAGCGGGAGCAATCAGACTAAAGCGGTTGATTGAACTAAAGTGATTGGTCGACCGGGTTAGGTCTTCCAGTCAGAGCAGAGTGATCAGTTGACTAATCGGGGTGGCTGGTCAGACCAATGTGATCGGTCTACCAGGTTGGGGTAGCTGGTCAGACCAGTGTGCTATGCCGATCAAGCCAAGGTGGTCGGTCAGACCAATGTGTTATGTAGGTCGATTAAGGCAAGGTCGAGGCGATGTGCTATGGCGATTGAGTCAGGGCGGTCGGTCAATGTGATGTGCTATGCCGACCATGTGGGGGAGTCCGGTTGCAACAATGTGCTGGTGCAAAATGCTTAACGCAAGGCACATATTGTGACATAATACATCATACAATGCAAATGATCACAATCAATATCGAGCCACACTCATCTAATGATCTCACATAGGCACCTAGGGTTTATCATTTGGATATGCGACATAGTCGGCTTCTGCTTTGGCGAGGCATGTGAGAAGCTTCACCTTAAACTTTCCAAAAGGAAACTCTCCATAATATTGTGGAATGGACTAGCAACAAAATTTTTCCATTCCACAACTCTTCATGATTTTGCAAAGTGAGCTAGCTACAAATATTTTCTCACTTCACAAAATCTAAATATACGAACCCCTCCAAAGAGGGTTATAAATACCAAAGCAAGGGGAAATTGGGATTCTGACTCACTTAGGTGTAGATCTAAGGGTAAACAAGGGAGTCTAGGATTCGCTAGGATTGTATCCAATGAAAGCTTCCTAACATATGACTTCCTCTAGAAAATAAATGGCCAATCCAAAGGTGTGTGGCTATGTCGACTAGTTTCGATTGACCAACTTGCCTAGTGTGGGTGATGAACTCACAACACCAAGCAAAATCTCATCCTAGGGCTAGTTAAGAAGGAATACACAAGGGATTTTAGTCAATCTCACCAACGTAGCATTTATTGTCACTTTTCTTCACTAGGATGAAGCTCTCCTAGTGGTAGGAGTGACGACAAAGTTCCAGCGAAGCTCCAACGAGGCCCACTCCACTCCTTCTCCAAAGAACGAAGAAGCTCTCATTAGAAAAAGAGCTCAGTGAAATTCTGACAAACTTTCAAGCTCCAGTGAAGTTCCGGGGAAGCTCCGACTATCCTTTCCCGAGTTAAGATGAAACTCTCTTTTAGTGCAGGAGATTAGGTGGCTTGCTCCCTTGTTAGCCAAGCTCTTCCTCACAAAACTCTCCTCACACACTCAAATGAAGTGATGGAAGAAGAGGAAGAAAATGAAGGAAGGAGGAGAAGAAGGGAACCAATTCCTTTGCTTTACTTAAGGAAGATGAAGAGTCTTACTCAAATCACTTTGCTCCGAGAGATTCTCTCTAAGGTTCTACCAAAAATCTCTAAGTGGAAGATAAGCTCTCTCTTGTGCTCTCCTAACCATTCCAAAACTGAAATGAGGAGGAGATGAGCAAAATGTGGGGTTAGACAGGATAAATATAGCCATCTAAGCCAACTCCCAAAAGTGCCCATTTTTTATGCTAAAAACATGCTAATGAAGGTTCA
Source organism: Papilionanthe hookeriana x Papilionanthe teres (assembly GCA_022702705.1). Classification (NCBI taxonomy): domain Eukaryota; kingdom Viridiplantae; phylum Streptophyta; class Magnoliopsida; order Asparagales; family Orchidaceae; genus Papilionanthe; species Papilionanthe hookeriana x Papilionanthe teres. The sequence continues at coordinate 63,724,714 of CM040425.1, read as the reverse complement.
TAGATCCTTCAAAATGAGGATAATCTCACAAATTTAACACCTCCCCATGCATATCTCCTCAAGCCCAAGGAGTTCTTTGAAATTTTAGCTCTATGTGTCACGCTGCATTATGGTTGCCAGGGCCAAATTTTGAAACTTGGGTGGGCCAGCGTGTTCAAGCTGGGCTTGGACATGATTACACCGCTTTGCCTATGAGGTCGGTGTGGTCATATCGACTCCCTGTTGTAATTACGTAAGACTCACTGTCTTGCGGTGTGGTCATTCCACCTTCGGGCGTGACTACACCGAAGGAAACCTTCACGCAACAATTGGGAGGTCCATCATGATTACTTCATCTGTGGGCTCTAACTTGCGACATGCTCATGCCGCCTTCTAGTGTGGTTACACTAAAGGCAACCCCTCAACCCTTATGGGGAGGGTTTAGGCGTGGCTACACCCGATTTGGGCATGCTCACGCTAGACCCTTATGGGACATTTTTCGCTCTGGGGTTCTGTTAAGTGCATTTCACTACAAAGAAAGCTATTGATGACCAGAAAGGATCTCATAGGCCTCAAAATGATCATTTGACTTGCCCCTTGAACGAGGAAATCATCACTATTGGGCATGACTAGGAAGGGAGCATAGTTCGAAGACTGAGTGCTTCTAGTAAGGACCTGATGGATTCCCTGCGCAATGGGAGGGCAAACGTGAGCGCCACACACTCCTACAACATCACATGGACATCCGATATTTGTGACATCAAAAATTGATGCCAACACTGCAATCTACAAACTATTGAAACTGAAAAACCCAGAAGTACAAAGGAAAAACAAAATAACACTTGCTCATCTTTGTTAACCTCCTATGATGGGTCACTTGATGATGTAGTTAAAATTACTTCATCCAAATCATCACTAAAATCATGCTCATCAATATCGATTTTTTCGGGTTCGTCATCAACATCCACTTTAACACTGCCGTTGCCGGTCCCAAGCCCGGATGTGAAAAGTGGAGGGTTGCGTTAGGTAGTCGACAGCCAGCGTAAAACTTGTCGGAAAAAAAGCCTTAGATGGTTTGGTCACATTTAAACGTCGACCACCTGATGATCCGATTAGGAGAGTAGATGTTTTAAATACAACTTATGTTAAGAAAGGCAGAGGCAGACCTAGGAAAACTTGGGCTTATTGCATAAAAAATGATCTTAATCTATTAGAATTAAACGAAAATTTGACACTAAATAGGACGCAATGGAGAAAAAGGATTCATATAGCCGACCCCACTTAGTGGGATTAAGGCTTTGTTGTTGTTGTTGTTGTTGTCATCAACATCCACTAAATTTACCCCTTCATTGATTGTAACAAGTGGAATGCCTGACTCTATCATTTCTATTTCCTGATGAGCTGGTTCAATTTAATTATGAATATCAATAATCGCTATCGGTTTACCGGCTATGACTACCACATAATCTATTTTCTCTATTATTATATGGGAATATGGAAGATAAAATACCTGACTTGCTTGGCTTGCTAAAATGAACAGGTCAAATTTACCATATCTCCTGTTCACTTTTACTTCTATGATATTAGATGTTTGGATAACTTTTTTTCCACCATTAAGAACAGGATCTAACCAGAAACATTTGAAAAGGAATACACTCCCACCAATAGAGCCAGAATATGATAGTTCAATAACTTCTTCGAGAATACCACAGTAATCTATCTCATCGTCTGATTTATTATTTTCATTAACACAACCACCGGATTTATAAGTATTTTTTCCTTTTGACCAGGACCTCATATAAACTTTTAGTCATTCACATCATAAATTTCCCAAGTTTTGATGATGTGCATGGGTCCCCAAAAAAGATCTATCAAGCTCTGATCCATTACTCCATTGTTCCGATAATGAATCTAGTAGTTCATAAAATACTCATTTGTCATTAAAGATACTAGATAAAACACCAACTTACATGTGTTGAGAACCATCGGGGGAAATTATTTTCTATCTCCTGGTTTGTAATATCATCTTTAACTAAGTACAAATGGATTAGTCCATCATAATATTTTCACCAGTAAGAATGAACGATTAATAGAATTTAGTGTCTTACTCAATGAAGAGTTGAAGTTTGCGCAATTTAGAAGAACATAAAATGTCACTGTTTGAAGTTTTTGATCACTGAGATAATGTGATGTGCACCATTCCGATGCTTTACCAAATTGCTGAAAATTCTATGGAGAATTTAAATTTGTTAGCTTTTGATCACTGAGATAATGTGATGTGCATCTTTTCGATGCTTTACCAAATATTTTCACCCGTGTGAATATTCATTCATGCTTACGTAGCCCAAAATGAAAAAAGAATAAAAGAAAATCTCATTATTTATCAATCTTTCCCCCTCATTTTTTCGATTTGCTGCTTACACGCATATCACCTTTACTAACCAAAAAAAAAAAATCCTGAATTTTTCTATTTCACGAGCCATAGCACTATCACTCCCGGAAAAAAATATTACTTGTGTTTCCCCGCTAGTACATCAACGGCATTGATCGGTGCAGAAAAAAACCCAACCACTCCCCCGTCTATATCCGCACCGTTCGATCCATGTACTTCAAATTTACGTCATATTTGCTCCTCGCTCCGATACCTCACAAACTTCATTCTCCACCTCACGCGAAATCCCACGCTAAGCTTTTCTCACAGGTGAACTCCATCTCTCTCTATCGAACCTGCACATCATCCTGCAGGTGCCTGCTCCACTCTGCTCTCGCCACCCCCAACCTAGCTTTCCTCGCCTCCCATCCCATCTCATCCCCAACAGTCGTCTCAAGGGAAGAGGAGAGGGAGGAGAGAGAGAGAGAGAGAGAGAGAGAGAGAGAGATTGTGCTCTAACATCTTTACGTCATGTTTTTCACGATGACGAGAACCTGTATATGCTTTTTGTGTAGCGGGGGAAGCTCATATGCGCCATTCACGGAGCAACATATTTAGAATAACATTCACGCTAAGAGGGAATATACATATGTGCTCAAATAAGTAATTGTAGGTACCCCATACATGCATGTAAGGGTTTCAAATACTTCAGTCAGAGTGTCTCAAGACATCGACCATACATATTAGGACCAACTTTTCTAATATTGCCTCTTCATGAGGAGGATGTCGGAAGGCTGCCAAAATGTTGCCAAAACTTACACAATTTAATAAATTATATTGTTTTTATGGCTAACCTTACAGGTATCCTATACATGTCTTTAAGGGTGTGGTGGGTTGTAAATTCTCTTGACCTCATTTTTTGTCAACTTTCCTGACCTAAGCATGGTACACCCTTCCTTTGGTGTGTCCAACTTAAAAAAATAATAATAAGATAAAATGTAATAGGAATAAATTCCTAATTGGTGTAGTTGTGCCACTTATTGGCATATTTACTCCTCTTCCGGCATAGCTACACCCATAATAGTGTAGATACGCCATGTTTTCCACATGCAGCGCCAAAGCACCGTCCAAACTCCTAAGTGGCACTTATGAGCCTCTTTAGGATGACTATGCCACTTTTGACATATATATGCCCATTTTTTGCCTCCCATACTTTGAAACATTTACAAATATTTTAAACTTCTAAACATTTTAAAACTTTAAATCACTTAAAACCTTCAAACGTTTAAAAGTACTTTAAACTTCATAAAACTTTAAAACACTTTAACTTTGAATAACTTATAAATTTCAAATTTCAAATCAACTTAGGTTATTACCACTCCAAATTATTTGAGTTGCACCGTTTCAATTTCTAGAGCTCACAACTTTTCGAGCAATTTATACGACAACCCTTTAAAGCTTACAATCTCTATGTAAATTCTAATATCAGATCATATAAACTTATAATTTTCATATTCTCAAAGAGAATTAAATGACATGCATGTGAAACCTTTCGTGGCATATAAATTTAGATAACAAAATTTAAACTAACACTAGAAACCGACGGTCAAGAGAAAAACCAAATGCAAAACACTAATTTTAAAACATCTTAGTTCTCATGTTGACCGACAAACTAGTAATTTAAGCAAATAAAATCAAAATATCAAACCCACCAAAATTAAAATTAAATTTACTAACTTAAATAATTGAAATTATATCTACGTAGATCAATTGTGAACATTGGGTTAATGAATTTAAAAATGAAATTCAGGTCCATACACACCATTAGTATAGCTTAAGTTTAGAAGCCTAAGTTAGATTACTAGGTACCCCTATTTAGTGTTAAGGTTTATGACGTCTAAAACACTAGCCCATTACCCCCTTTTGAATATGTAGGTTACCCTAGAATAAAGTTACCCACGATTACTGACTAAAGCACTTAAACCCTCCTAATAGCAAGATGTCGATATTCTTTTCATCACTATGATAATAGTGGAGATTTCTTTTTATCTAGTTGGTTAAAAGTCTAAGTCAACCAACAAACTCGGGACAATGCAAAAACGTAGACATCTTAATTGGGACTTCATACCCAAATATAGATAATCTATTTAGTTATTTTATAGGGTCTAAATATACATTAATTTGTGACCATGAATTTGCATCTTCAATGAATTTCTTTTGTATATCTCATTCAAATTTTACACTATAATTTTTGAAACCCTATGACACTCTTTGTTAGATTTGGCATCCAAGTTTAAAGTTGCATCGGCATATCAATTAAAAAAGAATGTCATTATTGGGTCAAATAACAAAACATTAAACATAACAATACAAATAAAATTAGAAAAGTTACGAACATAGAATACATCATATGATTGCCATGAGTTTTTGAAATTTATGTATATTTAACGGGACACATAATCCTTGAAATTGTTGCAATTAAATTGATAATTTGGAATTTTTCTTCAAATATTCCAATTTTTCTTGTTACCCAACAGTTCAAAATACTGAATCAATACTACAAAAATATGTTTCCTCATTTTAACGTTAAGTGTTGTTGTTTATTCCATATGATCTGCTAGCATGCAATACAAAGTTAAATTGCAACATCTACCATTTAGTTACTTTAAGGATGTACTACATGTTTGATTTCTGAATTATAAATAAGATGAAGGTCGAGTGCTCTGGTATTGTGAAAGGTTTAAAGGACATTTGCTTGAATTATTATTATTATTATTATTTTTATTTAAGGTTTAGAGATTGTGAATTATTATAATCATTTTATCGAGACTAATGCACCAATGTTCTCTTTCTCTACGGAAAATTCATTATCATTCAGTACCTCATAGCTAACACACAACAACTTCAGAATTTGTATGATTGATGTCGATTCCATTAATGAGATTAAAGTTCATAAATTACTTTTCTGAGGATGTATTAAAAAGTAGAATATGATTTACAGAGTATAAATCTACTCATGATGAAGGGGTGGTCTAGCGGGGGAAATCTTCTCATAGCTAGAACACATTGGTAAAAATGCACATCTAAGAAATTTTTTCCATGACCTAGCGAGAATTTGCTTGCTACGAAGATGGCTTGATGACAAATCTGCTTGATTTGTCGTCTGCAAGAATCTGAATGGTAGATAAGTGCTTGATTCGTCAAAACATTAAGAGTTCAGTTCATGAACAAGATGATCATACCGCATGCTATAAAAAAAGGGAGATCAACATACATGCCACACATTTCATATGTATTTGCATATCTAACTCGTTAAGTATACTTTTTATAAGTATATCACCCAAATCTTTCACATCACTTCAAAAAACATAAGATGACATGCATTTAAAAATTGAAGTTTAGGTGTTACATATGTAAATACATACGAATTGAGTGCTATGTATGTGATTCTTCCTTAAAGCAAATCAGTGCATCCATGCTTTTTCTCTAATAAGGCCCTTAGAGATGACTTGAGCTAAGTGCCGAGAAGAAAATTAATTGATAATGATGTTGTTGTGCAGTCCATTAAACTATGAGGTTTTAAGAACAAGACACTAAATTTTGCTAGGAAATTTAAAGTGTAGATTTCAGTACATGGGTTGGGTAATGCATATAGTAATCGATCAAATCAAAAAGGAGATGTAGGATGCATATTCCTACCAAGATGAAAATTAAGGATTTTATCAGATCTCAATCTTCCTATAAGACAAGAACTAAAGATGAAGGGTGATGTCCCACAATGCTTAGATAATTTAAATAGAAGTGAGCCTGCACAGAAATGTCGTTGACAGCGACAACAATTAGAGGTTTTTTATAGCATAACACTTCATAAGTGGATGGAGTACTGCCTAGATAGCTTAAAAAAATTTCCTTTGTGTTCTACAATAATAATAATAATAAAAAAGTTTAAAATCCAATTGTTCTCAAATGAACAATTCATATAAAATAATAAATTTTCTCAAGAGTTAATCTACATGTTCTTATTAAAAAATATAGATCAATTTCTACTGTATTTCATATTTCTCATCATTTGTACAAAACAAATTAGTCGGGATTTATTTTATTATAGAGTTCAAGTCTCCCGTATGATGAAGCTTTATGCGGAATGGCTTAGGAAGTTGACATGTTACTACAACTAGGAGTAATTATGACCACACAAAAAATCGATATGATATGAAGATATCTCAAGAAAGTCAATTAGTTAGCAATACATATATAGTTACATGTTTCCTAAGCATTAAATGTTTAATGACTAATGATAAAACTCTATTTCAAAAGAAAAAGAAAGAAGAAGTAGAAACTTGGGCATTATTTCTGTATAAATTTTTTTAGATGCATTTCCTTTTCTAGTAAGAACACGTTTGGCATTCTTTTGCTTTTGACACTTGGTTAAATTTGGCCTATGTTTTATTTGAATCCTCATTTTTAGACTGTTCTTGGCATTCCTTTGCTTTTGGAACTTGGTTTCAGTTTGGGTTTGGCATGCCTTTATTTTTTTCTCAACCCATATTTTTAGAGACTATTTTTTGTGCGCCTTTCAGATTTTGACAAGCATATGGCCTTTACTTTTTGTTTGCTTTTCACCTAAATCGTAAACATAAACTTTAAAAATGGATGTGCTCTACTAGTAATCCTCCTTTTTATTATGGATGGAGCAGTTTGCAACCTTCCTTAGTATTATTATTTGACCTCTTATTTGCTTCCTGGTACCATGTTTTTGTCACAATACTAATCATATTTCTTTGGTTAATTTCTTTTGTATTATGCAGGCGCTGTTATACACTCAAAAGATATACACCATGCCTTTTTTTCTCTTTTTATGACTTTTATGTTGGAGCCGTTTCCAATTGTAATTTTCTCTCTTTGTTCTTTCTTGGTCACTTTCTTGCTATTTCTTTTTTTTAATTAAATTTAGCTCTGGCTTCTAACTTTCAAATAAATAAAATGCCTAACAGGTTCCTTCAAAATATTTGACCATTTTTTCGAACATCGAAATCTGTATTCGTCTGTTTGTGAGGTTCATTCGAGTTTTTTGAACTACTCCCCTGCTGGAATGTTTGATTTAGATGTATGAACTCGGTTTCTTATTAAATCAATTAATTTTAGCAGCAACAAATATTGATTCGATTTCATATTTAACTTTTCTAGAACTTGAACGATATTTGTACGTGTTGAATCCAAATCTGTCTGGTAGATCGTGCCCAAGGGATAGAGACTGGGGGATGGAAATTGAGCAAGGGAGAGAAAAAAAGAGAGAGGAGGAGGAGAGGAGAAGAAGGCTTGTCCCCTCGGGGAGAATTGGGTGTTTCGGAGTTCGTGGACCCATTTTACTCCATAAAAAATATACGTTACAAGTGGGCAGATCCCAAAATCCCCCTACACTTGTCATAGCCCTCCTATTTATAGAAGATAGGAGGGACAAAAATCAAAATTACATTCTTAGCCTTATTTTAAACAGAGAAGCAAAGGTTATTTTAGTCCCCTAAGTTTTGGACCTTCAGATTGCCTCAAGTTCCGTGCATATCATTTTTTAGTAAACATATTAAGTTCCTAATTTTCCTTCTCTTTGACAGCGACAAATGCGATAAAGACAAAGAAATTTATAGATCAAACAAATCTTGAACACATCATTTGCTATTGATACTCCTTATTAGACGCTTCCATGCTCTGTTCTGGTATCTTTGCCATAATTTGTTGGATTTGTCATTTTGCAGTTTTTTTTTTTTTTGGAAAGTCGTTGTATTCCGGTGGCCGGTTAGAGGAAAAAGTCGTTCGTCGGAAGAAAAGTCGGCCAGCAGAGGAAATTCGGCCGAACCAAGGTGGCCGATAGACGGGAGTAGACTGCAGGAGTGATTTTGACGGCATTTCCTTTAGCAAGATGAGTATGATGACACTTTCAATCTATACAACCTCAATGTTTTCATTATTTCTCTTTTTTATTTTTAAAGGAATTGTCAATTGTTTATCATTGTATACTTTTCTTTTCTAAATAAGCCTCACTTCCGGATCATGTGAATGATAAAAAAATGAGAGGAATATGAAAAACAAGACATGACAAAGGCAGAAAAAGAAGAGAAAGAAAACCTCGAAATGATAGGCCAAGTATATAAGTCTGAACAAGATTGGACTGAAATAGTTTGTGTCAAATAAAAGCTTCTCACAACCAGAGATTCAGGTGTGTCTGCCTGTTTGGGAACCAAAGTACTCCCAAGAGGACGTAGCTCACTTGGTTAAATACATCTTGAGGATCGCCCAAAAATACTTTTGATCAAAAGAGTTTTGCTTACATTTAAAGTGACAACTAGCACAAGGCTTTCAAATGATAGTTATTTAGCATGGGAATACTCTGATGCTTTCAAAGCTCGCTAAGCCACCAGGCGGAGAGCGAGTCTCTCATAGTTCTGCATGGGTAACAGACTTATCAGCATATGGAGCCTGCAGAATAACTAAATCATCTTGACGGGGAATCCTGACATGTCAAAGTATATTCGAGCCATAAGTGTAGAGGATAAATCGTCGTATCCCAAACGGGCGATAGCTCATCGGTAATCGGGTCATCAAGATAACATTAACGACAGCAAAAAGAGCGATTGAGCTCAAAGTGGGTAGTCAAAGAAAAGGATGAGTACTCCCTAACAGGAAGAGGTAGCCAGCTTGGGCCACCACGGACTCGTCATCCTAAGCAACTATGACCCTAAGTCTACCCGGTTGTGAAGGTAGTCTACCAACACAACCAGAGATGTCTGGTCAGCAATCTGTGAATTACATTGTCCACGGGGACTAGGGCTGTAAACGAGCCGAGCCTGAGCGAGCTCAGGGTCGGTTCGTATTCGGCTCGTTCGATACTGGATCGAGCTCGAAATCGGCTCGTGTTCGAAATGGCTCGTGAAAGGTGTGTTCGTGTTCGACTCAAATTAAATATTATTGTTCGTGTTCGGCTCGTGCTCGGCTCAAAATTGGCTCATTAAAATTAATTGGAAAAAATATATGCATAGTGTAGGATTCGAACCTGGACCAAATGAATGGAAACAAGACGCGTAACCAAGTTACCACACAAGCAATTATGATTTAAACTTAAATATAAATATATATAATATATTAATATATAAATAATATATATAATAAATTATTATATAAATAATTATATGATTATTTTTTTATTTCGAGCTAAAACGAGCCGAACACGAGCGAACAAAGAGTTGTTTGTGTTCGGCTCGTTTGTAATACGAGCTTAAAAAATTTGTTCGTGTTCAGCTCGTTTACTTAACGAACGAGCCAAACACGAGCTACTTCACGAGCCGAACACGAGCTGTTCGCGAACAACGAGTTTTTTTTACAGCCCTAACGGGGACCTTGGCAGCCCTAATGTCAAAAGAACAAAACTCTATCCTATGATTATTAGGTGAAGCTCAAATTAGTGGGGCTTATACTAGCCGAAGTTGAAAGGATGCTGCTGAAAATAGGAGAAAGAGGGAGGTTCAGCTACAAAGCTGGAAAAACTCTAAAAAAAAGAACTTACACCCCGTCATGGTTAAGGAGCCTTCTAACGACCTTAGTGCACTAGAAAAATCATCTAATTTAAAATTGATGGTGGGCTAGTCGAGTTGAAGAAGCGCGAGAGCTTCTCCTTGGGACATGCATATGATGCGGTTAGCTAATAAATTCTAATTTAGAAGTCCTATTAATTATGACTTCAATGAGAGTCATGCTATGCAACCTGTTTAAAATCTGACATGAAGACCATGCAAGAAAGTGAAAGTAGATTTTTGAAAATACTGATAATTTTAATCCTTAAATTTTTATTATCTCAATTTTTTATTATTAGGATTTTGAGTTGAAAATTTATAATTTTAAGGTCCTTAATGAGCTTAGATTATAATTTTTATAGCATCCTAGATAAACCAGAAAGAAATAGGGAAAAAAATTAAGTATATAAACACGCAATAGAAAAAAAAACACTCCAAAATATATAAGAAAAGCCAATGTCGCTGGGTCAGCGACATATTGTAGGAAAAACAAGAAAGGCGACTAGACTTTGCATATATATGTTCGGTCCTCGATTTATACAAAAATATAGAATTCAAACATAATACAAAACTTGAGCTATTATTCCTAGCCCTCGTCATGTGGTTCGATACATTGTCCTCCTTGGAACACATGCTCGTACCTTATTTCTGATACAAACTCAGCTTAGGGAACTCTATCAAATACATTTGAAAGAGAAAATAAGGACTATACATGCAGAAGTTTGTTATCACGGGTTAACATACAATTGTATCTGAGCCAAGGCTTTTTATTGGGGGAGCTAAATAGCACTTGCAAGCAAAGGTTCAGTAGAAATCATTACATGCTCTCTCTTCAATAGTACATATGTGTATGCATATATTTAGGCATGACTCCCTGAAAAAACACCCAAATATACTACCATGTATATCAAACATGCAAGCATACCAAAAAGCACAAAAGTGACACTTGGCTAGAACAATCAAACCAGCAGACAACAAGAGCCAAAGATGTTGAAAATACTACCTAGCATCCTAGTCCTAGCCTGACACACCATCTAATAAAAAGTATCCTAACCAGCATTTAAGCGCTCAGGTTAAGTCTCCGGGTAAGTATGACTTTGACGGGGCTGCTACACCTGACCCGTCCTAAAGATCTAAGAGATATAATGGGTGTCACTCAGGATGAATTTTGAAAATGGTTAGCCTTACAAACGGCCTAGATTTTCTACATGCATGCATAATTTTAAATTTATGGAAGATGGAATAGGTAGAATAATATTTTAGTTTTAAAACAAGGGCCATTAAATATGGACTTGTAATATGCAAGGTGACACGAGTTAGATCCCTTGGATCCTTAGCAACATCATACTCATGTTAATCCTGATGCTCTAGCTCATATTGCTCGTTGGATTGACTCGGCAAGAATGCTTGTGAAGGCAACATGACCAACACGGGGTCACTCCCTTATCGAGCCTGCTTGCTATTTATGCACACATACAGATGAAAATGTAAACAATCATATCATAAAGGTGTTTGGGAGTGTGCCGTGGAGGTAGTGAATATGGAGCAGGCATGTCGTTGAGGTAGCGGGCCAAAGGAATTAGTGTGTTATAGAGGCAGTGACTCAGAAGGGTTGGCGTACCGTGGAGGCCGCGACCCAAAGAAATGGGTATGTCATTGAGGCAGTGATCTGAAAGGGTGGACGTGTCACAGAGGTAGTGTCCTTAAGAAATGGGTGTGTCATGGAGGTAGTGACCCAAAAAGGGTGGGCCTGTCGTGGAGGCAGCGGCTCAAATGAACGGGTGTGTCGTGCTGGTGAAGAAAGAAAAATATGTTGAGATTTTCATACATATTTTATACTGATTTTGATGATAGTGCACTTTAAAGAAAGATATTTTTGATTTTTTATTGCAGGTATGTTGATTTATGGTTGTTGGAACGAAAATATGCAAAAAGGAGCAAATTTGGAGCGAAAAAGGACCTAAATATGGGATTTTGGCCTTGGAAGCCGACGGCGGGCTCGACGGCGCCGACGACGGATTTTTCTAAAGAGCACCAACATTTAATTCACTCGATCTCACCGACGACGCCATCGAAGCTGCCGACGGCAGGCAGACGGTTACTTCACCATATTCATCGAATTTAGACAATTTTTGGAGGGTTGCTTGGGCATCTCTTGGAGAACTCTTTTACAACTTTAAAAGGAGAAGTTGGGGGACAAATTTCGGAGTCCTTGTCAGTCCGGACCTATCATAATTCATGATTGTTTTTTAGTGTAATTTAGGGTTTGTAAGTTTGTGTGAGGGATTCCCTTTAGGGATCGTAAGAGTATAAGGAATGTGAGAGATTTCTTTTTCATTACTGTTTAAAAGGAGAGTTTTCTGTCTGTAAAGAAATGAAGAGATCCAGAGGAACTTCGAGGAGTTTGCTTGGGGAGGAATTCGAGATAAGTTGTATTTATTATTTGTAGTTTGTATGACTTTGCTGTTTTATATGAAATCCATGATTTGTCGTATCTTCTCCATGAGTTCTGAGTAGATTTCTTTATCTTTCTCCTTGTTTTGAGATTTCGTGAAATAGTGATTTGAATTGGTTGTGCCATGGATATGTTAAAGAAATTGTGATGATCTTTCACTTCAATCTTAATTTACTTTCAATCTGGCCAATTGATTTGTTAAAATATGATGGGTTTTACAACAAAAGTGAAGATCACATCAAAGGTTCATGGATGGTGAAGTCCTTGAAAGTTAGATGCAAATAAATAGGGAAATATAATTTATTTGGCGTAGAATTAGAGATTTTAGAGTGACAGACTGAAATCTCAAATTCGGTCTTATCGTTTGGGTACTGAAGCGTAGACTGCTAGCCCTCAGGCGAAGGGAATGTGAGAGCTTTGGAGTGAGAGCTGGTATCCTCCTAGCCTAACCACGGATTCTGTAAACAAGCATAGGATTAGGTAATGTTCTTTATGCACTTTGTTTGAGGGTAAAGAATAGATATTCTCCTATTTGGCACAATACAGTTTGAACCAATTCAGATTATCCACTCACTTAATTCCCTTCGCAAGGAGAAAGATGCTTTCTTATATATTGAACCTCGCATTACAAACCTTAGTTAATAGAATTAGTTTAATTAAGAATTTAGTTTACGTGCATATTTTAGTACGCTGAATATTAGTAATAGTAACAAATTGATCTGACTGGTTGTAATTAAATACTATTTTCTGATCTAGTCATTTGTCTCTGATACTTTCCTGTGGGATCGATAACCATGACTCCACTAAAGCCCTATATTACTTGAACGATACGTATACTTGAGTTGATAAGAGTGACTTTGCTTCCCTTGAATATTATATTGACAATTTATCACCTATTAAGTATATAAAAAGTCGCGGTCAGGGGGTAGTGACCCAAAAGAGTGGGTGTGTCATGGAGGCAACATCCCAAAAGAATAGGTGTGCTGTGAGAGCAGTGACTCGAAAGGGGTTGAGGGTGCACGGGATGCAATGACTTGAAAGGTGCGAGCGTGCCATGGAGAAATTTTGCCAAGTGTGCGAGTGTATTTCAAGGGGGCATTGACTCAAGTGATGAGCGTACTAGGAAGGTGTTGGCTCGGAAGGTTCGGGCGTGCTGTGGAGGCATTGGCCCAGATGACTGAGTGTATCACAAGGGGCTTTGACTTAAGAGAATGAAGATTCCCACATATAAGTGGGGTGAGTGTATGAATGAATAATCAAAATGCAATTCAAGCATATAACAATGAATATGCAAAATATCATGTAAGAAGCACTAATGCACATGCAAAACATACAACGTGCAAGATTGTTCAATTCGCTGGGTTGACCAGGGTGTTAACTCGGAGTGACATAGCTAATTGGTTTAGTTGGGCTAAGGTAGTTGATTGGACCAAAGTTATCGTTCGACTGAGCCGGGGTGGCTGGTAGGACCAAAATGCAAGGCTAACTATGACGGGGCAGCTAACCGAACCAATGTGAAAGGCTGATCATGCAGAGGCGGCCGGTTGAGCCAATGTGCAAGGTTGATCGTGTTAGGGTAGTCGATCGAGCCAATGTGCAATGCAACATGCAAAGTGTAGGATGTAATAGATACCTATCATGCAAGTGATCACAATCAACAGCGAGCCAAACTCAACTAATGCTCTCACATAGTCTCCTAGGTTTTTAGCTCTTAGATATGCGGTATTACCTCCTAGGGCTTTGGCGAGGAACTTGGAGAACTTCATTCTCTGATTTCTTGTAGGAGAAGTCCTTCACCATTTGTAGGGCGGACTAGCTACCAAGTTTTTTCTGTCATACAAACCCTCCACGGTCTTGTAGAATGGGCAAGCGAAAAATGATTTTCCATTCTTTAAGAACAAAATATTCAGAACCCTCCAAGAAAGGTTTGAAGCATCAAAAACATGGAAAATTGGGATTCCAACCCGCTAAGATTGGGGCTAACACTTGTAACGTAAGTCACTCAAATTCGCAAAGGAATTGGCAACGAATAAGCTTCCTAACCTTGGGCGTCCTCTAGGAAAAAAACCAATCAATAAACGTATAGCCGTGCCAACTAGTGTCAGTCAAGGTAGCTTGTCTAGTATGGGTGACCGAACTTAGGATGACACGATAAAATTGACCAATCAAAAGCCGTATGGTCGGGGCAGACAGGTAACTTTCCGCCAATCAGACTTTTCGATAATGAGCGAACGATTAAGTTAGACGATACTGGGTGGTCAATCAGACCTGCCTCGAGTGGGTGATCAAACCCACAAACGCCTAACGAACTCTATTCTAAGAGCTGGGTAAGAGAGAGAATGCAAAGTGTTTTAGGGAACTTCACCTACACGATGGTTTATTGAAGTCTTTCTTCTCATAAGAGGAAGCTCTCCTCGCCGAAGAGAATGATGAAGCCGTCAGATTTTACTTCCTCCAAAGAGATGAGGAAGCTGTCCTCCTTCTCCAAAGTAGGGAAGAAGCTCTCCTCACTACAGAGTTGTCGAAGGCTTGCTGAGACTAAGAAGATGACTAGATTCCTTCTCTCAAGTGATGAAGAAGATCTCCTCACCGTAGAGAAAGAGGAAATTGATGGAGTTGGCCTTCCCCAAAGAACGGAGGAAGCTTTCATCGTCAGCTCTTTGGAATGTCGTCGGAGACGAAGAAGGTGACCAGAAAACAGAAGAAAGAGATGAAGGAGATGGAAGAATACCTTCTCCCTTATCTTATCTTTAAGGGAGAAGAAAAATTCTTCAATAATATGCCCAAAAGCTCCTTGAATTTTCCACTTTTCTCCAAGCTCTCTTCTTCTCCAAATTGGTAGCCGATCCCTCCAAATGAGCCCTCCCCAATGGCTTGTTCAACTGTTGGGGTTCTGCCCAAAGGTCTAGAGCCACTTTCTCAATTTGAATTGTACCCAAACTACCTGGCATACCATATTTGGATGAAGAACTAGGCAATAGAGCAAGAACCATCGACCATGGCGCCTTGTCGGTGGAAATTCGAGGATCGGAAGTCCAAATTCGTGAAACACTTTCCGGCGGCGTGGCCACACTGCACTCTAGTGTGGTCACACCACTATTCAAGGTGTCACAAAATGGGGGCTGGCGTAGCCACACCCAAGGCCCAAGGTAATTACGCTTGGCTCTCTGAACGCTACTTGTGAGCAAGGTCACGCCGGTCGACGAACGAGGGCACCTCTATTGATTTAGAGGTGTTCACGCCCGTGCACTGGCCTAATTATGTTGTTGGCTCTGTTAGGTCGATGTGGTCATGCCACCTTCAAGCGTGGTCATGCCGACCACAGCCCTTTTGGGTTCTTTGGGGAGGTCTTTGGCATGGTCATTCCTGATTTAGGCGTGGTCACACCAGACCCCAAAAAATTGGGCTTCCAAGGAAGCTCACTAAGGGGGTTCCGGGCCTCGTGGGACCTCCATAGGATCAAATATGATATGTTCACAATCCTCGGACATCCTTAAAGGACGTAAATGAGTCTTAAAAGAGCTTAAGAGACTAAAATATCTTCATATTACCATTTAGAAAGATTCACAGGTGAAATCTGTCTATCTGAGCCTTGGGTTTAAAGTCCGAAAATGGTGTGGGGTATTTTGGTCGATGGTCTGCATAACAAGAATGCCCTTATCAACAAGATACATCCCCGAGTCATAAAAACGTATGTCAACCTAAAAAATACTGGAAACATCGTCGTCTTCTCAATAATAAAATTGGGGCACACTTATGATGGTGCAGACCCCAGTCGTAGTTTCTGAAGTGTTTGCTTATAAGATCCTAAGGGCTTTATGAGTCACGGTAGGCTACGTATGATCTCAATCTGGTCTCGTGTCACTTGAAGAGGGCACCCCGCATATGAAGTATCAAATATGGATGCCAACACCACAGTTTTTCTTTCTTGGAGTCGAAGTTGAAGTAAGAATGGAACTCATAAGTACATAAAAGTTGTTTTTTCCTTAGCCCTTGCTTTACTTAGTTTTTTAATAACCTTTTCATTGACCTTTGATGAATAGATTTATTGAGAGGATTATTGGTTAAGTTTCTAGATTTTTCATATATGATATTTGTTCAACTCAAGTTACACCCCTCGTGGAGCTTGTTGCTACCGGCTGGTGAGTCCTCTGTGGAGTCAAAGACATTTGGCGTACACCCATCGTAGAATTTATCGCAGCTGGGTGGCAAATCGTCTCTGGGGCTTTAGATGATTGTCGTATACCACTCGTGGAGCTTGCCGATGTCGGGTGGCGAATCATCTCAAGGGCCGAAGACGATCGTCGTACACCTCTCGCGAGTTTGTCGTTGTTGAGTAGCAAATAACCTCAAGGGCTGAAGACAGTCGCCGTACAATCCTCGTGGAGATTATCGATGCCTGGTGGCAAATCTTCTCTGGAGTAGAATATGATTGCCATGTAGCTCTATCACAGCTTGTCACTGCCGTGCGACAAATCACCCTAAGGGCCAAAGATGATCGTCATACGTCTCTCGCAGAGCTTGTCGTTGTTTGGCGGCGAACCGTTTCTGGTGTTGAAGTTGATCGTCGTTCACCACTTATTGAGCTTATCACTGGTGAATCATCTCAAGGCCCTTATTACAGATCAGAAGTCTGTGCATCTTTGTTGATTTTACTACCCGGTTTCGAGTTCCCCAAGTGTTGAGCGGCTACCCTTATGCATGAACTTTTTGAGCTTGCACAGTCTTGACCTGATCTCTAACATAGAAATTCAAAAATTTATCATGCACATGTATCATATAGTAATTTTTAAAGTAAATAACATGCTTATACTCCAGACGAGGAACAACTATACCGGGTTGGAGACCACTAATAGATATAATTAATAAACCAGGGATTTTAACCTGTCACTGAAGTATTCATAAATTATTCTATACCATAAGGACTGTAGGGCAGATTCATTGTGGTTATGCTTCTTTGATATGACCTAGAACAAAATTCTAGATATATAAAACAAAAATAGTTTTAACTTTATCGTGGAAAGAGTAAACACTATATCAGTTTAAAACACTAAATATAAGAAAGTTCCATTGAGGATCACTTATAGTATATTCACTTATACATTTTACTAGATATGTGCATATATTTATACATTTAAAATAAGAAATAAGAAATAAGAAACACGAAGTGAGTAGTGTGTATGTGAATCTTCGTTCATTTATTTTATTTTATTTTTATATTGAGGTGACCGACTATTGGTTGGTCTGCCTGAATAAAGGTGGCCGGTAGGTGAAGCAGTCGACTGAAAAATAAAATTATATTTTTATGAGTTAGATATATAAATCAAAATGATTGGGTGACATTTGTAAATCTTTCATGATTGAAATGGCCGGTCTGTGGCAGATGGCCCATCAAAAGTTGGTGGTCGGCTAGAAACAACCGGAGCAGCGGTCGGTCGGGGAGTGTTGCCAACCGATGGGTTGTCACAACCCAACTCAATGCAACCCTTCATATCGAGGCGGGTCATCTTGTGTCAATGTAATAAATTATTACTCAGGTTCTACTTGGAAGAAATCTTATTTATCTATTTTTCTTCAAGTTTCATACACAGAGTCACTAATATTATTAAGTGTTGTAAAATAAATATAATCAAAATTCATTCATATCACAGTACTATACGACAGATGGAAACATAAACTACAATCATAGTTTACTTTCTCTTTCATAAAAAAAAACTAAACTTCACTATGACTATAAAAAATAAATACTAAGAAATTGACATATCTAAAATCAAGCTCTCACAAGTAATGCAAAAGTCTTTAGTGAACCTGAGAATTACCTTTCCTTGAAACAACATATGCGAGTAAAGCAGAGGTGAGCACAACACAAAATACCATTCGAAAAATAAATATTTTTATGTCGATATATCAAGCACTGTCTAACCTATAACATATAAAAAGTTATGCAATAAAAATTTTGTTAATCTCCGTAAATCTTATTTATATGAAACTTACCAAAACTTTATGAAAAATCAATGAAATTAAAATCTGAAATAGATTAACATATCCGATAATTTTCTTAACCGGTCCAACGAACAAAACCATCAAATCTCATTTTCTTTCACTTAAATTCTCCCATTTCTCTCCCTTTCTCTCTCTTCTGTTTCTCTATTTTAGGAAAAAAATAGCACGCATTGGTATCCTAAAGTCATGCAAGTGGTTTAAGACATTTATTATAAAATGATTTTTTTTATTAAATAAAGTATATAATGATTGTTATATTTATTAAATGTATATTTAAAGAAGTTTCTCATATCTTGAAATTTATAACTCCAAAAATTTAAAAAAAAAATCAATAAATATAAAAATATGTCTAGAAAATGAAAAATGGATACCAAATGACCTGGGTTTAGGAACTCACATGTAAGGATATATCAAATCTTTAAGGAAGGTAAATCCAATAGAAAATATATTTTTTTTCTTACTCATGATGCTATGAAAATAAGTAAAAATATGCTTAAAATATGATAAAACCTGCTCACAATCCAACGAAGATTTTTATAAATCGAGCATTAAACAAAGCTACTACAAATCTAAGAATAAATTTACCATAAAAATAATTTCCATAAACTTCATGAAAATTAATAAACATGCAAGATTTACTATATCTCAAAATAAAGTCTTAACGGATGCATTGGTATACTACAACATGGTATCTACAACAGTAATCGTTATGTGTAGTCTGTCGGGAGATCACAAAATATTTTAGTGATATGTAAGTATATAAATACACAAAAATTGAGTTGTATGTAGCTAAATCTGTATATAGATTGGGTGTTACGTGCGTAAATCTATATATAAATTGTGTGGTAGGTGTGTAAATCTTCCCTAATTTAACTTAGGGTTTGCCAGACCGCTATTTCGACAAAATAAACCCGCAGATTTGATAGTCCTGGATCTCAAACTTCTATAGTTTCAAATAGAGGTGAAGTGATCAAACTACTTTAGGTGACTAGTCAGCACGGTGACCGGCCAGGGAAATGTCGGTCAGAAGGTGATTTATAGGGGACTCCCCGCATTTTGTCACCAGGAACATAAAATTCAAACTCGGCATCAATACCTCCAGATGTTTCGCCTTTATCCTTGAACTCTTTCCCGTTTGTTCCCATGTTCTCTTCATCCGACTGTTGGTGACCGGGTTTCACACTCCGCACGGGCACCGTGACAGAGTAAATCATGCCAAGATCCATATTTGTCGAAACAATGTGTTGAACTTTATCCAGTGACTCGATCTCGATGAAATCCGACGAAGCTTTGAAAATGCTGCTCACGATCTTATGCTTCGCTTCAAAGCTAACCGCACATCGGTCCATGAAGAGGATCATCTTGAGTCTCTGTTTCGCAATTTTGGCGTTTCAATTTCTTCGCTCAGCAATTGTGTGGAATAAAACCTTCCATGCGAGGGTGAGGCGCTCGAGGAAGCTCATCCTAATGACATTAAGAAGAAAAAGTCGGAATCCTGATTCAAGGTTGCCGAAGGTGTTTCTAATTTTATGCCAAACCAGTGGTGTCTCTGTGGTCTGTTGTTATCAAACAGTAATATGTGCTTGCTCCTGCTCTTGTTCCCAAAATTATAAGATAGTTTTTTTCTGAATCAACATTGAACTGCATCTTTGAGGAGAACGAAGGCGGAGAAGAAGCGAAAATGAAGGCTGGACTAGAAAGACTCTTACGAAAAGTGTTTAATACAGTGAAAACGCTCAGGTCTTCGGTAATCGTCATGGCTTCTCTCCTAGTTAGAGTTTAGTTTGACAGCAGTCACAACAGGCTCACTTTGATGGCTCTGCGGGTGAGTCTGGGGCGGGAGAGAGCAGGTAAAAAGGGGATTTTTACGTGACAGAATGTAAAATTGTAAGCGGGCGGCTCCTCCGGGGGAGGCGCCTGGACGGCCATCCGCCTGCCAGCAGTTACCCGGCAAGCAGGTGGTCAAATGACGAGCGGCAGGTTAGCAAAAGCGGCTGGTACATTGAATGTGTGCGATAAAGGGAAGGTAGACAAGCAGGTTTAACGGGAGGTGGTCGGACGGCAGTCAGTGGACTAACAGTTGTTTGATTTATGGGTTGAGAGGGGGCGGTCTTGGGTAAGTGGCTGCTTTGGGAGAGATAGGGAATTGTAGTTTCGAGTGGGGAGCACTTATTCGGTCAGGACTCCGGACACAGAGGAACGTTCGAAGTCCAATGAAAAATTATCATGTGTAATGGTGGGTCCTAAGAAATTAGGAAAAAAAAAAAAAGAAAAGATGCGACATTTAAGTTTCGACCCGGCTCGTTACTGTTCGGTTCCTTGCCTTTATTGAGACGATTAATACTGCTGGCCCACCTTTATTGAGACATTAATACTGAAAGGCTTCCGCGGCTTTAAAAACTTGGAACCGCCATTCCATTTTGATGCTCTGGTAGGCAAAAATAACCGCCACTGCTAGGGTTTCCTGAACTCTTCCTGCTAGGCGGTTTATTCGCGGCAGTAAGTACTATTCTTCGATTTGGTGGATGTGGCTTTCTCAAGGAAAGAGAGACAGCAGTCATGGGTTACGACAGTGATGGCAACATCTTTGGGACGAAGGTGAGCTCCTTGTTTTGCTTTAGTTGTATTTTCGAGCTGAAAGAATGCTTAAATAAGCCGAGAACAACCATAGAATAACCCGAGAATACGCCTAGATCATGTCCTAAATATAGAAGAATAACCCAGGTGGAAAGCAAAAATGAGTCATACGTACCGCGAGAGTACCGACCATATATAAAGCCGTAACTCAACATAAAATAACGCATAAATGACTGTCGAGTGAATTGAGGATTATTTTGGTGTTATTTTCGGGTTATATGAAAGGAATCTCAGATAAATCGAGAATAACCCTGAAATAACCCCAGAATAAACAGAGGTTTATGTGTTATTATTCTGGTTGTAATGTGGTCGTATCATAGTGTTATTTCTTTGCTATCTTTGGTGATTAATCGCGTGATGTTTTTTTGACGTGGGATGGTAATGTTAAGGTGATGTCTTTGTGGTATAGATCTGGTTTTATTCTGGTCGTATTGCGGTGTTATTTTCAGTAATTGATCACTGAATAAAAGTTGTTAAAGCAGTGTTATTTTTATGTTTTTGTAGTATTATTGTGGTGTTATTTTGTGTTCTTTTCGTTACAGTGTTAGTAGACGAAACAATGTTGCTGACCCCGGAATAACCCGAGAATAAACAAAAAGACCCGGACTAGGCTAAGAGTACGAAGTAAATATAGTGGAATATCCCTAGTATAAGCCAAAAAATAACGTAATTATGAACATGTAACTGGAAACGCTAAACCCAAGTAACTGTGGGGATTTTGTTGGATTATTTTGGGGTTTTTTTCTGAGTTAAATGCAAGAAATCGTAAATAACCGGTGAATAACCCTAGAATAACCCAAGAATAAACGTAGCATAAGGTAAACGAAGGAGAATACAATACGAGTATGGAGTAAATATACCAGAATAAATCCCAAGTACTAACAGAGAATTACCTAATAATGAAGCTGTAACTGTAAACGCGAAAGCTAAATAAGTATGGGGTTACTTCCCCTTTATTTTTTGTTTATTTCCGGGGTATGTTGCAAAAATTTCGAATAACCTTAAAATAACCCAAGAATAGCAAAAATCCTAAAAAACTATCAGGTTATTTATGGTGCGTAGTTGGTCTGCTTTATGATATAATGCAAACTTTTAAGTATCTCAGCCTAGAAATGATTGCAATGATCCAACCGCCGACGTTTTCTTAAGTCTGTTGTCCACAATGAGCAAGATGCTTAAGAAAACTACTGCACCTATGCACATTATGTTGGGTTCACTGCCCGAAAGGACCACACTAGTTATTGGCCTAACTCGAAGCAAATTAAGACTAAGGACTATATTTGTGGAAAAGCTGGTCTCAAGAGAGAGTCACAATTAAACAATACAGTTAAGTACAAAAAAATGGACACAAGGACTGGCTGTCAAGTCATGGTTCGATATGCTATTGATGTTGAGGGCAACTATACCATTATGAAATTTGTAGAAAGTCATAACCACCCATTGGCGGAAGCCAGTGACAAGCAACTTCTGTGTTTCGGTAGGGAGTTCACCGAGTTAAATGCAGACTTGCTGAGTTCAATGACAGGAGCTGGGATTAGAGCAGTGGACGTATTTAACTTCATTGCTTCAGAGGTCGGGGGAGTTGAAAACCTGGAATGTACGAAGAGGGATGCCTATAACTATATTCAAAAATAAAGAAAAAGTAGAATTGAAATTGGTGATGTGAATTCTTTGTTAAAACTGTTCATGGAGAGGCAAAATGAGGATAGCATGTTCGTGTGGGACTTCCAAACCGATGAGGAAGGTGCACTGAGAAGCTTTTTCTGGAGTGACGGGTCGTGCAGGCTTGATTACGACTGCTTTGGGGATGACGTTATTTTTTATACTAGCTACCTATTAAATAAGTATAATATTTGTTGTGCTCCTTTTGTAGGTGTTAACCACTATTGGCAAAACGTTCTGTTTGGAGTTGGTTTTCTATCTGACGAGAAAATAGAGTCATTCAAATGATTACTCAAATCATTCATTCGAATCATGGGTGACAAGCATCCAATTTCAATTTCTACAAAACAAGATCAAGCAATGTCAACAGCCATTGAAGATTGCCTTCCACAGACAAGGCATAGATTATGTCAGTGGCATATTTATAAGAAGTTTTCTTCGAAGGTCCACTGTGGTACGGCGTACAATGGAGAGAACAACCCTTTTATAAATGCATGACCAAGTGTGATTCTGAAGAGGAGTTTGAAGAGACCTGAGCTTTATTGATCGAGAGAGGAAACCTACACAATAATATGTGGTTACATCAATTGTACAATATCAGAGAAAAGTGATCAAGAGCGTTTAATAAAAAAATGTTTGGAATGAGAATCTTATCAACACAACGAAGCGAGTCCACAAATAACATTTTCCACGATGCATGTAAGCCCACAAGCTCTTTGACCGATTGCTTCACGGGTCTTGAAAAATATAATGAAATCATGGAGAAGGAACGAGAAGGATGAAGATTTCAAATGTTCTCAAATAGTTATTACACCCGCAGTTAAATTAAGCCCAGCGTTGAGACAAGCTGCATCATTCTACACGTGCAAGCTTTACTCCATGTTTGAGGAAGAGTTATTGCATGGCCTATGTAGACTAAACGTCGAATTCTCATTTGAAAGTGAACGTGAAATCTTCTATTTAAAGAACTTGGATAATCTCAACACAAACAGACCCTGGATTGTTAAATACGACCGGGTCAATTGTGATATCACTTGCAGTTGTAAGAAATTTGAAATTATGGGTGTGCTTTGTGCTCACTCTGTACGTGCTCTCTACGCGGTTAATGTAACGTATATCCCCGAGAAATACTTTTTGTTGCGATGGTCCGTGAATGCAAAGAAAGACAACTATAGTAGTTATCAATATAAACATTTGAAGGATTTTGAAATGACCGGTGGAACTGCTACTGGCCTTCTCTTTCGATCACATGCTCAAAAGTTCATGCACCAAATACTAAAGAAAGCTAAAGGAAATGAAGGTGCTAAGAAATATACGCTTGAATCATTGAAAACATTATCTATATGTGTTGACAACTTATTAGATGGCAAAGAACCTCAAACAAATAAAAAAGGAAAAAAGACGAAGTCACCTAAGATCAGATACAATTTGAATGGCCATGGGAGAAAAATGCCAAAAGGAATACTGAATTCCAGGTTGAAAGGATATTGGGAGAAAAAGAAGAAAGCTAAGGGTATATATTTTTACATGCATATAGTGTATTATACCGTGTGACACTGCTTCTTTCTCACTTCAACTACTGAATAGAGGGAAGGAGAAAGACATGTCCATGACAGAAGAAGCACAAATAAATGTCGATTTGTATGCAGCATCAGATTTTAGGAGTCAGGTATGCAAGCAAAAGAGAGATATAGTTTGTTATGTCTGTGAGTAAAATTCATCTTGCTAACGTTTACTTGTCTTATCTACAGGAAGACGTGACACCGAAAGCCACGTTCACCAAACTACTGATGATGCAGTCCTTTACTGTGATCAAATCCAACTGATACTAATTGTAAATAGTGTAACAAATGTTATTAGTGTATTATTATGGTTGTATTTTTGCATTATCGTTTGAGGAGTTATAAATCTTATATGTGGAATGGGCCATGAGTTTTAACTGTGTGAAGAGTCAGACCTGAATATTGGCTGTACATCGATTTTATTGTGGTTCTACTTCAGCAGTAATTGGTTTGTGAGAGAATAATATTTTACTGTGATATTGATGCATTATTGCTGTTGTATTGGGGAATTATTGTGTCTGTGGTGTTTCTGGACAATTTATTGTTTGTATGTCTATTATATTGTGGTTTTATTTCTGGAGTATTGCATTTCTTATGGAATAACCATTCTACTGTTGTATCTATGCATTATTACGAGTGTATTACGGGAATACTGTGTCTGCGGTATATTGCGGGATTTGTGGTGGAATACTACGCGGAAGCCAAAAATAAGATGTGAAATATTCGAATACTACCTTGATTTTATTCCAAGTATAACGAGGTTTTATCCGCCACAGTCGTATTCATGTATTATTATGATTCTATTAGGCTAGTATTGTGAAAACATTCCGCGGAATGAGTGGAATAAGAGCGAGAACCCTCAAAGTACTCCGCCGAGGGACAGTCAGTACCCTGCGAATGAGCTCGCAGTACCCGTCGACAATAAAGTTCATGGGAAGGATGCCCGGAACAACGACGCTGTACACCGAAGGTATACCGTAAATAATACCCGCGGCAACAGCGGCAAAACATACCTTTAACTCCTTCATTACTCCCGAGAAAACCCCCAGTCCCCGCTCAGTACTCCATAATTAATCTCCCACACAACCACTAGAGAACCACCATAGTACTCTGCCGAGCTACAGTCAGTACCCTAGGAATGGGCTCGCAGTACCAGTCACCTAAATAAAACTAGCGGCAACAGTTGCCAAAAATAGCTTTTACCCCTTCAGTACTCCCGGGAAAACCCTTCAGTCCCCGCTCAGTACTCCATAATTAATCTCCTCTAAAACCCCGGGAGAACCACCAAAGTACTCCACCGAGCGGTATTCAGTACCCTGGGAATGCGCTCGCAGTACCAGTTTACCCACGCAATAAACTCCATGGGAAACACGCCCGGAACCACCCCGCGGTACACCGGAGGTATACCCTAAATAAAACCCGCGGTAAAACCGGCAAAACATAGCTTTTACTCTTTCAGTGATCCCGGGAAAACCCTCAATCCCCTCTCAGTACTTCATAATTAATCTCCCCCATAACCTCGGAAGAAACACTATAATACTCCGCTGAACGACAGTTAGTACCCTCGGAATGCGCTTGCAGTACCAGTCAAAGTACCGCCGCAATAAACTCCATGGGAAGCACAAAAGCCAAAAATAAGATGCAGAATATTCGATAATACCCGCGATAATATCTGAACACCTACTGCAATGTAGCAGATTTAGCATTAATTATAAATTCTTTATTGGGAATTTGTTGTTGACATTTTCTTCTACTTTGTCATCACGTGGTGCAGAAATTATGTGTGGGAAATCTTGCGCTTGACTATAATATTTTAAATTGGGTTTAGACATGGGTGATGAGGTAATTTATCATCTCTATTTTAAGAAATTTATTCTTTGCACACATGATTAGTTCTGTCTCACTGTGATGAATTATAAAAACATAGGTGCATATGGGTGTTGTATCCTCAGGCCCCATTTCCAATATTAGAGTTGGATTTCTTCCCACAAGAAAATTATTCTGCATTTGAGTCAATAGATGGAGTTGTTGGAGTCTTATGGAAGCTAATTTTCAAGAAAGTGGCTAGTTATTTTATGTCATTTTTAATTATTATTAATTTCCTTTATTTTTGCTATTTTTTTTTCTTTGCATTAATTTTTTCAACATGGAAATTGTTGTTTTGAATTTGGAGTCTTGAGGTAGAAGTTAGATATGGTAGCTAGTAAGGAGACAATGAGGATTTGTATGGTTCCCTACAAATCAGCTGTTTGCAAATCGTAGAAACCAAACTGCTTGACAGTTTATTCAGTTCAGATGTAGAATGGTCAATTATCTATAATCAGCTGCAAATCAGTTGTTTTCTAAACACTCAAACCAAACAATTAGACACGAATCATCGGAATCGACTACTGATCGGCGAACTATTCGATAAGTTCGCTTATCCGGATAAGTTGGATAATTGCAGTACTGCCCAAACAGACCCTAGGCCACTCATGAAGGTCAAACCGTTAGGGCCTATAATGGTTGAACTTCTAGGCTTAAAGTCGGGTAACTCATTCTTGCCCTTTTGAAAGACCTACAAGAAGCATGCAATATATTTCCGCGGTTGAGCTTTACCCAAGATGTGAAGGAGGATGATTGTTTGAGGCATGAAAAAAGCCAAAACGCTTCACTTGATTCAGTACCATTTGTCAGAGCATTAGCTAATTAGATGCAAGCAAACAATGTGTAATTTTAAAACTTGACCTGACTTTTGGGAAAAGTTAAAATACATATCGAACCATAGTACTCTAAGGTTATCTCTTTTTTTTTTTTTTGGTTGAAATCCTTAGTTAGAATACAGACTGGTACCATCATGTGCATGAGCTAAGTTGGAAATAAATGTGTAATCATTGATTAAAAAATTATCTGATCAAATCTTGGGATACCAATTTCATGAGATAGATCACCAAATTCCTTTATGGAAGAGGAGACAGATCAAACGAGTAAAGAAGGAACTCAAACTAACAAAAGGATAGGGGAGAATTAAAGTCCTCCATAACTCCTTAAGAAGATTGTATAAGATGATGAATTAACTTTCTGCTTTATTCTATATACATATCTCCTTAGTTAATTTCTGTATTTATATTGGATATCATTGGACCTTTATCTTTTTTGTGACAGACTCTTAGAAATTATAGATCAAGCCTTGGTGACAAAGCCGTTGTTCATTTTTCTTTTGAACAACTTGAACTTCGTGACTTGAAGATCGAAGAAAATTGATTGAAAATCGGAAGGAAAAGATTAACAGATAACAGATACATGAGAGGAAGACTAAGAAGAATTTTGGCAGAAAAATCAAGGTAATCATATTCTCTGTATTACAGCTTCTAATACAAGAAAAAAACTTGACATAAAATTTAGTCCGTTTGCATATTGATTGAAAGCTAGATTGAATATACAAGTTTATATAAAATTCTTATTGAGTAACAGTTACAAATGACTTGAACCAATTTAGTTGGAAATTGGATTCTACAATGATAATTTAAGTTTCAAGTTTTGATGATTTTTATGTATCGTTCATTTGTCAATGGATTCATGTCATCTGGGCAACTATATTTTGATAAATTATTTAATAATTTACTTGGCTCTATCCGAAGCAATGCAATCCCATTATTTGATCATTTATTCATATCAAGGGTACTATACACTTGAAATTCTACTTTAAAATAGTATTTGTTTTTTTACGGGCATTTTCATGTATAACACAATTCTTATGTATTTACGTATCTCACACCTAAACTTTCATATTTACACATATAGTACTCAAATTTTTAATAACACAAACAAGAGCACTATTATCACTTTTTAAAAGTGATGCATCTTTTCATGTATTAGGTTTAAAACACGAAAGTGTTATGCATGTAAATATGAAAATTATGGTATAAGATATGTAAATGCATAAGAATTGTGTGCTAGTTATGTAAATTTCCTTTTTTATTAACGCGTGATCACACCCATATATGATACTCTTTGAACTCAAGGCTTTTATAAGCATTCAATCTAGGCTCTAAAGGGTGCCACTTTAACTTAAACTCAAATGTTGTTCTATCGCAACTTTATGTACCATAGATTCAAGCAGTTCATTACTATTCTTGCAGATTTTGTTTGAATTCGAACTCTTAAACACAACTGTGTATAGTTGCAATGAACTTTTTTGCTTGTTCATTCTACTTCCAAGTAGTATTTGGTCACGGCTGCTACTTAAGTCAGTGTAGTTATGCTACCTCGGTTTGAATGGAAAAAAATTGCGTACGTCAACCGTACACAGGAGCTGCGTGCGGAATGGGTTACACGGGGGTTACATGGAGGTTACAAGGGGGTTACAAGCGTGTTATAACCTTCTTGTACCCTCCGTGTAACTCCCGTATAACCTCCATATAATCTTGTAACCTCTGTAACCTACAACTAGATGAAATAGGAACGCTCAGATTACACTGGAGTTACAAGGAGGTTATAGCACGCTTGTAACCCCCTTATAACCTCTGTGTAACACCCCATGTAACTCATTCCGCACGTAGCTCCTGCGTATGGTTGACATACGCAATTATTTTCCGGTTTGAATAGATTCAGTTTAGAAGCTTTTTTATTTATAGTTATTTATGAGGATGTATTTCATTTTTAAGCTGTTAAGTCCAATTAAAGGCATGACCGGCTCTTGATTGTTCCCCAAAACCATCAATCAACTGGTTATTTATGATTACCTGGTTTTGGGAGCCAACATATCTGGCAAAAATGTTTATCAGTTATTTTTACATATTATGCATGATTATTTGAATTTGGTTGGAATTAAATTGATTGAGCAGCTGTTCTTTTTATCTTTATTGTTTCAATTTTTCGTTTTTGCTGTCATATAAACTTTGCTATAAAATTAATGTGATGAACAACGAAATAGGCAAAAAAATAACATATATTTAAGTGAAAATTTTTAGAGGAAAGTACTCCGGGCAAAGGAGAAGAAATTTTGCTACAACAACAAGCCTTTATCCTTCTAAGGAGCGGTGCGTTGCGGTGAGGAATATTTGTTGCACTAAAAAAAATTACAATATGGCGAACTTAGGGTTTAGTGGCATTGGCTGACGTTTCACAAGCCAAATCTTAGTGAAAACAATATGTATGTCTGTGTGTCTATATATATATATGTAACACCAAAACATCCCATAATTTTTTTTTTTTTGTCACATATATCGCACTGTAAACTTTTCAATTCAAGCTACAGAGAATTTGTGCTACAAATTCCTGCAATCTTCATCATCCAAAATATTGTTGTGTTTGCTTAAGGGTAGAATCCTGAAAACTAAGATACTTTGCAAATGAATGGCACATCTGTAAACAACCTGCACATTTGCTTAAAATAGGTTAAATGCTTCTTATTTACGCAAAATTTAGATGCATGAAATCTATTTAGCGAAGAATCTTAGGTTTAATCCGAATGGAAGATAGCTAGATAGCTAAAGCAAACAATAGACTATATGGAGGGATTTGCATACGTGGATCGGAAAATTTTAAGATGTTTATATTTTGCATTTAAAGTTTGGCATTTACTTATATAACGCTCAAAACATCAAAATAATATCAAAAATGGCATCTACCCTACCCTAACCCTTTCTTTCTCTGGCCCACCTGACCTTAGTAGCTGCCAAAAGTTGGTCTTTTTCAAATGAATGTGCAGCTAACATTTCATCCTGGTTGGCCTCTTCATGATCATCATTGTTAATCTCTTTCAGCAAGTGTACGACTAGTATCTGATCCTACTCAGCCTTTTCTATTCAACAAGTGTTTTGATTCTGGTCAACCTCTTTCATCAAGTGTCCGACAAGATCTTAATTGAGCTAACCGATTGCTGGATTATGTAAATAATAAAACTTAGGTATCAAATATATCATTTCTAACATTTTGAGTATGATATCTGTAAATCCCCCTAAGACCTGTGCATTATTTTTATTGTCCATTGAAAGATTCTTACATTTGTGAACTTGCAGTATGCATACAGAAAAGCGTTAGCTGACAGTCAGCCACGCGTGCGGGGCAGGTTTGCAAAGAGCGAGGTTTGCGAGGCATCAGCAAAGCTTCCAGCTCATGCAGATTTATAATCAGGGAATGGGGGGTCCTTGATGGACATTCCAGAATCTGTTTGAAAAATAGGTAAATGACCATGTCGTCACTGCTTTTGCTTTCAGCTATAGTTTAAAAATAAGGGCAAAATGATCATTATGTTAAATTAGAGTGAAATGCCCAAATAGTCCCTTAGCTGTTTACATAGATTCATTTTAGTCCCAGAATCTATAAAAATTTTAATTTTGTTCTCAGATTTTTTTTAAATTTGGGTTTGAATGGTTATCAGTTGGAATCATTGCAGCTCATATTAAAAATGTCTAGGGACTAAATTAACAAATTTTGGCTTTGTGACTAAAATGACCTCTTGTAAAAAATCAGGAGACTAGTTTGACCCTTTTGCTCGTTAAATTTATAACAGATTTGGAATTACATCACTGTAATATATATATTTCCACAGGCAATTTATCTGTGATACATAAAAATTAAATATAAATGCCTACAAAATCATTGCACATCTGCTCCCTTATTTCACACAGCAAATTGAGGGAGGGAGAATTTAAAGTGAAACCATCTTTAGCTGAACATGTGAGGAAGAGGCCTCACAGCCATGAATGCATCCACCATCTATATACAAAATGGAATCATTAGCTCAAAAAATAAAGCTGTAAAAATCATCTGTGAAGTAACAATTAACACAGATAGATGACATAAACCTTTTAGTGTACAAAAAGGATAAAAATATTAACAATAATAAATGTTGAATACTTGAATATAAGATGATAAAAGATAGACAAATTAGATTTTTTTTAGGGTTAATAATGTTGATGATAAAATACCTCATCTGTCACTGAAGCACGAGCTTTTTGATGTCTCTCAACAATCTCTGAAAGAACTTCAATAAGACGCTTCTTTACCTCACCAGTCAACAACCGGCCTGCACCATATTCCTATATTCCAAACCAAACGAATAACTAAATAGACAGAAAACAAAGAGGCAATTACATACACACCACCCGAAACTTACTATTTACAAATCAATCACCCTCTTCCATACATTTTTCAAATTCTCACTCTAAATAACAAAATTCATGGTAAAAACCTATCCCATATTGTTTATTTTCATCAAATTCTCAATATTTTGATTGTGGCGCGCGTAAATACAACAGTTTAGTATTGTTAATTTAACAATATCAATGTTTCGGATGGTCTGTATGTAATTATCAAAAAAAAAAAAAAATCATTCTAGTTAAGTAAATATGGAAAATTTTTCATTCCTTAAAGTTACCTTCTTTATGTGCTCAAGCTCATCATCATCTTCAAGAAAGAAACCAAGGTACTTAACAGGAATGTCCACCTATACAAATTAATTAGCAGAAAAGGACAAATGAATCAGTATAATATTTCAGCATGATATTTCAGGCCATTCTTATGTATAGAGAGCGTGAACATCTTTCAAATGGTGGTTGATGATGATGATAAAGAGCCCAAGCTAAGTTAATCTGCAAATTTCAGGCTATCATAAATAAAAATAGGGGCAATTACCTACATACCACCTAATTCTTATGAATTTACATATCTAACACCCATACTTTAACTTTTACATTTATATCAACCCAAATCTTTCATATCACATTAAAAATACCACTATTGTAACATTAAAAGTGAAATTTAGGTGTTAGATATGTAAATACATAGCAATTGAGTGATATGCTTATAAATCATCCATAAAAACATCAAATTGATATGAAATACAAATTACTTTAACATGAAAAGTCTTGCTCGTATGACAATAAGTTTAGTCGAGCCAATGCTTTGATTCCAGATCGACATTTGGTAGATCGAGTTTGATTTGTTTACACTACATATCAGATCTCAAAGGCATCTCATGCTTATGCTTGAACATATAAACATATCTTTAACGGTATTAATGTTCATGCATTTTAAAAGAATAAGCAATCATAATATAAAAAAAAACAACGCATGATTGATAGCCTGAGAAAACCACCAAGAACTATAAAATTGATTTGAGTTTGAATAATCAAATATAACATCAAAAGTAATATATAATCTCAAAAGATAGAAGAACCACTTTATTATGGATTCCATTATTCGAAAAAATAATTTCA
The DNA here is from genome assembly GCA_022702705.1 of Papilionanthe hookeriana x Papilionanthe teres. Classification (NCBI taxonomy): domain Eukaryota; kingdom Viridiplantae; phylum Streptophyta; class Magnoliopsida; order Asparagales; family Orchidaceae; genus Papilionanthe; species Papilionanthe hookeriana x Papilionanthe teres. The sequence goes on along the minus strand of CM040425.1, from coordinate 63,692,276 downwards.
TTCAAATGTTAGATGGGTCTGCATTCAAACCAACAAATCCTTTTTCCCTACTTAATACAAAAACTAGATAAAGTTTAGATTAATTTGGGCACCACATTTCCTATAGATGCAAGCTATAGTAAATCACATCTTAAAAGATAAAGTCCCTTAAAAATACTCTCGATTAAGGTTGAGGTTAAGCTTTCAAGTTTTTCAACGTTTAGGTTTCCACGATTACTCATTTGAACATATTTCAAGCAGAAAGCACAAATATGAACACTCATTATCGAAACTCAAAAGAGAAAAGGCATGAAGTGTTAGGATACTGAAAAACTCAGTAACACTTCCAACTATCCTATAATTGAGCGTTAATGATTTTGAAATTGAAGAATTTATAGTTTCGACTTGACATTTTATTAGAACATAGGGCTTATATCCTACTATATCCAATCGTAAGAAAAACTAGGAGGTGAGAACTTATGTTGTAGCAAGATAAACAGCATCAGAACTCTAAGACTAAGATGAAGTTTATTGTACAATTAAAATCTCAAACCTAGTCTATAGAGATAAAGGTGGGAGGACTAATTTACCAGAGGATATAACGTCTCTCGTGAAGATCTCATGGTTTCATCATTTCGGGCCGTCGGTTCTCTTAGTTTATTTAATGCGGGGTATAACTAGATGATCCTTATTAGCAAACAACCATGGGTTGTCTCATTCAAGGGTACCATGCAAACCAAGCGGGTGGACCTAATCCTAAGCAGACAGACGGGACTCGCACTCCACTCCCATAAGATGGAGAAGCCTGGAATAGACTTATTATGCCAAGTGTGATGGCATATGCCAAGGTCACCCAGGTTACCTAAAGTTCTATGGGTGAAAATATAAGATACATATGGGATTGAAACTTACAACTTGATAGAATATGATCAAAATGTCTGATATATCACCTCATCATAAAATGAGGGAACACACAAAAATGTGAATTCTCCTCAACAAAATGTGAGAAAGGATCCAAAGAAAAGAAGGGATGTGACTTATGGGTTCACTTCGTGTTGTCAAGTTTGCCCATATATCATATCAGTGGGGTAGGGAATATGCCAAATTTGGACTTATAACTCCATCTGGTGTGGCCAAAAAGGCCTAAATTTATCCTCCCTACATGGTAGAGAAAGCTAACCCACCTAAACACATGCAGAAAAGGTTGGTCATATGAAAGGTGGTAAAGGGAGACACCTTAAGGGAAAACTAAAGAATACTAGTTTAAGTGGAGACATGAGTGCATGTTATGCCGGTACTTATCCTAATGGCAAATTTGTCTTGTGTACGTCTAAGAGTAATTTAATATTTTAGTATTATTATTGTTGAGTATAAATTGACTTGTTATATCTACGGTTAGGTTTATACATAAGATTAAGTGGTGAGTTTTAGGTTTAGCGTTTGGAGAGATTTCCTACCTCTCTACTTGTAGGAATTGGGATAGATCGTCTACCTCTCGAATTGTAGGTGTTCATCTTTATATTCTTGTTGAGTTGTTTGAATTATTGCAATAAAAATTAGTGTTTGCCTTCCCAGTCATAACCGTCACCTTATACGTGCTTGTACACGACGATGACCTTCTCTTGCGTCGTCTTCACGTACAAGCACGTATAAGGCGATGAAGAGATCGCGACTCATAGTGCCAATAGCAACGTCGAGATCGCAACTATCTAACAAGTGGCGATCGCAGCTTACCAAGACCCTAAACTCGTGTCTTTCTCGCCTTCCTCTTTCACACGCAGCAATGACAAGATCAAGACTCGCCTTCGTGACCGAACCCTGCGATACAATCGCGAGCAAACCTAGCAGGGAAAGCAAAGGGTGGGTAGCGTCGCACAGAGACCCAAACTCCCATTATTCTTTTCCTCTCGCATCGTCTACGCAATACAGTCACGATTAGAGCTATCTGGGAAAGCAACGACTGGGAAGAGACATATTGAAACTTAAAACTTCATCTTTCACCTCTTCCTGCACCGTCTTCGCATACAACCAAGATTCTGGTAGTTGTATACAAGTGCTTTCGTCATTTGGTGATTAAAAAAAATGGGAAGAATGACAGCTAAGAAAATAGATGATTTGGAAAAGAAATTAAAGGAAGAGAATAGTCAAATCATACCTGAGATGGAAGAAAGGTTCGCCAACATAGAGGATATGTTTTCTTCCATGGAGAATTGAATGGAGGACCAATTCGAAAGCATGGGGAAAATTCAATAGATGATAAAAAAGCTTATTGAGATGCAATCCAAGACTCTGCTAGTGATTCAATTTGCAAACTCTACCCAAAGGTTGACCAAAAATTCATTGGCTAAATAAGGAAAAGAGATCGAATGTGAGAAGCATGAGGAAGAAAAAATACACCATCACGAACTCCCTCTTAGGGCTTCGATTGGGGGTGGATTAGAGATTTCTGATGAAGGTAGTTGGACCGAGACATGGAGAACCGATTATGCAAGAATATGAACAAAAAAGGAGAGAAGCAAGGAGAGGATATGGCCACGATAGAAGGAATGATTTTTTACCCCGATACATGGGGAGAAGCAGAGGAAGAGGAAGTTGGGGTGGAGATGTTAGTGTTAGGAAATTGAAAATACTGATCTTCGAGGGAGGAGAAGCACATGGGTGGGTGCATCGGGTGGAACGATACTTCGCAGTGAATGGGCTAAATTGGGGAGGAGACAATCATGGTAACAATGTTGTGTTTGGAAGGGAAAGCTCTAGCCTCATTTCAGTGGAAGGACGTTATGGGAGAAATTCAAAGATTGTTTGTTGGCACACAAGCAATTCAGGAATGAGACCTACACGAGAAATTCTATGCCTCGACTCAAGAGGGGACTGTCATGGAATACAGAGAATGATTTGTGTTATTATTAGGACGGCTAAGAGGTATTTCGGAAGCAGGATTGGAGGTAAATTTCATGAAGGGCCTAAAGCCCAACATATGGGCATCACTCCAACTATTGAGCCATAGGAATCGGGGGTGACGGTGAAGCTAGCTCGGATGGTAGAGGACAAGGATCAGATGAAGAAGACCAGCAAGAGCAACACAGATGGAAGGACGTACCAAACTGCTACAACCATGATGATATCAAAAGCTCAAACTATGGAAGTCCAGAGAGAGGCTGCTCGAGACACGAATAATGAACCACGACCGGGAGTAACATTCAAAAATATTACAGAGAGATTCAGGAGAAGCGAGCCAAGGGGTTATGTTTTTCAGTGTGATGAGAAGTTTACCCCAGAACATGATGATGAAACAGAGAATGAAGAAATAAAGTCGGGTGTGATGGAGGATGAGGAACACTCATTTTTTCTCATCTTGAGGACAATGTGTCATTTTGATGGAGGGTAATATTGTTACGCCGATGCCTGGCCTAAGGGCAAATTTGTCTTGTGTTTGCCTAAGAACAAGTTAGCTTTTATTATTGTTGTTGTTGGGTATACATGGTCTTATTATGTTTAGGTTTAGGTTTATGCATGAGATTGAGTTGTGAGTCTTAGGCTTGGGGTTTTGGAGAGATTTCCTACCTCTCGAATTGTAGGAATTGGGAGAGATCGCCAACCTCTCGAATCGTAGGTGTCTAAAATAACCTTTAACTATGTTCTGGTCTTATTTTCTATCGTTTCTTAACCTATGCAAGTAATCATTAGGATTATATTAATTTGATTTAAGTTCATGTTTGGGTTTAGATTAAGTTCCATTTAGGTTTGAATTTGAGCTTATGCAACCTTTATTTTAAATTTGAAGATAGATTTAAGTCTTTAAGTAGGTGATTTTTACTTATATTTTTCTAATGACTCCACTGGGGAAAGCTTCTCACTACAACTTTAGTTGATGATTATGTCTTCATACATAGGTAGTGCGCCTTTACCTATTTACAGGACAAACCAACTTTCTTTCGTTGGTTATCTTACCCATTTCGTTTTGGGGTAAGTATAGTCAATATCTCAAATCCTTCGGTTCTAAAAACTTCTATTTAACATTTCCTTAATAGACGAGTTCTAGAATCCCTTAAAATATAAAATTTTGGAACCCGCAATAGTCTAGGGAAGAACTCCTTAATGTTTGAAAGTTTGCTAAATAAATTTTTCTGAACTATACTAAAAAAACCCTCCTAGATTAAAATTAAACTACTTAAATTAATATATCGCAAAGTAAACATCTAAAAATAAATTTAATCATAATTCTCCTTTAAAAATTTAAAATCAATCCTTTGAAATTCTCCAATAATCAAAATATTTCTCTAATGAATAATAAAACAATAATAACTACGGTTGAGTCCTCACCAAACCCTATATTTAAATCCAAAAGTCCAAAATTTTACTTAAAATTCAAAATTCAAAATCAAAATCTTAAAAGTTTTCACAAATTAAAATTCAAAATACCATATTTAGAATTTCTCCTGATTTGAACTCCCATGTCATACCCAAATTTGACAGATTTGAGCTCAAGCCTATGCTTCAAGCTCTTTCAGTTTTGAACTCCTTTGCCATACCTAAATTTGATAGTTGGATTCAAACTCAAATCAGGAAGATTCTTTTAGTGAATCCCCTCCCATCCCAACCCTCTGATGCAGTTTAGGTGTACCCTATAACACAACTCAAGTGGTTGGACAGGGTCCAAGCCTTTCATTCTGCAAACCTGTAGTCAAACCCAAATTTAATTTTCTTGGTTCTAAAATCAATTCTCAAGAATTTTGAATCAAATCAACAACAACAAAGCCTTAATCCCACTAAGTGGGGTCGGCTACATGAATCCTTTTTCTCCATTGTGTCATATTTAGTGTCAAATTTTCGTTTAATTCTAATAAATTAAGATCATTTTTTATGCAATAAGCCCAAGTTTTTCTAGGTCTACCTCTGCCATTCTTAACATAAGTTGTATTTAAAACATCTACTCTCCTAATCGGATCATCAGGTGGTCGACGTTTAATGTGACCAAACCATCTAAGGCAACTCTCTCTAATTTTATCCGTCACTAGTGCAACACCAACCCTATTACGGATATATTCATTTCGCATTGTCTCTAAGCGTAAAGCCACTCATCCACCTAATCATTCTCATCTCGGCAACACTTAACTTAACATTATGCTTCTCTTTTAAAGCCAACATTCAGCACCATAGAGCATTGAAGGTCTCACCACCATCTTATAAAATTTTCCTTTCAGTCTAAGCGGTACTTTTCTATTACAAAATAGGTCGGACGCATTCCTCCACTTCAACCAACCAACCTGAATTCTACTATTAACATCCCCATCTATATCACCATCGCTTTGAACAATGGACCCGAGATATCTAAATCGTTCACACCTTTTAATAATTTGATCACCCAAAGTTACACTTCAGTCACTAGACCTACTATTACTAAAATTATATTCCATGTATTCAGTTTTAGTTCTACTCAAAAGAAGACCTTTAGACTCCAATGTAGACCTCCATAATTTAAGTTTTTCTTGGACTTTTTCTCGTCTTATCCACAAGGAGGATATCATCAGTAAAAAGCATACACCAAGGTACATCCTCTTGTAAATGCCCAGTAAGACCATCGATAAATAAAGCAAAAAGATATGGGCTTAAAGTCGATCCTTGATGTAAACCAACGAAATAGTAAAATATTTGGTCGATCCTCCTTCGGTTCGAACACATGTAACGACTCCAGCATACATATCTTTAATGACTTGAATATAAGTCATATCAACACATTTCTTCTCGAGGACTCTCCAAAGAACATCTCTAAGAACCTTATCGTAAGCTTTCTCTAAATCAATAAAAATCATATGTAGATCCTCCTTATTCTCTCTTTACTTCTCCATCAAACCTCTCGAGATATGTGTAGCTTTCATAGTAGACCTACTCGGCATAAATCCAAATTGATTATGAGAAACCTTCGTAATACGTCTTAACTTCATGTTCGATTACCCTCTCCCATATTTTTAAAGTATGACACAACAATTTAATTCTCTATAATTTGCACACTCTTGTGCATCTCCTTCATTCTTAAAAATGGGGACCAAAATGCTCTTCCTCCACTCCTCGGTTATCTTTTTAGTTTTTAAAATAATATTAAAAAGTTTAGTGAGCGAGAAACCCACAAATCACCTAAACGTTTCCACACTTGATTGGGATATCATTAGGTCCTACGGACTTTCCTCTTGGTTTTCTTTAAAGCTTCAATCTTCTTTTTATTAATGTGACGATAAAAATGAAAAGTTTTATTATTATTAACGATAATAAGATCGCTAAGTCGATCATACTTTCAAGATCTTCATTAAAAAGTCTATCAAAATAACTCACCCATCTACATGTTGAATATCTTTTTCAAGAAAAACACTTTTGATTTTAAATGCTTTAATACAACTTTACTTGAGTTAAATCTTATTTTTCTTTTATCTTTGTTTGGCTAATTTATACATATATTTTTCAACGTCCTTGAGTATCTAACATGTTATAAAGATCACTTAAAGCGAATTTTTAGCGTCATGGATTATTCTTTAGATCTCATGCAGTCATTTTATAATTTTTCAGTTCTCTACGCTTTTACATTTAAGCTAATTTTTATAACGTAACTTCTTATATTTTATCTTTTCTGTACATTATTATTCCACCACCAATTATTTTTATTTATGAAATTTTTTCTTTCGATTCTTCAAGTACATCTTAATCACTTGTTTAATAAGATCTAGTTAATTTTTCACATGCAGATTCACGTCTTCATGGACATCCAAATATTTAAATCTTGAATTTAACTCATAAAAATAATTTTATTTAGTGTCTTTGAGTATCTCATCTTATTCTACGATGTTGAATCCTGAATTATTTATTTTACAACTCTTCATCTTAAAATCTAGACTAATAATCGATGTTGGATACTTAATCCTCACTTGGAATGACCTTACTAATCCTTACTGATTTCGATGATCTCTTCTTCTCATGAGAAAATAATCAATTTGTGTTTTATTAGATCCATTATTAAAAGTAATAAGATGCTTCATCTCTTCTTGAATAAAGTATTAGTAATAATCATATCATACTGCTAAAGAAAATCTAAAATGATTCTACCTATCTTCATTAATTCGTTCCATAACCAGTAAGCCTACTGTGAATATTTTTGAAATCTTCTACTGACTCTACTGAGCATGTCAATTTAAATCTCCTCCAACAAAAATTTTTCTTGAGGAGTGTCAGTGTATTAAGTCTTCTAAATCGTTCAGAATTTATCTTTAGAGTCTATATCTAAACCAACTTGAGGAAGCATAAGCACTTATAATATTAAAAATCTTAAGTATCGATAATAATCTTAAGTCTTATAATTCTATCTCCAACTCTATTAATTTTAACAACATTATCTTTCAAACTCTTATCTATAATTACACTCTACAGCATTTCTAAGTACGTATTCTTACTGGAATCACCATGGTTTAAAACCTAAGTTATCAATCTCCTTGGCTTTTTCTCTAACCCATTTATTTTCTTGAATACATAAGCTATTTATCTTTCTATGGATCATAATATCAACCAATTCCATTAATTTACCATTGAGAGTACATATATTCCGAGATCCTATCACTAATACTAAGTATCGTAGATTAACTTCTTTACCCGCATCCAGTCCAGTAACGTGGGAACCCTGCTTACTTAACCACTACACCTGGCGGCCAGTGCATAGCTGCCTCGCACACTTTCCACTCGTATTCAGCCATCGTGCTGCGTCGCTCAGGGACGCCCCTACCACTTACACAATGATCAAAAGGATTCATGTCATGATTTTTTTCGACAAGTTTTACGCTGGCTGTCGACTACCTAACGCAACCCTCCACTTTTCACATCCGGGTTTGATTTAAATTAATATTTATTTGACTCTATTCTCAGAATTTTGAATCACATATTAATTTCATATTTATCTGACTCAATTCTCAGAATCAAGGTATTATGATTGAAACCTGCTTTGGCATACCTAAATTTGATGAAGCTGGGCTTAAATCCAAATCAAGATGCAAAGCAATTGAAATGAAAGAAATCACCCACAAATTTTTTCATATCTTGATACTTGTACTTATAGGTACACTTTATAATGCAACTTAATTATTAAGATAGGCTTTAAATTTTTTAATCCAGAAAATCATAAAAATCTAAATTGATCTGTTGTAGACATTAATTACAAAAAGATATCTTTTGTACAATTGAGTTCTTCCTTCGAACCCAGTTTTAACTCAATCATTGAATCAAAGTCACCTTGTTAATGACTGTCATTAAACATAACTAAGACTTTGACAATTACAATACAATCGATGATAATCCTTTTGTTTTTTAGAAGACAAAATTGTTATCAAGTATTACTGCACTAATTTTTTGTTCTTTAGTCCTTTTATCTTGTGGCAGGCTAAAATTATTCCTTCAAATAAGTGCAACCACCTGAAATATTCAAGATGAAGTTTTAAACCTCTCTATAAATGTCTACAATAAGCTTAAATACTTATTTTATAAGTTAATCTATGACTTTCTGAAGCAACTATGGAAGAGAAGAAATAAGTGTAAGATGGTGTAAACCCTACATCTATCCGAGTCTATCTAGCTCATGTCTTAATGGATATAATTCTCATAATGACAATCCATCAATTCTAATGAATCTTATATTTTTTTTCAAACAAGGATGTCCCAGTCTTAAATATTTATGATGGGCGGGCCTTTCTTGATAGAGTTAGAATTTACTAATTTTGATAATTTAAGAGGAAAAGCTTGAAGTACTAATAAATTTGAATAGATGTGCCAGAATCTCCTCTTTCGAGGAAATTATAGAAGTCAAACTTAGTATTTTATTATTACATAAGAAAAAAAAATTGTAAAATAAGGTTGTTGGTTTTAACAGAGAACCTGCGCCATTACAAAATGTTCCTCTACGGAGCATGCTCGCAGATGGCTAAGGTCAGATATAATGATTTAGCTCATAAAAGGAGGCAACATTATCTTTTTTTAAAAAACAATTCTTAAAATCTCACTCCTTTGACAAAGATTTTCTTCTCTGTGATAGCTCATCTATTTTCCTACTTTACATTTATGTAATGTGATTCACTCGAGCTAATTAGAATTCTTCTTGATTCAAGCTACTCTATCAACATATCAAATCAAATTGGAGCTTATTTTAACTTAAAAACATTCATTTGAAATAGCCTTGAAATTTAAAAAGTCTTCTTCAGACATAAGAGCGAAAAAAAATGAAAAAAAAGAAAAGAAAGAAGTAAGAAAAAGATAAGAAAAAAATTGACTTAATCAATCCATTGATCATAAAATGATAAATATATGTTTACAGATAGATAACAATAAAGACAGTCCTGAGAATGACAAATGCTTGAGTCTAAATTATCATTATTCAAGAGAATTACACAATATGACAAATTTCACTCCAAAATCACAAACTTCAAACCTTGCGCAAAGTTAGAAGTTCAAATCATCCCACAGTTCCAATAAATCTCCAAAAGTTCATCATTGTCCTTTTTTCCCTTGGATTTTTCAAGTCAATTTCAAGCTCAAATTTGAACTCCATCAAAATTCATACAATTAAAAAAAAATAGATCGATCGTAAATGTGCTAAAATAAAGGAATCAACTCATGAAAGAAAGCAATCCTTAGGCTGTCACTGTCATTTTCACTTTTAAGTGAAAATAAAGCCAACAACCTCATTAGGTTTTCTTTTAAACTTGGGAAATTTGTCATGTAAGTCCCAAATACACGTCAGGATTGCCCCAAAAGCAACAGTCTCCAAACTCAAAGTATAACCTATGTACTATTTTACGAAACAAGCTTCTTCATGCATACGCTTTGAAATTGAGCATTAAGTAATAAAGAAATTGATCGACACTGGTTTTGTTTGAGAAGATGAGTATCATTATTGGCTAGCTAGTGTGCAGTCAACTAAAAAAAAGAACGGTCAAATTCGTGCATGCGTCGACTTGAGAGATTTGAATGAGATATGTCCCAGAGATGAGTTCCAATTACCTATATCAGAACTCATGATTGATATTGTCTCTTCTCATGCAATCTTCTTATCTAAGGACAAATTATGTGGTAACAACAAGAATAAAATGATGCTGGCATGTTGAACTCTTTTTGGGATTTATACTTGCAGGGTCATACTCCTCAAGCCTTAAAAATATTAATTTTCATATATCAGCAAGCTATGACCTAAACTCTCGATATGCTTGTCCATAATCAAATGGAAGGTTGTGTTGATAACTCAGTCTTGAAAAAGTCTTGAAAAAGGGAGAATCACTTTCAGTAAACTGAGAATTTTTTCTTCAAGCAATTTTACCACTAAAAATCAAAGAAGTGTATCTTCTAGTATTGCAAGCGTATCACTGCAGGATCACGATTGATCCTGCTCGGATATAAATGATATTAGAAACCCAACCTTCAAAGAGCTTAACTTGATTCGAAAATCATTCCAATATTGATTGGTGTTCTTAAGAAGAAACAATTTATCCTAAACTCTTGTGATAGGTGTTTGCCATCTAATACAATGACTATCAATTTTTCCTTTGTAGTATAAATAGTGTTTGAGGACACTGCAAGCGTTGGTGGCTCTTATTCTAAGGAAATGTATCAATCTTTCATATTTTAACCTTTGACAAGTTTTAAATAATCTTTCAAGGCTTGGAATGGTGGCAAAAATATAAATTGACTAAAATACAAAACTAGAAAAATAATAATACTCGACTTCAAATTTTGTAAATATGAAAACAAAAACACTTCAAATTCTTCTGATCAATATAAAATCAACTTACACAAAAAAAAAAACACAAAGTATTACATGAAATCCTTTCAAGTCCTATCACTAAGCTCGCTAAGACAACTATCTAAAAGAGAAAGAGCAAGCTCTTTCAAGATTTAAAAGAGTAGGAAATTGTAAGATCAACCACCATCATCATGCTTACCCTAACTAATTATAATCAGCCTAAGGTATTACCAAAAATGAACCTAATCAATTATTCCTACACATCAGTTGTTCAAGATGCAATTTTATAGAATAAATACGATTAGGAAGCACCAAAAAAAAAAATTTTCCATTTACAAATCAAAAGTACATGGCACCATACCTCCAGATTCGCACCATACTTCCTGTGGTTCTCTATAGAGTCTTGCCCACCAGAAAATGCATAACGATTCACCTACGCAGTGTAATTACATCAATATTACAATTTTCACTTTCATTTATAATTTTGCAAAATTAACAGAACATGCTTTATCCTTGTACTTGAATTCATAATACAAAGTACAAGTATAGCTTATTAAGTTTCCTTAGTAAATGGATCATACTTAAAGTAATAAATAAGCTTATGAAGCGTGGAAAAATATCACACTTAAAAGCTGCAAAGAGAGAAAAAAAACCTTGTTTTTAATGACTTTGGGCGAGTCAGTAACATAAATTGCAGAATTTGGATCACTAGCAGACATCTTTCCGGTCTCCCCCTGCAAGAATTCAGAATTCAGAAAATATACAGGACATCTTATACTGCTAGCAATGATTATCATGGAAAGTAAAAAAATCATGAAAAAAGAAAGAAAGGTTCGCAGAAGATGAGTTTAGAAATAAAGAAACAAAAACGTAGTGACCCGATTACAATTAGATAGCATCCTATTGTTACCCTGTAGTTGCCTAAGCCTATAATGTATTCTTACATTTAGTTGACATTCCATCATCTACATGCCATATTAAAATTTGTATTTCATAATGAAAAGATGCAAAATTCCGAAATTGGAAGGTAGAGTTTCAATTTTAAGGAAAATGATCAAATGTGTAACAAAATTGTCTGTATAGAAACATTTCTACCCATTTCAGCTGATTCAAAAAAAAAAAAGAATGCTGGGGCAGTAAGATCTATGTGCATCAGAACAGAAAAAAGAGGGAAATTTACATGCGTAACACAGAAAATTTATGTATTTACATATCTCACACCTAAACTTTCATATTTAGGTGTATAGTACTTTCGTGTTATAAACCTATGAATGCAAATGTGTATTTAACTTTTAAAAAGGGATTATAGTGCTTTTTTTTATGTGATTAAATATCTTAACATTATGTGAGTAAATTTAAAGTATGGTGCAAGATATGTAAATACATAAGAATTGTGCACTATATATGTAAATGCCCCAAAAAAAGTGATTGTCTGGGACCATCTAAGTATAGTGATTCGTTAGAAGATTACTGGAAGTGGAATAACTTAAGTACCTGAAGGGCGGGGAAAAATGATGATTCAATCAAAGCGGGCTTCTGAAAGCCTATCCTAGGAGCAACATCTCTAGTCATTCTGAAGTAAGGGTCCTGTTAAAATTGTAAGTAAATAAATATTTATTAGAAAGATAAGTCAAGAACAATAACATGGTAATTCATAACATTAAGAAGGGTTACAGTAATAGTTTGCGAAAGAAACAAAAAAGTAATAACAAAAAAAATGACTAAAGTTTATTTAACTTAAAACAAGAATAAGATGCCCGTTTTTGCAAATAAATATTCATCCCCCTGTACATAGCATTACATCAAAACTCACAAATTAGATTCTGAACATTTTAGTACTTATTAAGTAAAAATCTGAACCATTTTGCCTCATATATCATATGAAAAATAGTTATTAACCAAAATTCATAAAACTCTATGATGAATTCCTAAGGCATTGAGCAAAGAAAATGAAAACCAGCTCTTCTTCGCATTTCCAGCTCCCAACATTGATTATTCAAAATCAAAACCAATGATATTATTCGAACATGTAGAAAAATTTCATTTAAATTGAGCAACACAGTATACCATCTTACTCTTCCACTAAATGAAAACTTAGCATGCCTGATTTATAACTAAAAAGTGTTAGAATCAAAATTTGGGTTCTTTAATTTCTTCAAGATTTTCAAATTATTTTTTATATTTCTTCCAACTAATTGAATCAATTGCATATTATTTCTTCACCCATAATCTTCATTCTTTCTCTATGCTATAATCCACTCCACCAATCCCATAGTTTTAGTAAACCAGCTCTCTTCTCCGCACTTCCAGCTCCCAATCAATCCTGCTGGCCCCATTTATAAAGCTACCTTATCTTAATAAACTCTTCAACAAGCCCTTAAATTTCTACAAAATCTAAAATAACCACGACATTAAAGTTTGAACTTCTTACTCATTAAAATTCCAAACCACCTAGAATTCCAATACTAAACTACATTTTTAATCTATCTAATGCTGTTGACCTCTATATATGTTTCATAAGTTAAATTGATCAATTGTGACAAAGATAACACAAGACGAATGTAGAGTCATGTAAATCAAAGTCAGAATGCCTTGATCATGCTTGAATTCATATGAAACATCTGTATGCAAAATAGACTTCACCATTGCGTTCAGAACATCAAAATCTCTCATAATCGAAAGAAGCAAGCATGAAAAAAAGGATTGACCGCAAGCGCAACCCGTGCAGTATATGCTTGGTTTGCCTCGATGATCGCCGACACTAGCCAGATGACATCTGAATACAAAATGAGATATGCGGGCACATTTGATTCGTCGATACGATTCCAATGGACCCATTCATGTCCAAATTAGACTCACTTTGTTGAATGTTGAGAGGTCAGAGTCATTATCATTTAAATATTATATAAAGTTAATATACTTTTAAGTATATTTAAATATCTAAGTTAATATGTAAACATATATTAACTTATATTATATATATATATATATATATATATATATATATATATATATATATATATATATATATATATATATATATATATATATATATAGCATGTAATATTTAAAATTAATTGTTTCTGTTTCTTCCATACATCAATCCATTGATTAATTGGCTCTAAGGGAATAAATAAAGAATTCCTTAATAATGTGACCCCACTCTAACCTGACTTTTGGAGGGCAATGGCTCTCACGGCAAGCAATAAACAAAGAAAATAAATTTTCAAACACCCCCTAATCACTCATTTTATTAACTATGTTTCCAAAATTTTGCAAGAGCCCAAAAAAAAGGCTAATTCATTCCCTCTCCCTTTCCTCTCTTTGATTCTTCCCTTTCTCACGCATTACTATTCCCTGTCTCACTCTCAATTACGAGAGGTCTCCATATCTCTCTCTCTTGGTCACGCGTGCATAGTCCTCTTTCTTTTTCATAACCACTATTCTCCCTCCCCATTATTCTCACTCACTCACCGCCTTCCACTCTCTGGGCTGGAAAACAAAGATTTCCCCACTTCCCTGTGTCTCACGCAAACAGCCCAATCAATCTCTCCCCGTTGTTCCCATCAATGAGCCACGTCTCCAATACCTCCCCACATCGAAAAGCCAACCTTCCATTTCCCATTCCACCGGTGACTCCCCCTCTCCACCCGAGCTTCTCCTTCCCAAACGCTTAGATCCCACGCCGCACGCAAAAACCCATGCTTACAAAACACGACATCTCCTCTGTTCCGTCAGCAACTTTGCTCTAGCAAGCTTTTCAGGTGAGCTACCCAACATCTCTCCAACGCTCGCTTCCGCTCTATCCTACTCTCGTTCTCACCCTCTCCGGTAAAACTCCTCATTGCCTCCCTTCACTGCACGCGAGCACTCTTTCCCCTGCATAAAGCAGCCCACTCCTACCCGAGAGAAGAAAAGAGAGAGAAAGAGGGAGAAAGAGAAGCAAGAAAGAGATAAAGAAAGAGAGAGTGTGAAAATAATATATATATATATATATATATATATATATATATATATATATATATATATATATCTATATATATATATGTTGTGACTCAAAATCCATGCATCATCGCCACTTTGCGTCAATCTCATAAAGATATAAAAGTTTGTGCTCATAAACTCCAATATCCCATTTGCTGCTTTTCTATCCCAATGAGAAGAAGTTGTGCATGTTTTTAAGAGTGTGGCACGGGCAGCTCATATGCGACATTCGCAACGCAACTTAAACACCCATCATCAATTCATGTCCGCAACAACGAGTGAACCTGTGCCTGCTTTTAAGAACATGGCGGAGAAGATTCTTCGATAACGTTCATGACGAGAGGGATATACATATGTTCTTAACGTGTACTTGCAAGTACCACATATATGCCTTTAAGGGCGTGGTGGGTTTCAAATACTTTGGTCGCGGTGTCTACATCACCGGTCATACATGCCTTTAAGAACGTGGTGGTTAGGCCAAGCTTTCCTGACGTAGCCGTTCTCGCGAGAATGATGCTGGGAAGCTGCCAAATGCTGCTGAAATTTATTTGAACCAGCAGTAGACTTGAGCAAAATTAAAAAAGCTCAAAATTGACTTTGAATAAAAAATGCAAACAAAAAAATCGAAAGCCTAAGTTAATCAATGCTTAAGTCAATTTACACTTGCAAGACAAAAGAAAAGAGCAAGTAAAATTGAAAGCAAAACAAAGAGCTTAAACAACCATCATTAAGCACAAATCGAATGTTCAGTGAACTCCAAATCCCTTTGCATGTATGAATATGAATGTTCAAATGAAATGGATAAACTATTTAATTTCATTTTAAAGGGGCTAAAGATTATGTAATTCAATCACATGGTTGAATATAAGACAAGTTTATAAAGAACTGAGTAACTCATATACAGATAAGAATATGACTTGGCCACTTCTTCATAATCATGAGTAATACTTGAGAGCTCATTTTGAATAAGAAAGATCACTTATTGAACACTGCAAGCTTTAAAATTTTTTTGATATTCTTATTAAAGCAGCAGTGAGAAGAAGTGAACCTCATATATATATAGCCCAAGTGTTAACCCATGATATGATTATAGAAAAATGAAATTTTAACATTTCAAAATATCAACAAGGCTTAGTGTGCCAATCGCCACCGAATCCACAATACCTCTGCACTAGCGAACAAAAGGAGAAATCAAAGGCTTAAAGGAAATATTTGTATATACTTTAATGATAACACATTCATGCAAATAATTATAAAATCTCCTAAAAGTCGGTCCAAATTGACAAATTTTAAATAACCGCATGTACTTTGTCGCTTTTCTTAATTCACTAAATTTAGGCATCTGAGAATGTTATGCGGGTCAATCAAATGCTTAAGCTGGAATACAATTAATGTAGAGAAATGTGCACGCGATTCAAAATTTTTCAAAAAAAAAATCCCATTTTTTTTAAACATCATAATGAAAATTGTTAATTATGCATGTTTTTAAATGGGTCATCTTGCCTAAAGGATAAGAGTCGTAAGTCTCACATCTTAGTTCTATCCATTTCCCTGAATAAAATATAGTGGACAAGATTGAGCTCCCACTGAGCTAAGTTGATTCCCTTCCTAAAGAACTATAGTTGAGAAGACTAGTTATTTTTGGATGCTTAAATGAATGAATTCAATTTAAAACTAAGAATAAAAGTATTTCAACTTGTTTCAAGGGTGATGGATCATGGTCGTGTTGAATGTGAATCTCAATGAGATGGATCTTCACGAAATTTAAGAAATCCCACATCGTGAAATTTAATATATATGTATACACATAGTTTATATATATATATTAAAGATTGGTCGGAGGTTATGATACTAGCCCCCAACCAACCTCATATGTCTAACCACTCGATCCCGCATTACAAGGTAGATGCACTCAGGCAGGATCGAACCCGTGACCCTAGGGAACTCACGATTGACAACACAGCTGCCAAACGAAGAGTCACGGTGAGCGAGATATATATATATTCATATCACTAAAAGCTAAAGAGCATCAAACCATCCACCATATATCATCATTTGTTGGGGTGGACAAATCTTGTATTAATTTACTCACATGGAGCTAATGACATCTCAAGTATATTACTAAATTAAAACTCAAAATAATTGTATCGGTAAGGGCATTACCCGAGTCCTCCGTCAACATGATTTTGATGTCAAATTATACCACAAGAAGCATTTACGATCAGAGTCCTTTGACTGAATAGTTTATCGCCAAATGACACCATTATATTACGATCATGGTTGTAGCTCATATGTTCCCTAATGATATTTTGTCTTTTTGAGTTATGAATCATTGGGTACATTTCATAGAGCACGAAACCCTCTATCAGCTGAGATAGACTTAGATTAGGCCCCCTCGACAAATATTCACCCCAGGTCAACAAAGTCCCCTGGGACGAAGCAACCCATGGCTGCCGACGTGGATTCTTATGTCAGGTTGGGTCGACTACCTCCTCTAATTAAATAAGTAGACCGGGGTCCACGACGTCCCGAGATGACAGAACTATGAGATCTTGAATGGGAACATCATTACTTCTCCCACTATTTACTCTTAAACTCACAGTGATAATTTCATAAGTTATAAATTTTAAATTTGTTGCTATTGCACACTGAGAAATCAGCTCCTAGCCTTAATCAGAAGTGTTCTACGGTTATCGAGAGGATGATTAAACACATCTTGCACCCATGGGAAACCTCGAACCCCATATCTTAAAGTCCTTGCAAAATGAGGGTGAAATCTTAGACTAGCGTCTTATCTCCTATCTCATATGTCTTCTGAAAATTCAACCCGAAACCTCACAGTAAACTTCCTTCATTTTCATATTCTTCAAGGGATGTTTAGACCAATTCTGGATTTTCAAAGCCTACAAATAAGTACACCCTAAGGGATTACCATGAATAGGTGCCAATCCTTACCCCCTACCTCTTGTAAACAAAAACTGTGTCGTGAGCATATTTACAAAGAGGAAAAAAAATTGAAGGCTCATCTTATCTAAAAGCTCCATCAAATTAATCTGAATCCAATTGCATTAAATATTTAAATTCCCACCTTGCTGAGAAATATTCTAAGAGAGCTATATTTACTCCTGTCAGCTGAGTAATGATAATTATATTTTAAAATTTAGTTTTTCCTTGTCACTTTAAATGAATCAAGTTGTTCATGTTTTATGACGCAGCAAATGCATGGATATAAGATAGGAAAATTAATTGCAAATAATGAAATTATAACATCTCAGGCAATATAGATAATTCTCACCAACAAAAAAAAAGAGCATTAGACTAAATGAAGCAATTTCCATCTCGATGAGTTGGTCTCCTTCTACATCATACATACTTGCTCACCAGGACTTTCATCATAATGCAATACTGTACCTGGTCAATGGCGCAAGGTATCAAGCAACGTAGATTGTCGCGGCCAGCAAAGAGATGTGGAAAAGAGCTTGGAAACGACGGAACAGCCTGCACTTCAACAAAGCTTACGAATTATTCATAGCTGGAAGAATTATTTCAAGGAAAAAGAATTGGAAAATTTACATAACTGTCACACAGTTCTTATGTATTTATAAATGTAACACCCAAAGTTTTATATTTACACTTAATAGCACATTGGTGTCATAAACCTATGCATAAAAAGGTGAATTTCATTTTTAGAAAGATAACATTGGTGATATTTTTCATGTGACGTTAAGAAATTGAGTGGTATGCATGTAAATAAAAATGTTTAGGTCTTAGATGTGTAAATACATAAGAATGTATGTTATGTAAGTAAAAGCCCCAAAAAATTTTCATAGTAAATAAGCGAAGCAGACAATGCTATGTGTCCATTCATTTCCCTTTCTATTCATATTCATTTTTTAACGTATATTATAATTTGTGTGCCCCTATGTAAGTAGTAAAACTGAAAATATCAATCATTCAAAGCTTTATACTCTCACAAATCAATGGACAGAATTTGTCGCTCATTAAAAAAGGTGATTAGCACTAGGATAAAACCTGTATGGGCGGAAAGCTGATTTTTCCAATATGATCTTCATGTGTAAAGCCAAAGATTCCCACAACCTGTATTTAAATCAAAACGTGAATCCTTAAAATGGTAAAATCATTATTAAGCAATGTGTAATCACATTCATGGATATAAGGCATGCAGAAGAAGGCCACTACATAAATGTTATATTTGTTGGGACCAATTTGTAATTTATGGCCTACATGGGAAAATTTCTTAACTACATTGGGGCGAATTTGAGTAATGCCTTAAAATCTACTTGCACCTAAAAAACTTGACAAAATTGTCGGCAAAACTAGCATTTTCAGAACCATTGGACCAAGGCGAGATTTTTGATAAAACTCGTAAACCTACAATTAATATGTATATCATACATACTTCAGTTTATATACACGAAAGTGCTTCAACTCAAAATCAAATCTATGGCATAGAATGTACAAACACAAACTCAATATCAGCATCTTATTCAATATCCTTAAAGCTAGTGGCATATAAGATTACAACATTGTTAAGATTGATCATCAATTTTATCTCAAATGTTTGACAGGAGATGTATTATTCTCACATGATGCAGTTTTACAATTCACCTAAAACTTAAAAATATTGTTTGTTTATGAGATTCAAAGAATGTTGCAAAGTTTCGATAGTTGAAATACATGAAAAGTGAATTTTCTCATGTCGAAAAGTGAATTGGATAAAGGGCTTCCATAAGTTGAACTTTCTGATTCCTAATCCACAGATTATCCAAACATATGGCAGATAAAGAGGCTCGGATAAATAAGTAAAGATTGATGATTACTTAGAAAATAAAAACACAGTAATCACCTTATTGAAGGTTACACATTTTGCAACTCTGACCATGTTTTGGTAGAAGGCACTGCAAAAAAAGTTTCAAGTTAATAGCGGCTCAATGGATAACATTTTCGTGAGTGTTGCATTATTGCTATAATAATAAAAAATTTTGTTACCGGGTGAAGCAACAAATCCATTAACATGTACATGCATTGAAGTGTTTTAAAACGTTCTGAAACAACTTACCCACCGACATAATCAAAATCTGAAAAAATAAATGTTCTTGAAATATCAAAGCCACAAGCAATGATATCCTTCGCATTCTCACGAGCAAGTCTTCGAGACTCTTCCACTGACAAATTCTTCCACATGCATTTTTCATCATCAGTTAGTTGAATCACCAGCGGAACCTTGAACACATCCTGCAAATATCTACATTCATTTGCAGTCAAATGAACAAATGCTACTAAAAATTGCTACTTTAATAAAAATATTTAGTAAGAAAAAATATTAAATAAGTGATGTTTGGTTGAACTTTGATGCAGAAACATATAAATATTGTAATTGAAAATAATTGGTGAAGTATGGAGGTTAGTTTCTCTCTTGAAAATTTATGATCTTTATTTTCGGTTTAGAACACTGACATTGTTGGAAGACCTTCTATAGTTTACTAATTTCAGTGAAAATAAAATTCAGGCAGCATAGAACAGAGGAGAAAGTTTAGGATTTTTTTTTCTCTTGACAACCGGAACCCTATCTTTCGAGGAAACAATTCTGAAGAGCAAGAGCTGATGCCATAATTTTGGGTACAGTTTTCTTGGAGTTATAATTTCCTCAAATTTTAATGAAGTTACTTTTTGAAATGCAGTAAATTTGTAGGTCATATACATTACGAAAGGACAACAATAAATCTAATGTTTTATGGCGCATAATGTTGGCTTGTAGAAGAAAAGCATTAAACTAAGTTGAGTGTTACTGAGATGAGAATGCTTAGGTGGATGAGTGGCTTTATACTTAGAGACAAAATGTGAAACGAACATATCCGTGAAAGGGTTGGTGTAGCTCCATGGCATAAAAGACTATCGAGAGTCGTCATAGATGGTTTGGTCACATTAAATGTCGACTATCTGATAATCTAGTTAGGAGAATAGATATTTTAAGATTCGACTTATGCTAAGAAAGATGGAAGTCGACCTAAAAAGACTTCGGCGTGTTGTATAAAAAATGATCTTAATTTATTAAAATTAAATGAAAAAATGACAGTCAATAGGACAAAATCTAGAAAAAAGAATAATGTAGCTGACCCAACTTAGTGGGATAAATGCTTGTTGTTGGTGGTGTTGTTGAAAAATAAATATACTATTAATAGTAAATAAAGAAGATAAAAAAACAATATATTATTTGTTGTCTATGTGAAGAATGCCAAATTAGCAAAAGATTATTATTGCATGTAGCTATAAAAAGTCAAAGCTTGAGTGGGAAGGTCATCTACAATAAGAAACATAACTTGAGGTACCTTGATTCAGCTCACATATTATTAGGCGTGCTCCAAAAAATTCCAATTACTTGTCTAAACTTTTTTTTTTTCATTTTTTGCTTCTATAAGCCAATGTGACCTTTTCTTTCTTCCCTACATGTTTTTTTTTTTTTATGTTCTCCTATTTTGAAGTTGCAACAAAAGCACCTCATCGCACAATAATTTTCGTAGAGGGAATCAACGGTGGTTGAGATTTTGTAGAATACAAAGCAAGACTCCTTCGCTGGCTAGCATAATGAACCGGTGTGAGTTCTTTATTTGGAGATTTTATTTTCTTCTTGTGAGGTGATTTCTTGGTGTGCTTGGATTCATGAAAGATGTTTGTTTGTGATTCTTTATAAGCACATCGAGTATACCTTATTTAATACCAATTCTAATTCTCACTCATCTTTCATAAATAAAATCTTATTTTACTGAATCATTATTCTTTGTTCATCATATTTGTTCATGATTGACACACACACATAAAAGCTAGGTGTTTTTCATGCAATAACCATGTGACTTTTTATTTTGCAAAGTGTAACTATATAAATAAAAGGGACATTTACATACATAGCACACAATTCTTATATATTTATATATCTCATACCTAAACTTTCATGTTTACACATGAAGTACTCAAATCTTTAATAACACTTCAAATATAACATTATTACCACTGTTTAAAAGTGAAATACACACTTTCATATAAAGGTTTTAAAACACCAAAGTATTATGTACGTAAATATGAAAATTTAGGAGTAAGATATGTGGATACAGAAGAACAGTGTGCTAGGCATGTAAATTTCCCTAAATAAAAATGCCGTCTTTCATAGGAAGCAATAGCTAAGTGCCATATTGCATACAAAAACATCAAAGATACAAAATTTCAGGAAAAAATTCAATCAGTTGGAGATGACTAAGCATGAAAAGCATAGGAGCTTCTTGTATTGAGTGTTGAACATGGTTATCTACTATTATGAACATATACACAAAAAGTATCATTAAATCAAGTAAAAAACTAAAGGAACAATCTTTGCTTTCCAATTTCCACTCCCTTGAAATTTCAGGATGAGTATTGAGAGAACGCTAATAAAAAACCAAAGAACCGTGCACATTTACCAAAAACTTATTAAAACAATAAATAAACAAAAAGAAAAATCTACTTTTGTTGTTAAAAGGCGGCAAGATACCAAATAAAAAATTACTTGGTGAACATGAAGGGCACCAAATGGCCCAGATGCAGAGCCTCAGATGAAGGTCCCCTCCCCGTATAAAGATAAAACTTCTCCCCCCTCTCGTAGACATCAAGAATCTCATTAATATCCCTAAAATGAACAAAATTCACATCAAAGATCGTAATTCCTTGCCAAAAGTATGAAATAGTGATCGTAAGTGAGCGACCTGTGCGCGAAGAAGACACCACGGCGGAGAAATACGTGGGCAGGGCGAGAAGTGAGGCGCTCGACACGATTGATAAGGGATTGGTCAAGCCGCTGGCATCCAAACTTTTCAATCAGCTTGTCGTAATCTATCTTTCCGCCATCCTTACCCGATACCTCCCAAGGGTTCACAACCTGACTGTCTTCCTCCACCGACATAACTGTTGCGTCCGCCCCAGCAGCTCTGTGGTCCTCCGCCATCGGAGCTCCAAATCAATTGATGATGACAAAGTTAACACACCGCCGTAGCTCTACGTGCGGAGTCCTGATGCAAAATTTATTCTTGCAGAAGAGATGTGTTGCGATGGGGTAGGGAGGAGGAGCGAGTGGGCGAGAGGTCCTGTCGCGCAGAGAGAACAGAGAAAGCGAGAGCGACGCTTCGGGCGGAGAGCAGCGAGAGCGAGCGCGAGCGTTAGGTCTGCTGCGAGTCACCGCGCCGCAAATTTTTCGTGTTTGGGGCGGAGTCTCGTCCACGGGCTGCAGCGATTCAGGGCGAACGCGGGACGCGGTGAGGTAACAGTGGCCCAGCTTCTTCGCAGTGGCCGGCTTCCTTTTTACACTGGTGCCCTCGGCGCGAGCGTTAGATCACCGAACTCCTAAAGCTCCTCTCTTCCCGAGCGAACGACTCGCATTTCCTCCTCTTCCCCAACCCTCGTCGAGGTCTTCTTCCCGAGCGAGCCACGATCTGCACCTCCCCAAACTCTTCTCCGAAGATCAACGTATATCTAGGGTAACAAAATAATTAAATTTTGCTTTACTTAAGCTGATCCTTCTTCGTAGCTTTACTTTTGCATGATTTATCAAAGTGGACTGTGCTTGAGCCATTTCTACGTGAGCCCTTAAAATGACATATTTAAAGTGTATATATGATGGCTTATTCTCAAATAAAAGATACTTTTCATGCTTAGGTTGATAACAGCAGTATTAGAACTGTAAATATCAAAGTTTAAGAGTTGGTTATGTAAAAAAAAATAAGATTTATGTTGTATGCATATCAACTTTCCATCTTATAATTGATTACGGAGGATTCGTTGAATTGCAATTTTTGTTACATGTTGAGGATTTTACCTGCTGAGGATTTTAATTGGCCACATATAGTGCAGTTTGTGGAACTTAAAAGTTTATTGTGTCTTTCTGTTTTTTCAATTTCGTTGCCATGAGGAATGCTAAATCCCTGTTGAAACCCACGAGATGTTGCTTGTTGTATTTTCAAAACCATCAAGGTAATGCCTTAGTTTGTTCTTCAAATATTTGGGTTTAATCATCCTTGCCTTGTTCATGGCTGTTTGTTAAGATTTGGAACTTTGTTTTCAAAATGTCATTTCTCCAATTGTCAAAGAAGCAGACGCTCTGTGTTTAAAGGGCAGTTTACCTTGGAACAAAATTGGAGAATAGACATCTGTCTATTAATTCAGAACTATTAAAAAACTTATTCCAAAAATAGCAGCTAGCTGTGTTCATAAATACAGGAAGGCATTTTTTTCATTTATTTACCCATCTAACTTCTAATTTTTAAACATATATTAATCAATTACATATATAGAAGTATCTAGGCCTTCATTTAATTACGTAACAATAATTAATTTATTATCTAACACTTAAAATTGTTACATATTTAACACTTTGAAGTTTCAATAATTTCTTACATAGTAAATTTTGCTTAAGGAGTTTTAAAAATGTGGTTGTTACAGTCTTTATTTAAACAATTTTACCAAACAGAGTAGTAGCATTGTCGGTTCTCCGTAAACAATTGCTTCATACTGTTTTCACACAATTGCACCAAATAAGTGAGTCAACCTTCCCACATACCTGTCAGATGCAATGAATGCAGTAATTGAAAAACTAAAAGTCATAGCATGCACCAAACGTACTCGATTCTTTGGGCGAAGAGCAGCGAGAGCGAGGGCAGCAGAAGGCTTTTGCTCGAACAATAAGCGGATCGTGGACTCGTACCAGTGGGAGGACAATAGGAGTCTTTTGCTTGAACAATAAACGGATCGCGCCTGAGATCCGCTTTTTTATTACAAGGAGCGTTTTTAATAAGGCATCAGAAAAGCATTTTCCAAATATTTGGTGACGTTTTGAAAACGCAATTGTTGTGAATAAGATCTCTCAAAACTCTCTTAGTTGAATCATGAGCAGTCACTGAGTACGAACCCATAAAAGAGACCAGCAGAGTCAATGAAAGAGATGAGCCCAAACATATATCTATATAGTAATTTTGAAAAAAAAATAAACACTATATTAAAGAATCTTGTTATGAATCACAAATTTTGACTTAATCCCTTCATATAAAGAGTTCAATCTAAGGAGATAATTTCTATTTTTTAAATATAATTAATGAAAATAATCATTGATATTTTGGGCATTGTTATTAGGGATGTAAACGAACCAATTCACTCGATTAACAACTCAAATTCGGCTTGATTAAGACTCGATCATGTTCGTTCAAATTAGTAACTAAAAATGCTCGAACAATTTTTAAAAGCTCGGAGCTTAAATGATCTGGACATGATCATAGTCAAACTTGTTCATTTATATTCGCGAACAAACTCGTTTGTTGTCCAACAACTAACTCGTTAAATGCTCTATATTAAGCTCCATATAAACTTATTTCATATATGATGTATTATTTAAATAAAATTTAATTAAATATAATTTACTTAATTATGGGTTTCATAATAATATATTATTTTATCAATAATATTTTTTGATTAATTGTTAATTATATATTTATTTTGTTAAAGTTTATGTGTTAGCTGTGAAAATAAATAAGATTTATGTGAAATGTATGAAATCGATTATAGCCCTAATTGCTATTAAAATAATATATTCATAATGCAAAAAGTAAATACAAACAATTAATGTTAGAAATTAATAATTATATTTTTTTCAGATTTCAAATAATCAAATCATTATTTTCATAATTATATTCAAAATTTTAATAATTATTTTTTATTATTTTAATAATCTGTTTTTAAATAATAAATTCCATATTTTAGTCAGTTCACCTGTTTTACATTTAAAATAAAATATATATTATAAATTAATTAGCGCCTTCACCTAGAAAATTTATGCTCCGCCTCTACGGATGCATCCCTTAACAAAAGTCTTACTTGCACGCTTGCAATTTTATTTCTCGGAGCTTTCTAACCAGTGATATTGTTCGTGTGAATGTCTCTTTTATATATATATATATATATATATATATATATATATATATATATATATATATATATATATATATAGTTTAAAGATTGGTTGACGGACAGAACTGTCAACCGATCACTTTAAACTTCACAAGCATTGTTAGCTAGCGCGAGTTTAAACCCCATGAGCCAACCCATTCGAGTACTACCTCCGTATAACTCGCCTAGAGGGGATTCGAACCTCTAATTAAAAGAGACTTGTACTGTCGAAGCGGATGCTCTACGACCTGGATATGTGACTCATATATATATATATATATATATATATATATATATATATATATATATATATATATATATATATATATGTATGTATATTGCCGCTCGCCATGACACTTTGGTAGTGCAACATAGCGTAAATCCCTTGGGGTCACCGGTTCTTCCGCCCGAGTGAATTTGACTTGCAATGTGGGATTGGGTTAGGCAAATGAGGGTGGCGAGGTTCGTATTATAGCCTTCGACCATTCCTTTTCAACTATATGTATATCATTTAATAATTTTAATGAATGACAGAAAAATCATAAAAAACAAGTAGTTGTATCGATCATTAATCTAAATTGATATTAAACAAATATGTTTACTTATGCACATGGAGAGATGCAAATAATTTTATTTTTTCGGGGTATATATATATATATAATCAAATATATTAAAATCCTTATATACTAAATTTGTAAATGAACTAATCACATTTAAAATGACCGCCTAACAGTATTATTATATTATTAAAATTTTCTAACTTTATTTAAAATTTAATTTTTATAATTTTAACATAAACTCTTTCTGAATATATAAACTTCAAAATCTCATTCAATATGATTCTATATATATATATATATATATATATATATATATATATATATATATATATATATATATATATATATATATATATATATTGGGAAGGTTCCATTAATAACTTCACATAATTTTGAAAATTTGATTCCATCATCATTAGTTTCCAATTATATCCCAAATGAACTAACAGCCGCCTCGATCTGTCACTCTCCATCTATAAATCACGACTCGACCAGCTATCAACTTCGTCATTCTCTGTATAATGGTTTCGAAGATAGAAGAATATGAGGGTGTTGCGCTGCCGCAATGGGTTCAAACTGCCGTCGACAGGCTCCGTTCCTTCAATCTCAAGTGCATTATGAGCAAGACGTTGGAGAAGTCGGACCTCGACCGGAACCAAAACCGTTTCCTTCTTCGCCGTGAAGCCGTGAGAGCCAATTTGATCACTGTGCTCACGGAAAGTGAGAAAAAGGAAGCCAACCTCGTGGATGTCGGGTGAAAGAGGAAGAGAATGGATTTGCACGGCGTGCACGGCCGGGTGGAGACAAAGAAGGCTGCGGGGAGGAGTCACGGAGGGTTTAGTGCGAGCGTGTATATACACAATGAGTGGAGGATAGAGCTTAAGCTGACTCAATGGGATGGCAGCTGAAGCAAGGTGCTAAAGGGGTGTGAGTGCAGGTTGCTTTGCTTGTTGGCCGAATTTAAGCACGTGGATTTTGTGCAGCTGTGGATGTTCCTGCGATGGGTGGCGGAGGATGAAGGGTGATAACAATTGCAACTGAGATAAAGAAGAAGAGGTAAAAGAGAATAGACAAAAGAAAAGTGGCTAGGGTTTCAATAGCAAGAAGCAGTCCTTACAAGAGCAAAGATAAATCTATTTACAAAAAGCAATAAGACTATATTACCCTTAAGTTGGGTAAAATAACATAAAGACTATAATATCTAACATCCCCCTCAAACTCACGATGCATCAAGGAGAATCATCGAGAGTTTGCTAGTCAAAAAGGAAAAACGTTGAGTGGAATGTGATTTTGTAAACACGTTAGCAAGTTCCATGGAGGAAGAAATATAAGGTAAGATGATGGTGCCATGTTGAAAGTGATGGTGAGTGAAATGACAATCAATCTCAATATGTTTGGTGCGCTCTTGGAAGAATGAGTTCCGTGCAATTTGCATAACACTCTTGTTATTACAATACATAGGAGTTGGGCTAGAGAATGAGACACCCATATCATCAAGTAACTAACGCAACCAAAAAATTTCTGCAGTAATGGATGTCATGACACGATACTCAGCTTCGGTAGAAGACTGAGAGACAACAACTTGCTTCTTACTCTTCTAAGAAATAACAGAATCTCTTAGAAAAATACAAAATCCTGTATTAGACTTACAAGTAGTAAAATCACCACCTCAATCAGCATCTGAGTAGGCACGTAATTTCAATAGAGAAGATGCAGGAAAGAGAAGACTCTGAAATTGAGTGCCCTGAAGATAACGAAGAATGCGAAGAACAACTGCCCAATGAATTGTAGTAAGAGAAGCAACAAATTGGCTAACAACATGTACTGCATAAGCAATATCAGGTCTAGTGACGGTAAGATAGACCAAGCTGCCAACAAGTGTATGATACAAGGTGGGATCGGACAAAGGAACACCATCGGAAGAGGTATAGTGAACATTAAGCTCGAGGGAGTAGGAGTTGTCCGAGTATCAGAGAGACGAGCTTGTTCAAGGATGGTGTCAATATACTTAGATTGAGAAAAAAGATAACCTCTAGGAGAATGAACCACTTCAATCCCCAAAAAATATCAAAGAGTGCCAAAATCTTTGATCGCAAACTGTTGAGCTAATTGTAATTTCAACTCTACAATCTCATTATCATCATCCCCCAGTAATAATCTTGTCATCAACATTTAAAGAAAGTATAATACGACCAAGGGAGGTACTCTTGAGAAACAAGGTTGTGTCATGCGAGCTAAAATGAAAACCAAGTGATGCAAACACAATAAAGAATTTTTCAAACCAAGATCGAGGAGCTTGTTTAAGGCTGTAGAGAGCTTTCTTTAATTTACAAACTTCACCGGGATTATGAGATACACCTAATGGAGGCACCATGTAAACTTCCTCTTGAAGATCACCATTTAAGAATGTATTTTTAACATCCATTTGAGAGATCTACCACTGATGAATAGATGCGACTGCAATGAGAGCACAAATATTAGTCATTTTGGCAACATGAGCAAATGTTTCTTCATAATCCAAACCATACTGTTGAGAAAATACCTTAGCAACCAAATGAGCTTTATATCGCTCAACTGACTTATCAGACTTGATTTTAATCTTATACACCCAACGAGAACCAATTGCACATTTTCCTGGAGGAAGAGAGATAAGAAACCAAGTATCTATCTTGCGCAAAGCAGAAAGTTCATCTGTCATAGCTTGCTGCCAAAGAGGATCGAGAACAACCTCTTGATAGAAAGAAGGCTCAGAAAAATTGTGAATGGAGGTTAAAAAAAAAGTAAAATAAGTAAAATAAGTGGACTAAACAAAATGTGACAATTTAGTAGACTTAGGATCACGCCGAGGATAACGAGGAAGAGGTGGATCTATAGTCATAGAAGGTTCTTGGGGAGCAGTAGGGATAGGAGGAGCATCAGAATCTGCAGAATTGCCAGTGTCAACCCTACCAAACTCAATTATTTGTAGTTGAATGTTTTAATTCTTCTCTTTCATTTCCTTTTCGTAAAAAGCTCGCCCGTCCCTTAAGGATCCCAACCTCCTGTTTTTAAAATAAGAAGGACCGAATCCTTACAAGCAGTTGCGGGTTGCGAAAATCAGAGGATGGAGTGGGAGGGAGTCGAGACGAGTTCTTGTAAGAGAGACAATCTACTGTGTAATTCTTTAAACAATAAAATCTTCTGCAACTCCCGTTGACGTTGGCAATTTGATGAACCATGTATATCTATGTGTCTAGTGTGATTCTCTCTTTTCGTTTCTTCTCTTTATTATCGTTGTTTCCACAACAGGAGGAAAAGAGGTTGTGGAAGACTTGCCCATTCGGGGCAAATCGGGTGTTCCTGAGTTTGTGTACCCATTTTATTTCATAAAAAGTTTATGCTACAAGTGGGGAGATCTCAAAAGCCCTCGATACATATCATAGCCCTCCTATTTATAGAAGATAGAAGGGACAAAAATCAAAATTACATTCTTAGCCTTACGTTAAAGAGTGAAGCAAAGTGCATTTTAGTATCCTTATTTTTAGACCGTTAGATTGCCTTGAAATCTGTGCATATCATTTTTTAGTATGCAGTGTGATCGTTCACTAACATAATTTTCAACAGAAGCGAACATATGAGTATGGGAGAGTGAGGTTTTATTTGAAGCAACTTTTTTTTTTTTGTAGATCTCTTAAAAATCTCATTCGTAGTACTGGAGAAGGCTAGCTGCGATCTCAAATGAAAATTTATTGTTCTCCCAAAAGAACTTTTGGGTGATGAACACGTGTTCCACTGTTTCACCAAACGAAAAATATTTCAAGTGCTGACAGTCACTCGAAGCAAACAGAACTTTACTGTCTTCTCAAACAAAAACCAATCAATAAAATCTTGGGAGGTTCGCATATTAAGCCTTTTAGCCATAAAATGATACTTGGTTTGAGAAATATTGAGTTAAATTTAAATCATAATATATAAAATTGAAATTTTGGTGCTAGATATGCAGGTACGTAAAAAAAAAAAATTGCATCAACAATCCCATCTAAGCGCACAAAGGCATCTTCCAGAAGCACATTTTTTAATTTTACATATTCAATCTCCTAAGGTCAGCAATGACGTCAGTGGTTGACTTGTATTTACTTATTGTAGAAGTTGAAATAAAAATCTCTTTCTTCCGCACGACTTGTCAGAGACGAGATCTACTAGATGTGTTATTCTAAGCAAAGTTGAATGAAATAACATGCTAAAAAATAAAGATTTAAAATCCAATGGCAATTTTAAAAGTAATATTTTTTTCAATTATTATTTTAAAATGATTTATTAAATGATTTTTATTTGAAATAGATTAAATTTTCATGGCACGTGATAAGGCGCACATCGATACTATCAAATTCGCTAGATGACAGTGATTTTGATTACAACAACAAAATTTTATCCCATCACATAGCGGTTATTTAATTAAAAAAAATAAAATTTGAAAGTTTTTTTAAGCATTCTGAAGAAAATTTTACGTCCGAACGATTAATTTTAACGAGACAGCTCAGTATGAACCGACGCCACCTCAAGGTGTATGTCGAGTTGTCGCCCGATAGTTGATTGTCTGCATATGCGGACTAAGTTGTTCCCAAGTTCCTCTTCATCACCCTAGCGAGCTCACCGTCTTTCTTTGTCGAAGCAACCGGCATCGAAGCGCCTCAGTTGAAGCACCAGTGAAAAAGTTATTTGATACTCTTTCGCGAGGTCCCCAACATGCCCATGTTCCCTCCGGTGGACGGCGAGGTCGCCGATGAGGCTGCCGACATTGAAAGCATGGAAGCACATGGAGCCTACAATTGCTTCGCATTCCCAATTTTTTCTTCCACCTCGCTGTAGAGGTTTCTTTCGCCTGATCTCGCACACATTCCTGAGTTTTCTTATTTATTTTTTTAATGAGATATTTGATGTTATGAATGTTGAAGTTAGATGTTTTTTTGAGTTTGGTTTATTAATTGTATTTGCATGTGATGGCATAAGGTGACTTCTAAATACGCATTTTAATTTTACCAAGATTATTTGAGCGAATTATTTTTTATAATGATCAATTGACAGGGTGAAAGAAGAACATTTTTCATTCCTGGATTAAAACCGTTTTCCTAGTTTTACATGTCCAAAAAGTGGACGAAGTGGCCGGTCAGGCATCGCAATCGAGGGTAGGCCACACATCCCTTTGTTAATGAATAATGGCTTTCTTGAACTCAACTTGACGTAGAATACGGTACCAGCTTGAAGAAGACATAGATGGCTTCTAATTAGAATCATAAGAATGTTAACTGTGCTTATCTTCTTTTTCATAGAGAAACAAATCAGATAATAGATTTCTCATGTCCAGTATAGAATAGAGTAAGTGAGTACACTGACAATGATGAAGTCGGCTAGCTTGTTTTCGCGAGAGAGAGACAATATTGAAAGAACGATTTGGTAAAGGATAAGAGTGATATTTGTCGGACTCTCTGTCTTCACAATCAAAGCCATCCTATGCCACTCGTTTCTGTTTTCGGCTAAACTTATCTTATAGCACCCATATGAGCTGGTGCTTCATTTATGGTTTATAGTTAATAATAGTTTTACTAACTAGTTTATTTTAGCATTAGATTTTAACGTTTACTCTTCAAGAATAATAATAATAATAAAAGATTTGCAAAACCTATCCAAAAACAATGAATTTAGTGCTATGTACCTAAATATTAAACTTTAGAAAATTCGATAGAATGGTGTTATATATGTGAATTTTGTTCATGTTAGGCAACTTTATGATTTATGGATGCAACTGCGTTAACTCCATTTATTTTGCTTTTTTTGACATAAAATTGTACTTTTTATTAATAGATTGTTACTTAAGTTTAGCGGAATTACATTAACAAATGAGTAAAGTTTTTTGCCTAATTAATGCTATGGTGTGATGGTAAATTTATTGTATTTGAGGAGATTGTGCCCAAGTATGTAGGAGGTCGAAGCATGCATATTCGTGTCCCACTACATACTATATACATGGAGTTGAAATAATTAATACTGCAATGCTTGAAATATAATTTGTGTGAATTGAATCTAATCTATCGTTGCCCAATCAATGATGGATTTATTGCAACTCCTGTCGATGAAGTGACTACGGTTGTTTTAGCAAAGGCTTCAAATAAAGTTATAATCATTTATTTGAAGGTTGTTTTAGCGAAGGCTTCAAATAAAACTATAATCATTTATTTGAAAACTGTCCTAACTCAGAAAAAGATTATATCTTTGAACACGATATTTGAACCATGCTCGAATATGCTTATCTAATATGTTGTCACGGATTAGTAAGTGTAGTGAAAAATGACCACAATAAAGCGAAAATTGGAACAAGAAAAATATACCAGAAAAGGCGATACATAGATTTACATGGTTCGACAAATTTACCTACCTCTACGGAGCTGCAAAGGAGTTTATTAACTTGAGGATTTACACTGTCGTAGATTTGATGTTTACAGAAATATCTATATTTCTCTTCATCACTCTCTCTCTCTCCTCACAATTCTCTCTCCTCTCTCTCTCTACCTCTCTCCTCTCTCTCTCTACCTCTCTCCTACCCGAGAGCTAGAAGAATATATCACAGAAAAAATGGAGAAAAACTTTGCTATCCTCCTTCACATAAAGTAACGCAGCAAAGGGATTGCAATGGACCAGGTGAGCAATATTTTCAATTCCAGCTGTGCTTATGTTAAGCCACATTTAGGAATTAATCAAGGGAATAAGAAAGCCCAGACATTATTTCCTTTTTCTACTCTGCGAATCAAGGTGACGGGATTCATCTAAGGAAAGCTGCAGAAGATTTTCAGGGAAGGAATTAAGAGCAATTAATTTCAAGTATCAAATCCAACTTGCTGCCAAATATGTGAAACTGTCAATTTGAACAGTGGACCGGTTTCCATATTCGCAACAAACCACTCACTTGGAAACTGGGACACTAACTGCTCCAATCACTGCCTGCAATTGTCCTTTTCCTCAAATGTGATATCCTCCACATCTGCAACTCAAAGCACTACGTATTCAAGTATATATATATATATATATATATATTTAGGAAATCCCAAGGGCCACATTGATTGAATTAAAAAGCAGTTACAGAAGTTTGAGGGGATATATATATATATATATATATATATATATATATATATATATATATATATATATATATATATATATCTATATGGAACAAAGACAAATTTGAGTTCTTGTTCGTCATTTCCTTCTCTAGTTTTGCATATCTTTAACCAAATAAGCTCTTGAAGTGTATATTCTTTTGCAAATTAGAGGGCGTTGAAGTTTGTTTTGGTTTGTTTTTTCATTTCATAGAGCTGTTGAATTATCTGTAAAAGCTTCTTATGAACTGTCATATGATTTCCAAATCCTTTTTTGAATTAAAAGCTTGAAATTTAATCTGCTGCTTTAGTTTAGTATATTATCTGTAAAATCTTCTTCATACAACTTGGATTATTTTTAAAGCTGGTTAAATCAACATTCTCCTTCTCAACATCTTAGAGAATGGATATTTATCTTTTCTCCATATATTCCTTTTTAGAGCTGGTTATCAAAGAAGTCCATGCTTACTTGAACATGAAGAAGCAATATTGCCAAGAGAAACAAGTTTATTTTGATATTCTTGGTGCATATGATTTAAAACTTTTTAGGTCATTATAAATGTTTTTCGTTTCATATTATTTGTTTCATATTTTCACGTTAAATAACATTTTTTTTCATAAAATATGACCTTTTTTTTTGGTAATTTAAACATCCTCTAATGTTTTTCGTTTTTGACACTTCATTTGAACGAACTATTTATTTATTTATTTATTTATTTTTAGGTTTATGCATTTTCCATGAAGTGGTTAGAATTTGGTCTGTTTGTTTAACTAGACAAATTTATTAAGGTAGGTTTACATACATGCCACTCAATTCTTATGTATTTACATATCTAGCACCTAAACTACAAATTTTACATTCATGCATCTTATCTATACATGAAAAGGTGTATTTCACTTTTAAATATTTAAAAATATGGTATTTTTGATGTGAAATTAAGGTTTTGGGTGGTATAAATGTAAGAAAGCAAAGCTCATAAGAATTGGGTGGTAAGTATATTCATCTTACTGAATTGAGGCACCATTTTGCTTTCACTTTTCTTTGACTAAGCAACTAATTGGTGCCTTTAAAAGTGTACGGATACTCGCAATTTAGCAGAATTCGTGATATTTGTAATTTAACAGAAATTGTGACATTTGCAAATTGCTGTCTTATCTCTGTTTAATGTATGTATTTTGCTTATGATTATTACAAATTGTGTAAAAATAAGGGGTTGGGTTGCATCAAATTAAAAAAAAAAATCAAGAAAATCATCTTGTGGCACAACGATTTTGTCATGTGGGAAAAATTGTAATGCCACATGGCAATTTTGGCCACATGACGAAATCGCTGTGCCACATAGCTATTTTTTTCATTTTTAAATTATATATATATATATTTTCATTTAAGAGAATAAATTTAAGAAAATGTTATTTCTAAAATTTAGCCAAATTCAAAGTAATAGACTCAATATAATTAGCAATTTTAATTTTTTCTTTTCATCACTTGTGTTTTTCAAGTCGACTTGTGAGCCTATTTGTGCTCAACTCGATTAAAAGTGCTGGGCACGAGCTCCAAGAACTCATAATCCCAACTTGACTCAATCACAACTTAACTCATAAGCATGCACGTTAGTTCATTCTAAAAAACTACTAAAATAAAAATACAATTAAATGACGGTACAATTCAATAGCTAGATACAAAATTGTTGAAAAATAGTTCAGAAATAATTAAATATTATATATCACATTTATAAATCGTGATTTCTAATTATATTTCTTCTGATTTGGATTTATTTTATTATTTTAGGAGCGTTTACATACATATCACTCAATTCTTATGTATTTACATAATTAACTTCTAACTTTTGTTATTTACAGTTACACCCCTTAAATCTTTAGCATCACATAAAAAATATTACTTTTTTTATTTTTAAAAGTGAAATACACATTTTTATATGCGTAGATTGGATGAGATGTATAGGGCTGTCAAAAAAGCTCGTTGTTAGCGAACAATTCGTGTTCGGTTCGCCAAGAAGTTCGTGTTTGATTCGTTCGATAAGCAAACGAGACGAACACGAACAATTTTTTTTCGTTCGGTTTGTTAGACGAACCAAACACGAACAGTGATGTGTTCGTTCGTGTTTGGTTCGTTATTGTTCGAAATATAAAATAATTTAAAATAATTATATATAAAAAATTTATGATATTTTAAAAATAATTATATATTATAAAAATTTATCATATTTTAAATAATTAAACTCCTATAAATTATAATATATGATAAATTATTAATAACAATAATAATATTATAGTATTAATTATATTAATATAAATAATATAATATTATAATTAATATACTATACTATATTTTTTTTTTATAAAAGAGCGCTAGGCTCAATTTTATTGCTCCAAAATAAAAAGTACAACCCGGGAAAAATGTCCCAACTCACACAACCTACAAAAACACAAAAAAGAAAAAAAAGACTGGGTCCTTTTTCCAAAAAAAAACATAAAATACAACACACACGACACAAACCGACACACAAACAATTAATTGTCTAAAACAAGTACAGAATTCAAGACATTAGGAAAAACATTAGAAATAATAGGTTTTTGCAGATGAAATCCAAGTCTTGAAAGCCAATCAGCCACCACATTTCCTTCACGTCTAGTATGCATCCAGATAACGTTCATACTATCCGACAGCATTTTGATCCTCTTAATCTGCAATATAATACTCCAATGGCAAGCAATATTTAAAGCACAAGTATTCCATAAAGTAAGGGAATCAGTTTCAATATAAATATTATTCCAACCCTGACGTTTAGCAATAAGTAACGCAAATAATACTGCTTCAGTTTCAGTAATTAAAGGAGAAAGGGTAGAAATAGGAGCAGCAAACCAAACAATAGGAGTGCCATTCCAATCTCGACATATGCCACCAATACCTCCTACAAAATTCTTCCAAGACCCATCAGTGTTGAATTTCAAATAAGGAGCAGGAGGTTTAAGCCAATGAAATTTGCTAATATAATTAGAGGAAAAGTGTAAATGCATATTAAGATTATAAGCTAAAGTAATAAAAAACCTATTATTGCTAAAACAATGCTCGGGAATGGATAAACCTTTTGAAATATAAGAAGAAATTTGACTCATAACCTGAGCAGTAGTAGGAATAATACCATTAAACTTAGAGTTATTACGGGTCATCCAAATAAAGCACACAATAGAAGGAATACAGCTGAGGAAAGGATGATTCATGTTCATCCAGTCCTTAAACATATCAGAAATAGAATTGTATTTCTGAAAACTATCCGTCCTACCACATAAGGAAAAAATCTTCTGCCAAATATCATTATCAAAAGTACAAAAACTGAAAGTGTGCATAAGAGATTCCTCATCTGACTTACAAAGATAACATTTAGAAACGATTTTTAAACCCTTAAGCTTAAGAAGATCATCAATAGGGATACAGTTATGCAGCAGCCGCCAAGAAAAAAATGAAATAGAAGGCTTAAGATATTTATTCCATAACCAATCCAGCATTAAGACCAACGAGGAGCAAGTACGTAAGAAGCAAAGGTTTTGGTAATAGAATTACCATAGTTCCCTTTAATTTTAGCAATATCCTTTCTATCATTAGTAATAGGGATACCAGAAATAAAAGCAGCATCACAAGGTTTAAGAATAGTTTTCAACAAAGGTAAATTCCATCTATTATCTAACCAGTAATCATTAACAGTAAGCATAATATCATGAGGACCACCATAACAGTGAGCTAAAGGCCCAAAGGTGGTCCAATCATCATAACAAAAGGATATGCTACCGGAACCAATATCCCAAAGACATTAATCTCTCCACCTCATCGAAACTTTCAACATTTCCTTCCAAATATAAGAATCGATTTAGAAGAAGTAATAGATAAATGGTGCCGATTGCCACAAGATACTTAGAATACATTAAAGAAGCCCAAATAGAGTTATTTTCTCTAAAATGGTACCATAATTTCATAAAACTGTATTTAATGGAGTCACTAATGCTTCTAAAACCTAAACCACCACTAGAAATAGGTTTACACAGCTTGTTCCAGCTCTTCCAGTGAAGCCCCTGCTTACCATAACCATCCCAAAGAAAACTATTAAATAAAATTTCAAGCTTCTTAATAATTGAAACAGGAACATTCATAACCTGTAAGGAATATAAGGGGAGAGAAGTAACAATACTCTTCAAAAGAGTAATACGCCCCCCAAAAGATAAAAACTTGTTCTCCCAGGAATGAATTCTATTCCTGATATTATCCACAAGCTCAGAGAACAAAGAAACCCTCTTAGAATACTTATCTAAATTAAAACCGAGACATTTAATAGGAAATTCATTAAAATAACAAGAAGTATAATCACTAATCCAGTTCCTTTTAAGACTGGAAATAAACTTAGAACCATAAAAACAACACTTAGAAAGATTAAAATTCAAACCAGAAGCACTTTGGAAATGAGCAATAAGCCTCCATAACTTTTTAATAGAATTCTTATTAGAATTAGTAAAAATAATCAAATCATCAGCATAGCTTAAGTGAGAAACAGAAAAATTATCCTTATGCACATAATTAAGAGAAGGATTACTCATATAAAGTTTATTCATAAGTCTAGATAGGTAATCAAAAGCTATAATGAATAAATAAGGAGAAAGAGGATCTCCTTGTTTAATCCCCTTAGAAGCCATGAAATGCCCATGAGAATTCTATTGATAAGAAGAGAGTAGTAATTATTAGAGAGAATTCGTAAATTAAATTACGTAAAGCATTATTGAAGCCATGGGCCTTCAAAACTGACATAATGAACTCCCATCTAATAGAGTCAAAAGCTTTTTTAATATCCATTTTGAAAATGACATTGCCATTCCTCCTACTCTTGTCAATATCCAAAAGGAGCTCTTGAA
Organism: Papilionanthe hookeriana x Papilionanthe teres; assembly: GCA_022702705.1. Classification (NCBI taxonomy): domain Eukaryota; kingdom Viridiplantae; phylum Streptophyta; class Magnoliopsida; order Asparagales; family Orchidaceae; genus Papilionanthe; species Papilionanthe hookeriana x Papilionanthe teres. Next base: position 63,653,958 of record CM040425.1, on the reverse strand, counting down.
CAGTAAGAGCATGATCAAAAGTACTCCTACCCTTAATAAAAGCAGTCTGATTATGAGAAATAATCTGACTTAAAACTTTCTGAATTCTATTAACAATAATCTTAGAAATAAGTTTAGAGATAACAATATTAATACTGATAGGTCTAAAAGAATTCCAAGATTTAAAATCATGAGCTTTAGGAATTAAAGCAACATTAGAACACTTGAAAATTTTTGGTAGATCAACACCATGAAAAAAATCTTGAATAGTGTTAATCACCTCAATATTAACAATGTCCCAACATTTCTTATAGAATTCAACAGTAAAACCATCAGGGCCAGCAGTTTTCCCATCTTCCATACCATCAAGAGTAAGCTTAATCTCTTGAGAAGAAGGAATATAACAAAAATCCATATGCAGTAAGGAATTAGAATGAGAGAAAACATCCAGATGAATCCCATCCAAGGGACTATTATCAGTAGAAAACAAGGAAGAAAAGTAATTAACACCATCATTAATAATATCAGCCTCTTTGGTTAAAATAGAACCATTACTAGCCTGAATGGAATGAATAGTATTGCAATTTCTCCTATTCTTAATACAGAATGAAAAAAAGAAGTGTTTCTATCACCATTCGTAAAAGCAATTCTAGATGCTTTTTGAGCATAAAACCCTTCTTCAATATTAATAAGCATAAGTAAGATCTTTTTGAGCTTGAATAAAAAGATCAAGAGTAATAATATTATGAAAATAAAGAACTTCAAGATCACTGACTCTAGTCTCAGCATCTTTAACCAGCTTATTAATGTTACCAAACACATTCCAATTCCAATCTCTTAATTTATAAGCCAAATTTTTATGCATATGCCAAAGCTTATACCCTGACATGTGAGTAAACTCAGCTCTGTTAGAGATCCAGTTGGCTCTAACAAAGTCTAAGAAGTGAGGGTGATGATACCAGACATTAAAAAATTTAAAATGGAAGGAAGCCTTATGAGATTTGTGAAAAATATTAAGCAGAATAGGAGTATGATCAGAAGTACCAAAAGGAAGATGCAAGATTTCAAAATTAGAGAACATATTACACCAAGAGGAGTTAGCCAAATACCTATCCAATCTCTCAAAAACAGATCCTTCGTGCCGTGTAAACTTATTCCTGAATAACCTAAATCAAAAAGCTCGACCTCAAGTAAAGCATGATTAAAATTATTAATGAGATTAATATTAGGAGAAACACCACCCCTTTTCTCGATCACAACGTAAATAATGTTAAAATCCCCTCCAACAATCCAGGGGTCGTTCATAGGACCCAAAGTTTTAAGAAGATCCCAAAGAATCAAATTTATCCTGTCTAAGTACAACCAACATAAATGATAGAGAACTGAAAAGAAACATTAAAGAAAGAAATATTGACATGAAGCAATTGAGAATGGTTAAGAATAATCTCAACATTAATAAAATCTTTCCACGTAAACCAAATCTTATTATTCACATTAGAGATAAACTGAAAGCCACCAATTCTCCTAACATATTTTGAGTTGTTAGAAGAATTAACTAATGACTCCGAATACCAAAAAAGTGAAGATTATGAGCCCTAATTAAATTCTTAAGCCTATTAGAGGCATCTTGGCTAGCAATACCTCTAATATTCCAAATTAAAGTATTAAAATTCATCATCAAAGTCTTTCCTACTTCTAGTAGATCTAGAAGTAGAATTTACCTCATTATGATCACTTTTACCAGATATTAAATCAGCAGCAACCTCAGGGTTGATATAGCTTAACTCTCTATTCCCTTTAAATTTTCTTCTTCTTAAAGATTTTTGAACTAGCCAACCTTCTTCAAGCTCAGCCCTCTTCAAAGAAATTTCTATATCCATATTGTCAATAACCTTGTCTCCCATAATTTCTTTCCCTTTATTAACATTTTCAACAATAATAGGATCATATAAGGAAACAGATTGAAGAATAGGCTCATTAGAAGCATGAATATTCTCAAGCAACAAGCAATAATATCATCAACCTTTTCGATCGCAGTTCAATTGTAAATCAACTGGAGGTAATTCTTTAGGTAATTCTTTAGGTAAAGAAGAGAGACCATTATCGATTAACATATCTGGGATCTCAATAACATTAGAATCAGCAATAGCACAGGATCTATCATATTTATCAATGTTTTCTTGTAAGAAAACTGGCTGTTGGATAGTTTCTTTATTAAGATTACCAACAACCTTGTTAGGTAATTGTTTAACTTTTAAATGAGGATGTGCAATAAAACAATTCGTAAAAGTACGACCAAACATACGACATTTATTACAATAAGGAGGAATATACTCCATTTCAACCGATCACACAATAGCGAACTAGAATCCTCCAACCAAACAGAATCACAAAAAGGGACTGTAACATCCCTCTCAATCAGAATTCGAGCATTTGAAGGACGATTATAATTAACAGAAGCTAAATCTATTTTCATCGGAGAACCATAAATCTTACCTAAAGAATATAAAACCTTTTTGTTATAGAACTGTAATTTTAACCCTGGAAATCTAAACCATATCGGAACAATTGGAGGCTCTTCTTTAGGGTTAAAATCCACAGTCCATTTAAGGAGTTTCATATAGACCTTATCAATAAGCACAACTTTTTTCGAAAAAAGCTGAGTATAGTCAGACTCATTTTCGAGTTTGATCATAAGATTTCTACCGTCAATAAGGCCAACATTCCACTTACCTAAGAGTTTGAGATCAGAGAAAAATCTTCGAATAATCTCCATTCTAGGATGAGCATAAGTAAATTTACCAATCAATGTGTATTTCAGCGGTTCAACAAGAAGAACGGTCTCGTCTTCGTTAAAGATTAACGCAGTTTGCCATTCTTCTTTGAGGCCTTCTTCAACAGACCATCGAACCTTCTTCTCCAAACTGATCACGAAAAGAGACTGGAAACAAACAAATATTATTAGAAGAGGTAGTAGAATCCATATTACCTTTAAGCGCTTCAAGAAAAGATGGTCGATTGAGAGGATCGGCCATAATTCAAGAAGAAGAAGGTAGATCTAAAGGACACAGAGAAAGAAAGTAGGAAAAAGCAAAGAAAAAGAGCTCCGATCTCCAAACGCCGCTAGAGGAAACGAAAACCCTAGCCGAGAACGAAGAACCCTTTCTGTTCTCCGTCCCCATATACTATACTATATATTAAAATAAAATCCTAAACAAAATCCTAAACGCCTTATTCTGTTTGCTTCATTTTGAGGAAGTATGGATTACCTGATGTGTACGGAATACATGATCAATTTGCTTCATTTTGAGGAAGTATGCTATCAAAGCTATGACTATAAAAAAAGCTCTTTGTTCGCGAACAGTTCGTGTTCGGTTCGCCAGGAAGTTCGTGTTCGATTCGTTTAATAAGCAAACGAGACGAACACGAACAATTTATTTTCGTTCGGTTTGTAAACGAACCAAACACGAACAATGATGTGTTCGAATATTTCGAACACAAATAATAACTCTGTTCATTCGTGTTCTGTTCGTTTACACTCCTAGAGATATATGTAAAAATTAAAATTTAAATATTACATATGTAAATACCTAAAAAGTGAGTGGTACGCACATAGAGCATCCTTATTTTTATTTCTAAGACCGAATGTTTAAAGTTAGAAAAGGTAGGCCGCCGCGGCAACTAATCTACGACTAGAAAGTTTCCCGCTTTATTGATAGGCTTCTAGAAGACTATAAAGATAATTAAATCGCGAGTGGCTTCAGGTATCCAGAATTTCTATAACAATTAAGATTCCTTCCGGTTTCTTTTTGAAAAAAATTAACCGACAAACATATATATATATATATATTATACTCAAAGATGGTCAGCACAGATCCTTGATGGTCCAAAATAAAAAAAAACTAAGATACCCTTTACTCTTCTCTTTTTAAGCAAGATTAATAATGTAATTTTTTATTTTATCTCTCTTATCTTCTATAAATATGATGTCTATGATATATATTGGAACTCTCTTTTTTTCCTTTCTTGAAACCCTTGTGTTTTATGGAATAAAATGAGTACAAGAACCCGGCAACACCAAATTCATCCCGATGGGGCAAACCTCCTCTTCTTGTCTTCTCTCTTTCTTTCTCTCACTCGTTCAATCTCATTTCCTCATTCTCTATCATTTGGGCACGATCTATTGAACAGATTTGGATTTATCGCAGAGGTATTTTTTTAGTTCCAACATTGATATCCTATTTACAGGATTGGTTGATGTTGAATATATTACATAGTTGGCTACATTTATTCTTTATCAATAATAATAATAATAATAATTCGTGTTAGAAGATTTACAATGATAAAATAATAAATTAATGTCCAAGCGTTGCACAAGGATCCAACACACATAGATAATAGAGAAGTAATAGGAGGAGCCACTATGAATTTTTCGGGAAAACCCCTCAAAAGAGAAAATACCAAGGGGTTTTAACACTTTTGAGGTAATCCACTATGTAATTGTGAGTGCATAAGCTCGTTATTTTACTACATTAAAAAATATGAAATTACAAAAATAATAATGTCCCAGCTTTAATAGCCAAGACTTAGCTACAATAATGTAATTCTCGGTAGGTGTAATAGCCTCAGCATATCACATAAGTTACAGTTTAAGGTCGTAATAGTAGTTGGTCATGTAGGTCATTGTTGGTAGCTTCAAGAGCATAGATTGGCCACAAGAGCTGTAGTGGAGAGTCATAATAGTAGTTGGTCATATAAGCCGTTGTTGGTAGCTTCAAGAGTGTTAGTTGGATACAAAGACAGTATGAAGAGCTATAATAACACTAGTCGGCCATTAAGGCCATAGGTTGAAGTAGTTGTACGTGGCGAGCTATTATAGTATCAGTTTGCCACAAAGATCGTAGCGAAGGGTTGTAATGAAAAAAGTTGGCCACATGGGTCGTAGTAGGGATCTACCCTAACGTCAGTAATCCACAAAAGTTGGAGTTAGGGGTATCAATAATATTTATAGCTCACAGAGGCTGAAGTTGGGAGCTACAATAATGTCTGTAAGCTATAGAGTTGGAGTTTTGAGTTTTAATATAACGTATGCAAGCCACAAAGGCCAGATTTAGGAGCTACAATAATGTCTATAGGCCACAAAGGTTGGGGTTGGGAGCTATGTGAGTTGTCAATAACAAAGTCCATAGTTGTTCACATAAGCCGTAGTGTTGATCTCCAATAGCATCAGCTGGCCTCAGAGGTAGTAGCAAAGGGAGAGCATCGATTGACCACCAGGGCTAGAGCAGAGGATGTGATGACATCATTTTTTACACTGGATTCAAGGTGCATTGTTGCACCCTAATTGGGGTGGGTCGTTATGCCTTATTCGGGGTTCCACGCTACTTTGTGCGATGCTTCCTTACTTTGTCGCATACGTTGTTACTCCCTAAGGTGCATCATTGACGTGGAATAGAGAGCGGGCGATGACTACCAACAACCAATGGTTGATGGTGGTTGACAGTTATAGAGGAAAGAAGAGTTTGTCGGACCTTGTAATGTAAAACAACTCTCAGATTATCCTCCTCTTCCCAATCGACATTTCAGTCTTCCCTATTGGCATCGATTTTTGATATCAAGTATTAGATGCCCATGTGATGTTTTGGGAGTATGCAGCCCTCACGCATGCCCTCCCGGTAGCTCAAGGAATCCATCAAAATATTAACATATGCACTTCGTCTCAGGACTAAGGTTTACCCCATCCTAATTGTGCCTGATAGTGACTATCATTGATCCGTGACGGTTCCCCATTCTAGGGTAAGTTGAAAGATCATTTTGAAGCATGTCTGCTCCAATCCAGTCATTAAGAATTTTTCATGTCATGAAGCTCAATTGGAAAACATCCGGAGCGACAAATGACCCTTATGGGTCTGACGTGGCCATGCCCTAAACCCCTCCCCAGAAGGGTTGAGGGGGCTGACTTCAGTTTGGCCACCATCAAAGCTTGCATGACCAAGCCGCAAGTTAGATCTCACTACATAATTACATTGTAGGACGGTGTGACCACTCAAGGTCTTCCCTCAACTGTGAGAAAGCCATCTTCAGCGTGGTCACATATGAAGGCTATGTGGCCACATTTGTGTCGGTGTTGAAGGTTGGTTTAGATTTAAATATAAATATGCATATATAGGAATTTGGAAAATATATATTCTATTTTAAAAATATGAAATCAAACTGATCTCATATATACAATAGTTTAAAAAATCAAGCACTATGACCTACTGAAAATATGTTAAGAATTTCATGCCTATTTTATATAGATTTTGATGATATTGCACTTTAAAGAAAGATATTTGATGTTTTGTTGCAGGTATGCAAATTTATGGACATTAGAGCGAAAAAATGCAAAAAGGAGCAAATTTGGAGCAAAAAGGACCAAAAATATGAAGATTTGATCTAGGGCGCCGACATCGAGCTTGAAGGCGCCGACGGCGGATTTTTCCCGAGAGTCCAAAACCAAGTATTCTAAAAGCCCAACGATGGCGAGATCGATGCCGCCGATAGCGAGAAAGTCGGTTCTCTCACAAGGTGCATTGAATGTGGACGATTTTTGAAAGGATGCTTGGGTATCTTTTGGAAACTCTTCAATTAATTTAAAAGAAACATATGGAGGCCGAAAGGGGTCCACCACGTGTCCATCAAGCGTCTAAACAGTCTAGTAGTGTGTTTAAAGTGTTTTCATTTTGTTGGTGGTTCCACTAGAGTTTTAGAGAGTGAGTCTATTTAGTGTTATTTGTGAGAAATTCTTCGAGAGATTGTAAGAATGGAAGGAAAGTGAGTGATTTCTTCCTCCTTGCCGCTTCGAAGAAGAATTCAGTGTGCTGTAAAGAAAGAAAGATATTCAGAGGAACATCAAGGAGTTTGCTTAGGGAGGAATTCGAGATAAGTTGTATTTACTAATTTTAGTTTGTATAACTTTGTTTTTATATATGAAATCCAAGTTGTATCGTATATTCTCCATGAAATCTGAGTAGTTTCTCTGTCTTTCTCCTTATTTTGAGATTTTTTGTGAAATGGTGATTTGAATTAGTTGTGTCAAGGAATGTTAAAAAAGTTGTGATAATCTTTACACTTCAAACTTAATTTACTTTTAATCTGGCCAATTGATTAGTTAAAATATGTTGAGTTTAACAACTAAAGTGAAGATTACATCTGAGATTCAGGGAGGTCAAAATCCTTTAAAGTAGGTTGCAAATAAATAGGAAAATATTATTTATCGGGCTAGAATTGGTGATTTTAAAGTGACAGACTAAAATCCTCAATTCGGTCCTATCGTTTTGGTGCTGAAGTGTAGATGTTAGCCCTCAAGCGAGGGGGACGTGGGAGCTCCGAAGTGAGAGCCGGTATCCTCCCAGCATAGCCGCAGATTCAGTAACCAAGCATAGGATTAGTCAATGTTCTTTATGCCTGGACCAAAGGGTAAAGAATAGGTATGCTCCTATTTGGCACAACACAGTTTTAAACTAATTCTAATTATCCATTCACTTAAATTTCTTAACAAAGGAGAAGGATGCTTGCATAAATATTAAACCTCACTTTATTAGTAGAAGTAGTTAATTGTTAGTAGAATTAGTTTGTTAAAATTGCATCTTATTTACCATTGCTTATTAGTGACAGATAGGCAATTTGATTTACAAGTTGTGATTCTGAATTGGTTTCTATAATCCTAGTCCGTAACCTCTGAAGTATCCCTATGGGATCGATATCCAGGACTCCACTAGAGCCCTGTATTACTTGAGCGATACGTATACTTGCGTTGATAAATGTAACTCTGCAATTATTGAATATATTATACCCTTGTTACAATTTTAAGATTAAGCGAAGTACGCGGAGGCCGGCATCAAGTTTTTGGCGCCGTTGCCGGGGATACATAATTAGAGTAACGAACAAAATTAGGATTGTTAGGAAACTTTTTATAGAATTTGCAACTTATTATCGTATTTAGTAAACTATTTTTTCTGTGAACTGATTTCGATTGTATGCGTAAATTTGAAACTGAAATCTTATACCTTAAGATTCAGAATTAGAATACACTATTAGGAGAATTAGAAACCTGAGAAAAGAACCTAAAAATGAACATCAATCTAGACCACAAAGAGATTACGCTAACCCTACATTTGATGAAATTCACTTAACTATCCAAAATCAAGATGTAGCTGTTAATTTATTTGAGCTTAAACCTGCAATTATCCAAATGGTACAAAACAATCAATTTGGCGGAACTTCAAACGAAGATCATAATTTACATCCTGCAAGTTTTTTAGAACTTTATGTTACTTTTAAATATGCCAGAGTGTCTGATGATGCTGTCAGACTCAGATTTTTTCCTTTTTCACTGAGGGACAAGACTAAGGCTTGGTTAAATTCGTTAACACCTGGATCTATTAAAACTTGGGGGGAACTTTCACAAAAATTCTTATCAAAATATTTTCCACCATCTGAGACTGCTAAATTTAGAAACGATATCACATCTTTCAGTCAGTATGAGGGAGAATCAATATATGAATTTTGAGAAAGATTTAAAGATCTTCTTAGAAGATGCCCACATCATGCTTTACTAGATTTGTTAATTATTCAAACTTTTTATAATGGATTAGTAGGATCTCTTAGATCCATCATTGACGCTGCTGGTAGTGGATCACTAATGGCTAAACCTTTTGAAGAAGCTTATGCTTTAATCGAAGAAATGGCTACCAATAATTTTCAATGGCCCGTTGAAAGGGTAAATCCTAAGAAAGTAGCCAGTATTCATCATTCAGATGCTTTAACTATGATAGTTTCTAAAATTGCTGCTCTTTCAAAAAAATAGATCAATACAGAATGAATCGTTCTCAAACACCTCCAGTGTTAGAAGAAAATTTATTAGGACAAATTGTGGATGCTCAATCTTCACATGAAACTTTAAATTTGATAAATAATAGATAAAATAACCCTTATTTAAACTATTATAATCCAGGTTGGAAGAATCATCTAAATTTTAATTGGAATAACCAAGATAATGCTAATCCTGTTAATTCTCAGTGGGGGAATAATCCTATAAACCCATTAGGAAATGTAAACAATCAGGGTAATTCCAATTATAGACCTTCTAATCCACCAGGCTTTTATAATAATTCACAATTTAAGGAAAAGAAGTTATCTATGGAAGAACTAGTTTGAATATGGGAAATCAATTACAAAACTAAAGAGCTGCTATTAAAAACATAGAAAACCAATTAGGGCAAATTGCTACTGCACTTAGCAATAGACCTGTTGGAACTTTACCTAGCAATGTTGAAGTAAATCCTAAAGATCAAGGAAAAGAACAAATCAAGGCAATTCAATTAAGAAGTGGAAAAGAGTTGGAAACAAGGGTTCAAAAAGAAACTGTAGTTGAAAAGGAAAAAGTAGAAACTGAAGGAGAAAATGAAAGTTTATATCCTGATTTTCCTCTGAAACCTATGAAAATTACTATTGAATGACCACCACCACCATTTACTCAAAGACTAAAACAACAAGACAAGGGAAAAAGATTTGCTAAATTTTGAGACATTTTAAAAAAAATGTTAATAAATATTACTTTTGTTGAAGCTTTGGAACAAATGCCTGATTATGTTAAATTTATGAAGTATATACTCAACAAAAAGAGGAAGGTACTAGATCATGAAACTGTTGCACTCAGTGAAGAGTGTAGTGTCATAATTCAGAAAAAGCTTCCTGAAAAACTTAAAGATCCTGGTAGTTTTACTATCCCGTGTGCTATTGGTGAAAAATTTTATGGGCGAGCATTATGTGATTTGGGAGCTAGCATCAATTTGATGCCTCTATCAACTTTTAAAAGGTTAGGAATAGGAGAGATTGCACCAACTTCTGTAACTCTATAGTTAGCTGATCAATTTATTACTCATCCTAAAGGAGTTGTAGAAGATGTTTTGGTTAAGGTTGATAAATTTATCTTTCCTGTGAACTTTGTCATTTGAGATATGGAAGATGATAAGGAAACAGCTATCATTTTAGGAAGACAATTCCTAGCTACAGGAAGAGCCATGATAGATGTTCAAAAAGGAGAGTTGACTATGATAGTAAATGATCAGGAAGTGACATTTAACATCTCAAAGTCAATGAAATATCCTTCAATAGAAAAACATGATGAATGTTTCAGAATGGATATATGTGATTATTTGAAAAAAGAATATTTCAAAGAAAAATTGAAAGAAAAAGAAGCCGTTGAAAAAGAAAATTATGATGAAATTGATAATAAAGAAGCTGATTATATTCAGGAACAATTTGAAACGCTCGATTCAACAGCACCATAAAACGAAATCTTAATTCCATCTATTATAAAACCCCCTGAACTTGAATTAAAGAGCCTTCCAAATCATTTGAAGTATGTATTTTTAGGAGAGTTTTCAACATTACCGATAATCGTATCCTCGTACTTAAATGAAATTCAAGAACAAAAATTAATGGATACATTAAAAAAGTACAAAAAGGCTTTTGGTTGGACTCTAGCTGATATAAAGGGAATTAGTCCTTCGATTTATATGCACAGAATTTTATTAAATGATGAACATAAAACAAGAATTGATCCACAAAGGAGACTGAATCCTATTATGAAAGAAGTTGTTAAAAAAGAGATTTTAAAATGGTTAGATGCTGGAATTATATATGCTATTTCAGATAGTACTTGAGTAAGCTCAATTCATTGTGTTCCTAAGAAAGAAAGAGTAACTGTTGAAGCAAATGAGAATAATGAATTAATACCTATCAGGCAAGTTACTGGATTGTGTATTTGTATTGACTATAGAAAATTAAATGCTGCCACCAGAAAAGATCATTTTCCTCTTCCTTTTCTAGATCAAATGTTGGATAGGCTTGTTGGACACAAGTACTATTACTTTCTGGATGGATATACCGGTTATCACCAAATTCTTATTGCTCATAAGGTTCAAGAGAAAACTACATTTACTAGTCCTTATGAAACTTTTGCTTTTCAAAGAATGCCTTTCAGATTATGTAATGCACCTGCGACATTCTAGAGATGTATGATGTCTATAATTAGTAAGTTAATTAATGAAGGAATATAAGTATTTATGGATGATTTCTCTATATTTGGAACATCATTTGACGCATGCTTAAATAATCTTGAAAAAGTTTTGGACTTATGTGAAAGAGCTAATTTAGTTCTAAATTGGGAGAAATATCAATTTATGGTTGCAGGAGGAATTGTATTAGGGCATAAAATTTTGGAAAATGGCATGGAAGTAGACCCTGCAAAAATTCAAGTTATAACTAAACTACCACCTCCTACTATAGTGAGAGTGGTAAGAAGTTTTCTTGGACATGCTGGTTTTTATATGCGTTTTATTAAAGATTTTTCAAAAATTACCAAACCTCTATGCCAACTTTTAGAAAAGGACAAGAAATTTGAATTTACTGAAGACTGTTTGAATGCCTTTGAGTTATTAAAGGAAAAACTAATCACGACACCTATAATAGTTTCACCTGACTGGAAGAAACCATTTGAATTAATGTGTGATGCTAGTGATTATGCTGTTGGAGTTGTTCTAGGACAAAGATATGACAAAATTTTTAAAGTTATATACTATGCTAATAGAACTCTTAACGATGTTCAAATTAACTATACGGTTACTGAAAAAGAGTTACTGGCTATTGTATATGTTTTTGACAAATTCAGATCTTATTTAATTGGAACTAAATGTATAGTACATACTAATCACTCTGCTACTAAATATCTGATGCAAAAGAAGGATACTAAACCAAGATTAATCAGATGGGTACTTTTGATGCAAGAATTCAATTTTGTGGTAATTGATAGAAAGGGAACTGATAATCAAATTGCTGATCATTTTTTGAGACTAGAATATCACAAATTATCTGACATCGACAATGAAATTACAGACAGTTTCCCTGATGAAAAACTTTATAATATTAATGAGTGGAAAATACCTTGGTATGTTGATATAATTAATTATATAGTAAGTGATATTTTACCACCTATGCTAACACTGTAGCAACGAGAAAAATTCATTCATGATGCAAAAGCATATTTTTGGGATGTACCATATTTATATAAGCAATGTAACGATCTTATTATTAGGAGATGTGTGCCTTATGAAGAATCTGAACTGATTATTCAAAAATGTCATGATTCTGAATTTGGAGGACATTTTGCTGTTGACAAAACTGTGCATAAAATTTTGCAAGCTGGATTTTGTTGGCCTACACTCTTTAAAGATGTTTACAGATATATCAAAACTTGTGATAGATGCCAACGAGTAGGTAATATATCTAGAAGAAATATAATGCCTCTGAATTTCATGTTAGAAGTTGAGTTTTTTTATGTTTCTGGATTAGATTTCATGGGACCATTTATTCCTTCATTTGGAAACTTATATATTTTGATTACAGTTGATTATGTATCAAAGTGGATTGAAACACAAGCTTTACCTCGTTGTGATGCTAAAAGTGTTTCAAGATTCTTAATGAAAAATATTTTTATAAGATACGATATACTGAGAATGTTTATCACTGACGGAGGATCCCATTTTAGGAATAAATATATTCAGAGATTGGTAGAAAAGTTTAATATTATTCATAGAATCTCTACTGCTTATCATCCTCAGACCAGTGAATTAGCTGAAGTTTCTAATCGAGAGATTAAACGAATTATAGAAAAGACTGTAAATCCTAGTAGATTAGATTGGTCTGCAAGATTATATACTACATTATGGGCATACAAAATTGCTTATAAAACTCCTATTGGAGTGACTCCTTACAGACTCATTTTTGGAAAGACTTGTCACTTACCAGTAAAATTAGAGCATAAAACATATTGTGCGATTAAAGAATTCAATTATAATTTGAAAAATGCTAGTGAGAAGAGATTGTTACAAATGAATGAATTAGAAGAATTAAGAAATGAATCTTATGATAACGACAAAATCTATAAGGAAAAATTGAAGTTAAGACATGATCGGAAGATTAACCAAAAGAACTTTGAACTAGGACAAAAAATTTTGCTTTACAATACAAGGCTGAAGTTATTTCCTAGGAAATTGAAGTCTCGTTGGTTAGGACTCTTTATTGTGACTCAGGTTTATACTTACGGAGCTGTTGAAATTGAAGATCCAAAGACTAAGAATAGATTTAAAGTAAATGGACATAGATTAAAACCATATTTTGAGGGTAAAAGACCAAATTTTAAAGAGGTTTTAATGCTCAGTCAACCTGAATAACACCTGAATATGTCGGGCTGATGATGTTAAACCAAGCGCTTTATGGGAGGCAACCCATAGTTATCTTTATTTTTTGTGTGTTTGTTTGAATTTATTTTTAGTTTTTGGTTGTATTGAATTCTACTACTCGTATTTACCCTTTGATCATCATAGAATTTGGAACCATAGAGAAAATTTGGAACGTATTCAGACCACGACATTTTTGTGCAAATTTTTCCTTGGGCACCGACGGCGCGATCGACGCCGCCGACGATGGGTTTTTCCCGAGAGCCCTAAAATTTAATTGCACAAAGCTCGACGACGGCGCCATCGAGGCCGCCGACAGCGAGATCGGCGAATGGACAGTTTTTTGAGTTTAAAATGGCAGTTTTAGGCAAATTCATTCCCTATACACTTCTATAGACGGTTCCAAAACTCTCCATTTCTAAAAAAAGAATGGAAACTCCCTTGAATTCTTCTCTAATGGCTTCCAATTCAGTAGATTATCCTAGATTTCGAGTGTTCAACCGGAGAAAGTTCGTCAGTGCCGAAGCACAACGACTCTTCAACAAGGTGTTGTCAAAGAGGAGGCTAATTAAAAAAAAGAGGTTTTGTGAGTCGAGGATTAAGCAATCCTTCGAGTGTGATTGAAAGAATGATTGTACAGTGACGATGGGAAGTATTTTACTACACTACTGCCGCAGTAGTCGTTCCCGTAGTGAAGGAGTTTTATGCCAATTTGCATGGAATCAACCAAGGAAGCGTCTATGTGCGAGGTAGGTGGATAACGTTTAATTCTGGACATATTAATGAATTATATATGCTTGAGAACGTTCTTGTCTGCCATTATTCTAATTTCTTCCCAACGAGAAATCTGATGAATGAAATCTACCAATATTTGATGGACGAAACTGAAGACTGGGAAGTTAGAGAAAACGGGTATGTTAGTTTTTCTGCTACACTTTTAAATCCCGTATCAAAAAATTGGCACTTTTTCATTTTTGTGAAGTTATTACCGACGATGAAGGTTGGTAATGTTACCAAAGAAAGTGCTATATTGAATTACTGCATTCGAATGGGATGGCCAATTAATATTGGATCAATAATTGTGAAGTCTGTTATGGGCCTGATCGTTCATGGATCATCTCAGGGGCTTGGACATCCTTCAACAATTTTCTCATTATGTAGTTTGTTTCAGGTTCCATACGAGATTTCGGAAAATGTACTAATACCTTGGAAACCTTTAGACCTAACCAGGATGTTCCCAACAAATGAAGAGGAGAATGAGATGGGTGCTATTATGGATCAATCATCGCAGAACTCAATTCCTATTCGACCTCTAGTAGCGGACAAGACGATGACGATCTTGTACAAAATCAAGAAACTGGAGAATGAGGTACAAAATTTAACTAGTACAATTAACAATATCTCTGATTTCTTTGATCACCTTGATTGGAGAATGAAAGAACATTTTGATCATACTGGACATTTCGAAGTAAGTTTGATACGATTAATGAGAAAGATGGGGTGGATAGAAGTAGATTCAACTGAAGATTTCCCATTCCAACCCTTCTATAATCTGTATGTGCATACTCAAGCGATGAGTGATATCAGAGGAGAAACTAGCACTGAATCAGAGTAGTAATAAAATTGCTTTACTTTGTATATTTTCTTTATTTTATGTTTGACTTTATTTTGAACTATATATGTGTGTTTGCTTTCTATATTTTCTTTTTGATCTCAGTATAGTTGAGATTAGGTTTGAAATGCTTATTTTCAGCGTTTAGAGTGTTGTGGCTTGGATTGCGACACTGATTTGATGAATTTAGGTTGAGAAAATACCTATTTATGTGTGTTATGTAATGTGTATTGTAACACTTGGATTTTATATATAGTTGTAATATTTTGTGTTGTGAATGTTCATTTGTGTTAATACATCACTTATTCACTTAAAATTTATGTTTAAAATGATCGAACGGATGTAGACGAGACTTGAAATTGATCGAAATTGCAAAAATTTGAAAAATGATCAAAATTTAAGAATCTCGCCGACGGCGCGCTCGAGACCGCCGATGCGTGTTTTTCCCGATACTATGGAAATTTAATCCTATTGAGCTCACCGACAGTGCGAACAACCCCGCCGACGGCGAGATCCCAAAAAAATACTTTTTAACCGCTATTTTGACCAGTCAACCGTCACTATTCATCGTCTTCTTCCCTAATTTACCAAAAATTTCGACCTAGGGCTTGAGAGACCTTGGATTTGGGGCAATTTCAATGCATTTTGACACCAAATTTGATCATCACTTGGTAAGAGCTTCCCTCCTATGTAAATTTTTTTTATTTTCACCATAAATTTCTTCTACATTTAAGAATTCCGAGAAAATTAAAAATGTGGAAAAAAGACTTAGAAGAAATTCATGGAACTTTATTTAGACTCTTAAAGTTACCTTTGGAAGCTGTTTTATCATTATTTTGGAGTTTAGTTTAGATTTTTGTGAATTTGATAGATCGAAAATGGGTCCATGGCAAAAGAGGCGACTGGAGTTTGATGAGGCTCGATTTATTAATGCAAAGGCCCAATAAGGTATACTTTAATCTTCCAAGGAAAGAAGTGTATTCAAGATCAAGTTTTTGATAATCCTGGAGGAGAGTTAGAATGAGTTATCAGAGATTGAAATTAGGAGAAATTTCGATACACTACAAATAAAGCTGTTGTAGAAGTTGTAAAAGAGTTCTATTCCAATCTGACTCAGCTTGAAGACGAGCCTGTCAAAGTAAAAGGTTTTTCTATCGATTTTAATGCTGCCCGCATTAATTCCTTTTACGAACTTCACAATTATTATTCTAGTGAGTATGAAACATTTGGAACTATGGAAGGTCCGTTAGACGATGTCATTGACATTCTCACTGATGTGAAAGGGACTTGGAAAATTAAACAGCGTGAACATATAAACTTCTCTCTTTCCATGATGAATTCCACAGCTAAAGCATGACATTATTTCATTTTTTCTACTTTGCTACCTACCTACCATCATAGTAAAGTTTCGAGATAGAGCAGTTTTGAATTTCTGTATTCAGGACAATAGAAGTATAAATGTGGGTAATATAATTTATAATAATATTTTGGCCATGACAAAGAGTGAATCAAGTGGAGGATTAGGACATCTTGGCCTCATTTATGCACTTTGCCAATTATCTAGAGTGGAGGCTAGAGATAATGAAGAATGTGTGTACCCTATGAAACTCATTAGTAAAGCTAATTTGAAGACTTACTAATCCCATAAGGAATGGAGATCTGGGAGTAGAAGTAAGACACCTTCTACCAGTAGAGATATTCCCTCTACTAGTTATGACCCTCCTGCATCTAGCTCCCCTACTCTATATGATTTGATGAATTTGATGACCCTGCAGCGGAAAAGTTTTGAAAAGTTAGATGAAAGACTGGAAAGAATAGATCAAAGAATTGAAGGATTAAAGCGAAGACACGATCATGATAGTGAGTATCTTCAACGACACTCTGATTTTGAGATTGCTTATTATGATGCTCAGGCTAGACACTACAGAGGAGAGCCTAATGTTATTTTTCCTGAATGCCCCCATTATACTTATTATCATCCCAATCCACCTGCTGACCAGAGAGATGAAGACTTAGTATGGGATTTTGATGTCTGACCTTGGAATTTGTGATTGTGATGTATGTGTGTTTTGTTATAGTACTTTTATTTTATTGTTTGTATTCTGTGCACTGTATTATTTTCTGAGATATGTATTTTGTTTGTAGTTTTTATTTCATTTCCGGATGATTGTTATGGATTGTAATTGTAATTGTAATTGTGAACTTTAAGTTAAATATAGTAGACTGTGTGTTATTGTGTTGTGAAATGCAAATGTTACTTGTTATTGTATTGTGTAGTATAATAGTTGTTGTTAAATGTTTTGTTTTATGTACTTATTTCAAAATTTCATTACCCCAGCAAATTCTCTAATTTGTTATATGTGTAGAAAAGTTCCTAATGTTACAGGCTAGTTGAAGTTAAATAATTTTCAAGAAGAACGTGCAAAACTTCAGAAAGAAAAAAATGCCTAAAGTGCAAAGGTATGATTTATATTCAAAATTTTTCTTTCCACTTGTATTATTTCTATTATTGAAAACTTTAAGTTTGGGGGGGGGGGAGAAAAATATTAACTCTTATGTGTTCTCAATTAAAATATTTTCAAAATTTATAAATATGATTGTTGTGATAAAATTTGATTCAGTTAACTATATTTAGATTTTATTTAAATATTGTAGAAGATTCAAGGAAATATTTTTGGTAATGAAAATTAATTTTGTAAGTTAAGATATTTAGTATAAAGGGATAATACTATAGTTAACTATTTAAAGTAAAGAAAACTATATTTTGAAATATTAAGAATCTTAGGAATTTAGTTGAGAAAGAAAAGATTGGGGCTCAATGATGTCAAGACTATGAATTACATATAAGGTAAATAAATGCTTTAAGTTTCAAATTTAGGAAAAGAAGAGTGAAGTTCAAAATTATTAATAGGCTATCCAGATATAGTAATCCTCACTTGAAAAAGAAAAAAATAAAGAAAGGATTGAAATGCAATCCAAAAAGAAAAGAAAAGAAAATAAAAAAAAGTGAGGAGAAGCTTGAGGAGATGCCTTATAAAAAATTGGCTTCACTTGGATTAACCTAAAGGGAAAACTAAATACATTTCTGAACTTATATTGATGAAATAGTATTTTTACTAGTAGAGTTCTCATGAATTTTCTATCTTCTGAATATTCTAAGTGAATTGATATTGCAACATATAGTTATTCTTGAAATGAATAGAAGACTAGAACTCTTAGACTTGATGACTAAATAGGCTTCATTCTACAGTATTAATCTAATTACTTGAAAATCTTTTGAAGAAATCTTACTATGATATTTATTTAAATTAAAATTATAGTATTTCTGAATCAAAACTTTACCACAATGAATCATAACTTTTATGTAGTACTAAAAATTACTTGAGGACAAGTAATAGTTAAGTTAGGGGGATTTTGACATATTGAAAGTATGTTAAGAATTTCATGCCTATTTTATATAGATTTTGATGATATTGCACTTTAAAGAAGGTATTTTTGATGTTTTGTTACACGTATGCAAATTTATGGACATTGGAGCGAAAAAATGTAAAAAGGAGCGAATTTGGAGCAAAAAAGACCAAAATATGAAGATTTGATCTAGGGCGCCGATGGCGAGCTCGAAGGCGCCGATGGCGGATTTTTCCCGAGAGTTCAGAAATAACAAGGGAGGTCGCCGACGACGAGATTGAGGCCACCGACAGCGGGCCTTAAGAGAGATTGTCCAAAGCTAAGTATTCTAAAAGCCCGCCGACGGCGAGATCGAGGCCGCTAACGGCGAGAAAGTCAGTTCTCTCACAATGTGCATTGAATGTGGATGATTTTTGAAAGGATGCTTAGGTATCTCTTGGAAACTCTTCAATTACTTTGAAAGAAACATTTGGAGGCCTAAAAAAGGGTCCACCATGTGTCCATTAAGCGTCTAAAGAGTCTAGTAGTGTGTTTAAAGTGCTTTCATTTTGTTGGTGGTTCCACTAGAGTTTTAGAGAGTGAGTCTATTTAGTGTTATTTGTGAGGAATTCTTCGAGAGATTGTAAGAGTGGAAGGAAAGTGAGAGATTTCTTCCTCCTTGCCGCTTCGAAGAAGAATTCAGTGTGCTGTAAAGAAAGGAAGATATTCAGAGGAACTTCAAGGAGTTTGCTTGGGGAGGAATTTGAGATATTTTGTATTTACTTATTTTAGTTTGTATAACTTTATTTTTATATATGAAATTCAAGTTTTATCGTATATTCTCCATGAAATCTGAGTAGTTTCTCTGTCTTTCTCCTTGTTTTGAGATTTTTTTTGAAATAGTGATTTCAATTAGTTGTGCCATGGAATGTTAAAAAAGTTGTGATAATCTTTATACTTCAAACTTAATTTACTTTCAATCTGGCCAATTGATTAGTTAACATATGTTGAGTTTAACAACTAAAATGAAGATTACATCTGAGATTCAGGGAGGTCAAAGTCCTTGAAAGTAATGTGCAAATAAATAGGGAAATATTATTTATCGGGCGTAGAATTGGTGATTTTAGAGTGACAGACTAAAATCCTCAATTCGGTCTTATCGTTTTGGCGCTGAAGTGTAGATGTTAGCCCTCAAGCGAGGGGAACGTGGGAGCTCCGAAGTGAGAGCCGGTATCCTCCCAGCCTAGCCGCAGATTCAGTAACCAAGCATAGGATTAGTCAATGTTCTTTATGTCTGGACTAAAGGGTAAAGAATATGTATGCTCCTATTTGACACAACACAGTTTTAAACTAATTCTAATTATCCATTCACTTAAATTTCTTAACAAAGGAGAAGGATGCTTGCATAAATATTAAACCTCACTTTATTAATAGAAGTAGTTAATTGTTAGTAGAATTAGTTTGTTAAAATTGCATCTTATTTACGATTGCTTATTAGTGACAGATAGGCAATTTGATTTACAAGTTGTGATTCTGAATTGGTTTCTATAATCCTAGTCCATAACCTCTGAAGTATCCCTGTGGGATCGATATCCAGGACTCAACTAGAGCCCTGTATTACTTGAGCGATACGTATACTTGTGTTGATAAAGGTAACTTTGCAATTATTGAATATATTATATACTTGTTACAATTTTAATATTAAGCGAAGTACGCGGAGGCCGGTTTACACTACACCAAAAGTCATGTCTCTATCCCGAAGAATGGATACATTGTTTGGTGGTGAGGCTTGATCAAATAAACCAAAGAATTCATGACATTCGTTTGGTCTACGTACCATTTATGTTGACCGATAACTTCCCCTATATAATACAAAAGAATTAGATAGGATTTATATTAATCTAGGGTCTTTAAGTTTCCTATAAGGGCAAGACCCTATAGTTAATTACATCTTAGATAACCAAAGTCACCTAAGAAAACTGTTGATATAAAACAAAAAATATTGTATTCATGACTCCTAAAAGTTAGGATCTTCAAGAAAATGTGGTAGTAGGAAATTCAATAAATGAGTGGCTCAAGTTTCAAAACAGTTATTGTAGGAGTCCAAAGGAAAAAAAAGACTAAGGGAAGACATAAATCCAAGAAAAACTCGGTGTTTTCCCAAACTATCCTATAGTTTGGCTCCAATTTGAGATAATTATTTAATGTTCAATCTTGCCAATTTTATTATTTAGGACTTGCATTCACTAAGGTGCAAAGGCCTAAAGAGATAAGGTGAGGGTTTATGTTGCAGTAAGAAAACTACCTTGAAAACCTATGGCTTGTTGTTTATTTCTAAGGAGTTTTGTTGTTGAAGATGGCCGCCCTGCCCACTATGCATGCTCGAAGCTTCTCTTCGTAGCAGGTTTAGTTTTAGAAGTGTCAAATTAAAGAGATTGAAGGAAGCAACATGTTTTAGAAAAGACTTAAATTGAGATGTCTTAATGTCTTATTAGGGGAATGTTTAAGTTGATTATGACAACACTGATTAGGATCCCACGGTTCCTTCATTCCGGGACCACCATTTTATTCGTATTCACTTAGTCCAGATGAATTTACTAAACTCAACTTAATGAGTTTTGTACTTTCATTTAGACAGTGGGAAAGCTCGTTAGCAGCTGTAGGTTGCCTCCTCCGAGGTATTCCCGATCATCCAAAGAGACGTTTTAATTTAGTTTCACTTGCGATTTTGTTTTGTTTGTGATTAAATTTTGAGTTGTTTTATATTTTGGTTGTTGTGGCGGTGAATTTTATATGGTTTTGTTTTAATTTTGATTTTTGGTTTTGGTTTCTGTTTCAGTTTTGTGGCCATCCTAAAAGTTCTAATTTTCATTCAGGGTGACATTGTAGTTTAACATGCAAGCATGTAAGCAAGAAAATTAAAGTAAAGGAAGTACAAAAAAGAAGGTACTATAAACATATAAAAGTGTATCTATCGAATCTTGTCGTTCCTCCACTTGAAAATTTAGTATCCTTTGCAATAAAAATTTATAATTTGCAGGAAGGTAAAGCCTATGGATAGGTTTGTCATGGGCCTACTAAGTCCTATGTCATAAACTTAGTGGGTTCTACTTAATCACTAGAGGGATGATTTTTCTTTAATAAGTATGATAAGTTCAGTTGTCCTGCAAGATGTCCAGAAGACTTGTGAAAAAATCTAGTGAATACCTAGCTATTTCACAACCCTTTTGAACTTTCTTGAGTTCATTTTGAATTTATCATACTCATTAAATGACTCATCCATTTCATACCCTAACGCTCAATGAACATTGATATTTTAATCATATTAAAAGTGGGGTAACTTTCACTTGATATTTTATTTATGAATTATATGAGTAAAGGCCTCTAAGGGCAAAATGATTTATTAAGAATTTTTGCTGATTTACTTTTAAAGCTGGGCTTGTAATGTTTCAAAAGGTGTTTGATATTAGTTGAGTTTTCTTTTCTAAACCTCATTAGTCAATTTTTAATTAAGTCTGGTTCACTACTAAGCCCTTAAGACTTTAGTGGGTATATTTATATTTAAAAAAAAGAAGTTAAATTGACTTTTATGATTATGATCAAAATATTTAATTATCATTAAACCACTATTTAGGGCTTTTAGATTATTAAATATCATCTTCTAAAGACGAAACCCCTAACTTATGACCATTTGATTTTTATTATCTTCCAAATTAATATAATTTAAAGAAATTACAAATTTATCTTTTAATATGACAAAAGTGAGATTGGTTTCTACGATTTGTCCCTTTATGTTTCATTCATTCAATCATGTTAATTAAGATCATTCATTGCACATTTCTCACTTTAATTAAGCCTAAATATTAATTAAGGCTAAATTCTTCAAAATTACAAAGTTTTTCCCTAAGGCCTTAATACTTCATAACTAATCAAATTTAATCCAAATGACTCTGAAATTTTTATGGTACCCTACCCATGGGTCAATTAAAACATTAGAGGAGATAATGTGATTTTAAATTTTTTTTAAATTTATGTAATTATTTTGATAAAAAAATTAGGATTTTCAAGGATAATTTTATAACTTAATCAAAACACAATATTTATTTTTAAAAAAATTACTGGAGGTTCACCTAGACCAGGGGGCCACTTAAACCAAATTTCATGATTTTTTTTATTTTAATTTAACTATTATAATTATTTTAAGTTTTGGAGTATTAATTAAATATAAAATATTAATTAATTTGAAAATTATGTTTTATATTTTTTATTAAATCTCTCTAAGGTCAGGGGACCCAAAGAAACAACTTTCATATTTTTGTGATTTATATTTCAATTATTAGAATTACTTTAGTGAGAAATTAGGGAAAATTTATTTTTAAGCTTTAGAAATTATTTTAACCCTTTAAAATTTAATATCTTTACTTAGAGGGTTAGGAAAATTATTCCAATTATTCCTAAGTGATTATGAGGCAATTTAGAACATTTCCATCAATTTTATTAATTTTATGATTTTTATGAATTTTTAATTATTTAAATATTTAAAATAATCTTAAAAATGAAAATTTTACTTTAATGCAAATTTTATTTTTCACATGTTCCTCTGATCACAGAGAACTCCCAAAACCAATTTGGTAAGTATTTTAATTATTAGAATTATTTTAATGCAAAAAATGATATTTAACTTAGAAAATTCATTTAATAGCCAAATCAATTCCAAATATCTTCAAAATTTTTATGGGAGTTCCTCTGGTCACAAGCCATAGTGGGGAGCAAAAATCAAGTAATTTACACTTATATTTAGTCCAAATTAATTTCCTTTTAGTTTTAAGGTTTAATGACAATTAGGCTTATATTTGATGATTTAAACCAAGTTGTATTTTTCCTATGGTCCTCTAGTCACAAGTAACCTACCAAAATATTTTTATATTTTTCTGATAAGTATTTTAATTTTTATAACTATGTTATTAAAAAAGACACAATAACCTTGAAAAATAGGAATCTCTTTATAGAGATCTCTCCTGACATTGGAAAAATCTGGAAAGATCCCCCACGATAGAGAAATCAAAAGCCCTAGATTTCAAGCAATGGTGAAATGTTCATGCAAATGGAGAATTAAAATACTCAATATAATATTTAATTAATTAAAAAATAAAATATACATCAAATAAACTTGAAACCATTTCCACATTGTTTTCCTCTGTCACTAAGCTAGAGGATATTTTTATTTTCTTTTTGATTTTTCTACAGCAAGTTATGGATTTTTAAATGTCCACTGATTTAATTAATTCATTTTAATCCTATTTTTCTACTTATTCGACGCGTCACCACCTCATCCTTAACAGATGCGAAGCGCTACGCATCGTCTCCCCATTCGGCGCCTCCATCTGACTCAGCTCCGCGCTTTACGCACTAAGGGTTCATCTAGTGCCATCCTAGCCATCCATTTGATAATTGCGCGATCCAACGGCTCCTGATCATCGTTTTCACCTGGTGTGCACAGAGAATCATTCACACTCTAGACCTAATATCTCGCTCGATACTCAACAAAATCGCTTCGGGTTTGATCCCAGAGCTTCATCTAAGCTAGACAAACCTATATATACAACTTATATGATATGAAATAAAGTAAACATGCATGGAGAATGAAGAATAGCTTGGGATAGGGAGAGAGTTCAATACCTTTTTCTGAGAGGGGAGGCCTCAATTAGATAGTTGTAGCAGCTTAGATTGGACCCAACGAGCCTCCAGATGAAGCCTCTTGCTCTAGTGAAGTGTATGGACCCAGGTTTAATCATACTCGAATTTGGGTGTTGATCAAAGTCTAGTATGGGGGCTCTCTGTGATGGGGCTTTGATGGGGGAACTTCTTCTCCTATTCTGGTGCTGGTGTAGAGCAAGTTGGTTTGGGGTTTTAGGCAGTGGGGAGATGCAATTGAAATTGTCTTGGTTTCGACTGAAATTTCAGTGGGGAAATTGTCTCAAGGCAAAGAGCTTGGGTGGTCAGAGACAATGGGCTTGAGTTCAGGGAGGTCTAGTTGAGCTCTGGTGAGGTTTTTGGCAGGGTTTCCTTAAGAAATTTTTAGCATCGCCATTTGGCCGTTAAGGATGGCTTTTATAGCCATGGCTGCTTGGTGGAGCTTAGGGCTTGTTGGTGGGTGGAATTGTCTGCTTAGGTGGAAGGCATATCAGCTCCAGTGAGCAACCAGAGCTTGACACACTGGATGAGTCAATTGGGTTGAGCTTGGCTTGGGGTGACTCTCGGTTTGGGTTCCTCCGGTGACTAGACCGGTCGACCAAGCCAGAGGAGGTGTTCAGAAGTCAGGTGAGCTAGAGGCCAGGCCATCATAGTGATAAACTTAAGTGGCTAAGTGTTTATTGCAAATCTCCTTAGGTTTATCCATTTAAAGAAGGGGATCCCCTAAGTTGGGGGACCCTTGGTCCATGGCTCCACTAGAGTGGGCTAGGTGGATCTAGCGCAGTCCCTAGGGTCAACTTGGTGGCTGTGGAGGGGTTGGTTTGATCCATTTGGCTAGGTTTGGTCAACTTAGCTCATGGGTTCAATTTTGGTTTACGTGGGCTCAAGCTGGGCTAAGTTGGGTTCAAACTTGGATTAGGCCCAATTGATTGTTCAAATTGGTGTAAATAATTGTCATAAGACTTTTGGAAAAGATTTGGAGTGATTTTGAAGTGGATTTAGAAAAATTTGGGTATTTGGTTAATTTTGGGACATTTGTGTTAACTTGGGTTTGGGTTAGGCTAGAGTTGGGCTAAAGGTCAATTGATGGTTCCAAAAGGTCTATAAGGATGACATAAAGAGTTCTCAACATAAATTTGGTGTCAATTTTGGGATTAGGGCATTCAATTTGATGGATTTTGGATATGTGATGAATTTGGGGTAAATTTGGGAATTTTGGATTTGGTTGGACTTGGGTGAGGTTTAGTCTCAAATTGGGGGCAATTGATGGTTCAATTTAGTGTAGGGGAATGTCACGAAGAGTTTAAAATTCAAAAATGGGGAAATTGATTGACATGAGGTTTAATTTGGGGAGATTTGGTCATATGTCAAAATTGGGGCTTTTTGGTTTGAATTCAAATTGGAAATGTGGGTCAAATTGGGCTTGAAATTGGTTTCAATTGGGATTGGGGATGTTGAATTAAAGTTTGGAGTTGGAATTAAGGAGAATTGAAGTCAATTTGGTGGACATTGGGGGTAATTTGGGCATTTTGGGCCTAAAGGGGCAATTTGGGGCTTTTGGCTAAATTAGGCGAATTTGGTCAAATTGGGTCAATTTAGTGGTTCAAAATTGAAATTGAAAATATTTGGAGGGTTTTGGGATTTTTAGGAATTTTTGTAATTTTTGGGCTTAGAGTGGCATTTTGGTCATTTTATATATTTTGGGGGTATTTTGGGAATTTTGATAAATTTGAGGTGTTTTTGGTATTTTAAGTGGTGAGAAATGTTTTGAGATAGATTTTGAGTGATTTTTGTTATTTTGGTTGATTTTAGAAATTTTGGGCAAATTTTGGGTTTTAGGGGTAATTTGTTCATTTGGTAGAGTTTAGGTGCAAAGGGGTCAAAAGTTTGGATTTTTGGTAAAATTGGGGTTGAAAGGAATTGGTAATCCATTTTGGCCATGGAACAAGGGAATTCCCCGTTTGGACTCTCGATGTACTGGTACTAACCAAACCCTAGCCTGTGGCTAAGAGCCTGAGGAAACCACCCACATGAGTTTCCAGAAGAGTAGGGGATCAAGTGTAAGGAAACTTGGCTTAGGGTTGTGAGGTTGTGTGTGAGAGTGTAATGTGCAAGTGTGTGTGTGTGTGAGCCTCACCCAGACCACCCAGAGTAAGTCCTAAGGCTTGACCATCCTATAGGGAACTCCTCTTGAGCTTCCTAATGCTTGGTCTCATCCTCCTAAGCGTTTAGATGTTAGACTTTAAGCATTTGAAAACTTCAAGTGACACAAAGAAGTATTTTGATTTTTTATGGGGTAATAGTTCCATTGCTAGTCTTGTAAGAGAGTCACCAAGAAAGTTCTATAGCTATACTCTAGGCTATTCTAAATAGAGACTAAACCTCAACAAAAGTGAGGTCAACAATTTGAAGGCAGCGTGACCACACAACAAGTCAGAGCCTGCAGTGTAATTACACCGTGCTACAGTGTGACCACGCTGGGTTTTCCCTCAACTACGTGAAAGCCACAATTAGCTTGGTCATGCCTGAAGCCAGTCTAGCCACACTGCAAAAAAGTAAGTCTGGCGTAATTATGCTAGGGAGTTGGTGTGACCACGCAAACCAAATGGGAAGAATGGCGACCACGCCAGCCAGCTAAGGTTTCAAAATTTGGTCTGATGTCCCTAGGGAAGCGTGCAAACTAGAGCTAAATTTACAGGCTCTTCCTAGACTTGTGGAGATCTCTTTAGGCTTGTAAAAAAAGCTAATGGAGCAACCGCTTTTGGCTTGTCATAAACGCCCTTCATTAGGCATTTTTAGCCTAATTAAGGTGCACTTTTGGGATATCATGGGGCAAGTTAGTTTAACCTCACCTCTCCACTTCATTATCCTCTATGAACTCTCATTCTCCACTCATTTTCAGGCTTGGGCTGTTGGTGAGAGCTTGAAAGTGTTAGAGGGAGAAATCCATCTACCTCCTCAAGGAGGTTAGAGTTTTTCTTGGACTTCAAAGCTTGAAGCAAGGAAAAAGGTGGAGGATTCTGCATCTTCCTCAAAGAGAAGAAAAGAGGGTTGTCATCTTCCATCTTCTTCTTCTTAAACTTTCTTCTCCTTCTTCGACGACTTCTTCCATCTCCGGCAAAATTTCCCGGAAGTACAACTAGGAGAGCTTCATCCTAGTCTGAGGGAAGAAGGACCTCAACGAGCTTATGGTCTCTCCGGCAAGAAGAGCATCATTCTATGTTAGAGAAAGAGAATTCCTATGAAATTTTTTGACACTCTCTCCAGCGAGGAAAGCTTCCTCATTACTTTTTGGGAATGATTTGGTTGGGCTTCCCTCCTACTGTTAGGAGAGCTTCATCCGGAACACCAGCTTGGGACCTCAATCAATCACTACGACAGTGAGATTCGCTAAAGCTCTTTGCATTTTCTTTCTTAGCCAACCCTAGGATATTTGTAGATAATGCTAGTTTTATGTTTTTAGTTTCCTAGAGAATGACCTATGTTAGGAAGCATATTCATGGCCAAATCCTTTTTGAATCCAAGTAACTTTCTGTTATAAACCCTAGATCAAAATTTTAGTGGGTTGGAATCTGAATTCTCCATGGCTTTCACACTTCCAAATTTCTTTATAAGGGTCATAATAGTTGGATCTTGAATAATGGGAAAAGCTTTGTAGCTAGCCCACTTTACAATATCGTGGGGTTGCAGGATGAAAATAACTTTGTAGCTAGTTCATCCTACAAATAGTGAATGACTTCTCCTATGATAAATCAAAGGATGAAGTTCTCCACGTTCCTTATCAAAGTTAGAGGCGGCTATACCACTTATCCAAAAGCTAAAACTCTAGTTACCCATGTGAGAGTGTTAGTTGAGTATGGCTCACTATTGATTGTGATCAATTTAACCATATCATGTTGTACGTCATGTTGGGTGTGTATTGCATCTTACACATTTATTGTATGTTTGTATGCTCATGGGTTTGGTTTCCCACACAAGTCAGGTTTTACCGACCACTTGGCATCGTCTGATTCAATTGATCATTCGTCACTGGATGGTTCAATTAATCTAATGGAACCAATCAACCCAGCCATACACCTCTTGATTAGCTAGTTATGTGTATGTTTTGTATGTTGTCTTGTAGTGGGTTTGGTAGACCACGCTAGGTAAATTAACTAGCTTGTCATCCCAGCCTTATGCTTATTGATCGATAAACTACGTGTGATTTATATGTTGTATTCCACATATTGAACTTTACCTCGGTCGATCGCCATGGCCTGTTCAGCATTACACTTAGGTCCGACCTACCACTCTAGTCCGGGAGACTGACCACTTCGGTTTGACCGGCCGCTCCAGCCTGGTCGGTATTACACTTGGATCAGACTAGGCTTTCCTGCCCAGTGAACGACCAATTTGGTTAGACCGGCTGCTCCGCTTGGTCGGCAGTACACTTGGGTTCGATTTGCCATTGTTGCCGAGTGACAGACCACTTTAGTTTGACCTTCCAGCCGGCCTGGTCGACCAACACTTCGGTCTAGTCAGCCACCTTGATTGACTGAGCTCGTTGGATATATTGCTCTAAGTTAACCACGCCGTTTGACCCATCGATTTAAATAGCTAAATTCACCTTCATAGTGTGTATTTGCATGTTCATTAGTGTTGCTTGAATGATATTTTGTATAACCATCATCACATGCTTGAATTACATTTTGAGTTTTCATTCATACACTCACCCAAATTGTATAATTCTCTCTAGTGAGAATCATCATTCTCATGAGTCAATGTCCATTGCAGTACACTCGTTTACTTGGGCCGCTACCTCTACGACATGCACACTTCCGAGTCACTGCACTCCATGCACACTCAACCCTATGGTTTACTGCCTCATGACACACCCATCCTTCGGACCACAACCTGCATGACACACCTAACGTTTTGGGTCACTACCTTCATGGAAAACCTACGTTTGGGCAGCTGCCTCCATGGCACGCTCACCCTTTTAGGTCATTACCTCCACGGTACACCCATTCTTTGGGTTGTTGAATCCACGACACGCTCACCCTTTTGGGTCACTGCCTCCATAGCACACCCATTCTGGTGTCGTTGCTTCTATGATACGCCCACTCTTTCCGGTCACTGCCTCCATGGAACACCCATTCCTTTAGTTGCTGACTCCATAACACGCTCACCCTTTCGTGTCACTACCTTCATGGCACACCCATTCTTTATGCTGTTGCCTCCACAATTAGCCCGTCTTTTTGGGTTGCTACCTCCACGGCACACTCATTCATCGGGGCGCTGCCTCCACGTCATGCCCACCCATTTGGGTCACTGCTTCTATGACACACCCATCTTTTGAGCTGCTACTTTCATGACATGCCCACTCTTTAGGTCAATGCTTACATGACCACCCATCCTTCGGGCCACTACCTCCATGAGAAGACCACCCTTTCGGGTCACCGCCTCCATGGCACATCCATCCTTCAGGCTGCTGCATCCATGGCGTGCACACCATTTAGGGTTACTGCCTCAACGACACACCCATTCTTCAGTTGAGTAGTCGGTCATACTTGTCTTCATGTACGCTCACCCTCCCGATCATTGCCTCCATGACACACCCATTCATTTGGGTTATTGCCTTTATGACATGCTCATTTTTGAGTCATTGCCTCCACGGAACGCTCCTCACCACTTTTATCATATGATTATTCGTATTTTCATTTGTATGCATGCATGGATAGCAAGCTAGGCTCAATATGCTAGCGTTCTGGTATTAGTCACGATTTCTTAACGAGCATTGCTTGCAGGGTCCATCGCGGCAAGCAATACGGGTTAAAGTATTAAGATTGACATAAGTATGATTGTGCTCAGGATTCAAAAGTTCTAACTTATGTCACTCTACATGTTATGGATGTGTCATTAATGGCTCTTATTCTAAAACAAAAAAAATAATTTTCTAATTATTATATCCGTTATAATTTTAAAATTATGCATGAAGCAAGTTATGCTACAAATAAGGCCAAACCTTTTCAAAACTAATCTTGGGTGACACCCTTTGATCCTTTGGATCTTTAGGACCTGGTCGGTGTGACGATCCCGTCAAAGTCATACATACCCGGAGACTTAACCTGAACACTTAGATGCTGGTTTGGACACCTTCTTGTTAGGTTGTGTGCTAGGTCAGGATTTAGGATGCTAGATAGTCTTTTTCGATATCATGGATGTAGTTCTTTGCTGGTTTAGTTGCCCTAGCCAGGCATCACCATTTATGCTTTTGGTATGCTTGCATATTTACTGATATTGATATGCATGGTAGTATATTAGGTCGGTTTTCTAGTAGGGAGACATGCCTAAAATACACACTGCATGTGTAACAGAGAGGAGAAGTGTAATAATTATGACTAACTCACTATATTGAAGGCTTTGTTTAGCTCCTCCCGCTGGGCAAGGAGGCGCTGAGACATATAACAAGCCCTACTCTGCCAGTAACTATCACTTGATATTTTAATCATATTAAAAGTGGAGTAACTATCACTTGATATTTTATTTATAAATTATATGAGTAAAGGCCTCTAGGGGCAAAATGATTTATTAAGAATTTTTGCCGATTTAGTTTTAAAGCTGGGCTTGTAGTGTTTCAAAAGATGTTTGATATTAGTTAAGTTTTCTTTTCTAAACCTCATTAGTCAATTTTTAATTAAGCCTGATTCACTACTAAGCCCTTAAGACTTTAGTGGGTATATTTATATTTAAAAAAAAAGTTAAATTGACATTTATGATTATGATCAAAATATTTAATTATCATTAAACCACTGATTAGGGGTTTTAGATCATTAAATATCATCTTCCAAAGATGAAACCCCTAACTTATGACCATTTAATTTTTATTATCTTCCAAATTAATATAATTTAAAGAAATTACAAATTTATCTTTTAATATGACAAAAGTGAGATTGGTTTCTACCATTTGTCCCTTTATGTTTCAATCATTCAATCATGTTAATTAAGATCATTCATTGCACATTTCCCACTTTAATTAAGCCTAAATATTGATTAAGGCTAAATTCTTCAAAATTACAAATTTTGCCCCTAAGGCCTTAATACTTCATAATTAATCAAATTTAACTCAAATGACTTTGAAATTTTTATGATACCCTACCCATGGGTCAATTAAAACATTAGAGAAGAAAATGTGATTTTTAAATTTTTTTTAATTTATGTAATTATTTTGATACAAAAATAAGGATTTTTAAGGATAATTTTATAACTCAATCAAAACACAATATTTATTTTTAAAAAAATTATTGGAGGTTCACCTAGATCAAGGGGCCACTTGACCAAATTTTATGATTTTTTTAATTTTAATTTAACTATTATAATTATTTTAAGTTTTGGAGAATTAATTAAATATAAATTATTATTAATTTAAAAAATTAAGTTTTATATTTTTTATTAAATTTCTCTAAGGTCAGGGACCAAAGAAAAAACTTTCATATTTTTGTGATATATATTTCAATTATTAGAATTACTTTAGTGAGAAATTAGAGAAAATTTATTTTTAAGCTTTAGAAATTATTTTAACCCTTTAAAATTTAATATCTTTACTCAGAGGGTTAGTAAAATTATTCCAATTATTCCTAAGTGAGTATGAGGCAATTTATAACATTTCCATCAATTTTATTAATTTTATGATTTTTATAAATTTTTAATTATCTAAATATTTAAAATAATCTTAAAAACGAAAATTTTACTTTAATGCAAATTTTATTTTTCACATGTTCCTCTGATCATAGAGAACTCTCAAAACTAATTTGGTAATTTTTTGAGTTGTATTTTAATTATTAGAATTATTTTAATGCAAAAAATAATATTTAACTTAGAAAATTCATTTAATGGCCAAATCAATTCCAAATATCTTCAAAATTTTTATGGGAGTTCCTCTGGTCACAAGCCATAGTGGGGAGCAAAAATCAAGTTATTTACACTTATATTTAGTCCAAATTAATTTCCTTTTAGTTTTAAGGTTTAATGGCAATTAGGGTTATATTTGATGATTTAAACCAAGTTGTATTTTTCCTATGGTCCTCTAGTCACAAGTAACCTACCAAAATATTTTTATATTTTTCTGATGAGTATTTTAATTTTTATAACTATTTTATTAAAACAGACACAATAACCTTGAAAAATAGGAATCTCCTTATAGAGATCTCTCTTGACATTGGAAAAATCAGGAAATATCCCCCACGATAGAGGAAACAAAAGCCCTAAATTTCAAGCAATGGTGAAATGTTCATGCAAATGGAGAATTAAAATACCCAATATAATATTTAATTAATTAAAAATAAAATATACATCAAATAAAGTTGAAACCATTTCCACATTGTTTTCCTCTGTCACTGAGCAAGAGGATATTTTTATTTTATTTTTTTGATTTTTCTACACCAAGTTATGGATTTTTAAATGTCCACTGATTTAATTAATTCATTTTAATCCTATTTTTCAACTTATCTGACGCGTCACCACCTTAGCCTTAACAACTCTGAAGCGTTACGCGTCGTCTCCCGATTCGGCGCCGCCATCTGACTCAGCTCCTCGCTTTACACACCAAGGGTTCATTCGGTGCCATCCTGGCCATCCATTTGATACTTGCGCGATCCAACAACTCCTGGTCATCGTTTTCACCTGGTGTGCACAGAGAACCATTCGCAAAACCACAACTTAATCATCTAGGAGAGTAGAGAGCTCCTGCACATGATTCAGAGTCGAACCCCCGACGTATCCCTCAAAATAACTGACCAACCTCGCAAACGGTTCGGTCTCGCCTGCCCGATGTTCTATCATCTCGAACGATTGTGCCCGCCACGATGGTCCTCCTTGTCGGAGATCTATCATGGAGATGGGGTCGGACGACTGATGAATTATTGGGGCCAACAATGGCGGGAGCCCCGCATCTTCAATTTGTAAAATGACCACAGTGGTAGAGGCAAACTACACAACATTCATTGACAACCCGTTGTACTGGTGCTCCTTTGACTTGGCCAATTCATCCATAAATTTGTCAAAGGAGACATTTTTAAAGGCCTCCTCTTCCTCTGGCATCAAGAAGCCCCCATTGTCCTACGACAGTGACTGCGAGAGGGTCATGACAGCCACTCCCCCTCAGCTCCTTACCGCTCGCCTTAGTCGGAAGGACATGCTGGCCCTCAACTCGCACACCCGAACCAGACTCCAAGGCCCCTCAGTGAGGCCTCTTCGGTGACTTACCTTCTGCATCGTCAGGCGAGTCGACTACATTGACTCGGTTAGATTCGGGCCTCACCATTTTTTGCTTCATCCCCACCCTCTTCTTCTTTACAAAAGAAGGAATCTGAAACTCTGCCCTCGCGAGCCTCTCAGGATCCACAACAATTTGATTCAATTTGTCGGCCATAATGCCTTCTGTTTTGAAAAGAGAAATTGACGACAAATGATATAATAATCAGTTCATATCTATTTGAACAACACACACGACAAGAAATCAAAGTCATGCTTTCAATCAATTCACAAATTTATTGCTAATGATTGTTAAATAAATATTATGTCATTATTGTAATTGTCGCTATCAAGGAGTAGGAAAACTCAGGGAACTACTATGTACATACAAAAAATATCAGCACGAATCTCAAAGAGAAAGAACCACTAAGATGAAAGGGCCTTCTTTTGAGGTAAGCAAGCAACCAATGATCCAAGGCCGAACATGAAGCCGCAGCTCCAAACTCGGGATATGTTTAAGCTCTAGAGACGGTTCTCCGCTCGGTAACCGTAAGACCTGCAGAAAGTGATGCACGAATCATACCGGCAGTGAGTCTCGTCGGATACCCCACGTGGGCTATGAAAAGATCTGCTTAAGACCTTCGAGATTGGGAGATTCAACCAAGGCGACGAACCAATTAGGCATGAAAGATATGAGCTCTGTAAGACTCGAGTTGAACGGAAAATAAGCCACAACTCACTACGAAAAAAGCAGCCGATCACATTCGACTGACCAATTTTGCGTCCGGACCAAACGATCAACTCTCAACCGACCGCTCTTGTCGACAATGACAAAATAAACCGAGCAAAATCATCATTCGGTCTAACACCTCGACCGACCAATACGTACTTTAGGTGGCACATATGTCACTCGGTTGACTTCAAGTCAGCAGACTAGTCAATCACTGCTAATGTTGAATTATTCAAATTGTAATATAAATAGGACCTAAAATCTATAAAATCATTTAGAATCTTAATGGCATTAAGAACGGCTTCCATAACCGTTCCCTTTTTTTCTGTAATTAGACAAAACATGTCTCTATGCGTATATGACAGAAATATGAATAAAGAAACATTTTCTCTCGATTCTCCCTACAAATATCTTAGACTTATTCATTCTCTCATTCATCCGGCTCTAACTCTC
This sequence comes from Papilionanthe hookeriana x Papilionanthe teres, assembly GCA_022702705.1. NCBI lineage: Eukaryota > Viridiplantae > Streptophyta > Magnoliopsida > Asparagales > Orchidaceae > Papilionanthe > Papilionanthe hookeriana x Papilionanthe teres. Next base: position 63,619,589 of record CM040425.1, on the reverse strand, counting down.
GAAACATGATTCACGAATGACAAACTAGGATCCAACAATCTTAATTTATTAGAATTAAATGAAATATGACACTAAATAAAAGAGGATGGAGAAAAAAATAATGTACCTGATCCCACTTAAAATGGGTCCAAAACATTGCTATTTACAAATCAAACACCTTTTTTCATCCATTTTATGAATTCTGACTCAAATATCAAAGATTTTATAAAACCCGAACTCATCTTATTCATTTTTTTCAAATTACAATGACTTGATCATGGCACATATAATTACATCGGTTTCAAAATGCAAAAAGTCACCATAAATAGCAATATTTTAGATGCTTCTATGTAATTATTCCATATATTTAATAATTTTATTTGCGAAGATTGTGACAATACCATTTTCTCAGATCTTAAAGTCATCACCTTACCGCGTCGTTAGTGCTGTTCCCAAATGCCTTTGAAGAGAAAATCTCGATGGGCGTGGCTACCAAGGGCACTTCCAATATTACTACGGTACCCCAATAATAACTCGAAATTACAGCGAATGTTAGAGAAGAAGTCTAGAACATGTGGGCGACATCAGCGTACTTCTGGGGCTTCCAGAACTATAAAATGACACCCAACTCCACGGCAAGATCGTCGAGCAAGCCTTCATTGAAAGCAAGAAGCCGAACTGCCTGTAAGCGATGGCGAAGGAGATCATAATGTTCCCCCTGGCTGCAATGGGCCACCTAAACCCCATGGTGGAGCTGGGTAAGCTCTTGCTCCGCCATGCCGGCATCTCCATCACCATTCTCATTTCTCAGTCCCCCTCCATAGACAACAAACCCATCGACTCCTACATCTCCCGCGTCTCCTCCGCCCACCCTTACATTTCCTTCCATCGCCTGCCACCAGTCCCCCAATCATCCAACTCCAAAACCGCCACCTTCCTCGACCACTTCAACCTCACCATCCCCCACCTCAAAACCTACCTCTCTACCTCATCAGCCCACGCAATCATCCTCGACTTCTTCTTCGATGCTGCTCTTGAAGTCGCCAACGAATTCGATCTCCCTTGCTACTTCTTTTTCGCCTCCAATGCCTCCAACCTCGCCGCCTTCCTCTACCTCCCTACTCTCCACAACCAATTGAACCCCAGTTTTAAGGATCTTGGCGACACCCCGATACATTTTCCTGGTTTTCCAAGCCCCATCCCAGCATCAGACATGCCGATCCGGATCTCGGACCGAACCTCCGAGAGCTACAAAGCGGTGATCGTTCAGTTCGAGCGACTAGCGAAATCCACGGGAATTATCGTCAACAGCTTCCAATCTTTGGAGCCGAAGGCCCACCGGGCTCTGGCTGAAGCCGACTGCTTTCCCGGCCGCCCCCTGGCCCCTGTCTACTTCGTCGGTCCCATAACAGCTGACGAAGACAGCAGCAACGAATTTCGACACGAAAGCCTTGCGTGGCTGGACGACCAACCCAGCGGGAGTGTGGTGTTTCTCTGTTTCGGGAGCATGGGATCAGGGATCTCAGACGAGCAGATCAGGGAGATCGCTGTCGGGTTGGAACGCAGCGGGCAGAGGTTCCTGTGGGTTGTGCGGCGCTCACAGCCAGCGGCTGAGGCCAATGGGAGTACGGTATTACCAAAAAAGGAACAGAATCTGGAGGCGGTGCTTCCGGAGGGTTTTCAAGAGCGGACAAAAGGGAGGGGTTTAGTGGTTCAATCCTGGGTGCCGCAGGTGGCCGTTTTGGGACACCCGGCAGTGGGGGGATTCGTGACTCACTGCGGGTGGAACTCAGCACTGGAGTCGATTGTGGCCGGAGTGGCGATGATCGCCTGGCCTCTTTACGCGGAGCAGAGGATGAACAAGGTGTTCTTGGTTGAGGAGGCGAAACTTGCGGTGGAAATGCGGGGTTATAAAAAGGGGCTAGTGGAGTCCAATGAAATAGAGGAGCGAGTCCGTTGGTTGATGGAGTCTGAGGGAGGTAAGGAGCTGAGAGCTCGGGCTGCTTTGGTTGGCGAGAGCGGAAGGGCGGCACTGCGGGAGGGTGGGTCGTCTTATGAAGCGATGGTGGAGATTGTACGCTTGGTGAGCAATGTTGGCAGCGGTGGACTTGGGTCTTCCGGCGAGCAGCGGTGATTCGTTATTATGGGTTAATCGACCAGACTAAGATTGAATTCGAGGTTAGATACTTGAATTTTAGGAAATTGGTAATCAGATGGGAGCCTGATTGTGCTCAAATTTACAGATCTCTAAAAAACAATTCTATGTTATAAAAGTCTTACGCTCAAAATTTGGAGTGCCAGTCACTTGTTGGCGGGTCACCAGTATTTTCTCTACCTTACACATAAGTTGTTAGCCTGTTTACGTCTTTATTCTTTTCTCACGTATAAAATTGTGATTTGTCTATGACTATGAGGCTTCGTCAAAGATTTTGCTTCGAATGCAGTAAAGCACATTAAGAGTTGACTTTACAGCATATCTATATCATCATTGTTGCATGAGGGAAAATCATCTTGGCTTCCGCGAAAGGAGACTTCTCTATAACTTCCGATGATGACTTTTATACATGATTAAGAGAAATAAAATAAAAATAGAAGATGGAATATTTTTATTAAAATAGTTCAAGAAGCGCAAGACAATCTAATTAAAAGAACATCTCCCGCACGCGACTGGCTCAGTAGATTTATTTTAATTTGGTAAAGCAATGTCTCAGATCCCTGATATCTTTCAGGTTTGGAAAGATTTGAGCGGCCGTCTGGGTTCAATAACCCTATGTGTTGGATTTGATCGTCCGCCACGTGTCGATCACCTGTCTTGGGTTTGGTCAATCGTCCCGGGTCGATCAACCTATCTTTTAGGTTTGATCAATTATTATGTGTCGATCACTCATCTTGGGTTCGATCAGCAATCATGAGTCGATCACCCATCCTTTTGGGCCGGATTGATTACCTCGGATCGATCCACCCGCTTCTTCGGTCAGACCGGCCACCACGTCCCGGTCAACCGACCACTTCCATGCTCGTATGTTTTTGCATCGTATTATATGCTTATTTGCTTGCATGTTGCCTCATACTTCATACGTGATTGCATTTACATTTGCTCGTGTGTTGGTGGTGCCTTCTTAGCATTCCCTTTTGTTCGGGCCGCTACCTCTATGACATGCCCGCCTCCGCCTTATCAGCATACCCTTTTGTTCGGACTGCTACCGCCACAGCATGCCAGCCTCCGGATCACTACCTCACAAGCATACCCTTTTGTTCGGGCCGCTGCGGCCACAATAGATCCGCCACCGGATCACTGCCTCGCAGGCATACCCATCTGTTTGGGTTGCTGCCTTCACAGTATGCCCACCTTCAGGCCACTGCCTCACCTGCATGCCCATTTGTTCGGGCTGTTGCCGCCACAGCATGCCCACCTCCGGGTCACTACCTCCTCAGCATACCCTTTTGTTCGGGCAACTGCCGCCACAATATGCCCACCTTTGCATCATTATCTCCTTGGCATACCCATTTCTTTGGGCAGCTGCCGCTACGTAGGGCTATCAAAACGGCTCGTTGATCTCGAGCAGCTCGTGTTCGGCTCGTTAAGAAGCTCATGTTCGGCTCGTTCGCTAAGTTAATGAGCCGAGCAAAAACAAAAATTTTTTCTCATCGCTAAGTTGGCTCGTTTTGGCTCGAAATATTACTCATCAATTATGTGTGTGTGTGTGTGTGTGTGTATATATATATATATATATATATATATATATATATATATATATATATATTTATAATGAGTAGCATTTTAAAAAAAAAATAATTAACTACAAGGCTACAAAGATTTATAATCAATTAAAATTATTAATTAAGAAAATAGAATAAAAATTATTAAATTAGATTCAAATCATGTTTTAATATGAACAATAATTTTTAAATCTTGCCCCATTCCTTAACAACTTATTGGTATGTGATTAGGTTTGTCAAAACAACTCTTTGCTCGTGAACGGCTCGTGTTCTGCTCGCTAAGCAAATGAGCCGAACATGAACAGACTTTTTGAGCTCGAAATATAAACAAGTCGAACACGAGTTGAGACTGGCTCACTCCAGGCTCAACTCGCGTTTGGCTCGTTTACACTCCTACCGCCACGGTATGTCCACTTCAGGTATTTGCCTTGCCGGCATACCTATTTGTTTGGGCAGCTGCTTCCATGAAATACGCGCCTCTAGGTTACTGCCTCCTCGGCATACCCATTTGTTCGGGCCGCTGCCACCACGACATGTCCACCTCCGGGTCATTGCCTCCACACGGCACGCCCGCTCTTTTTGAGTCACTGCCTTCACGGTATACTCACCCTCACCACTTTTGGTGCACCTCTCATATGTTTTTTGCATGTCTTGCATGTTAACATGTATTCTCGGTGAGTGCCTCTTGGCTAAGGTGTGAATCATTTTCATAAGCATCCTTTTACTCTATGAAAACTCACTTGTAGCCGTGTCTATTGGTCGCATGACATCCCAGGCCCTTGAGCAGGTGTAATTTCTCTTCTTATGTAGCATGTTTTATCTGTACATCCCGTTTGTTTGTTCATGTTGCATGTAGCATCGTTGCACTCATTTGCATGATGTGTGTTCACACTTTTAGGAGTCCGTTGTGATTACTTCGTACTTCAGTCGAGCAGTCATAATGTGTGCTTCTTGCATGTCTGTATGCTCACCCATTTGCCTTGATGGCAATCTTACTCGTTAGGTGAGTGACTTATTTGTTGGCCGTGATACTCAAACTAGTGTTGACCGTGAGGATGTCTCCATGAGCAGTGCGAGTTTGTGTATCACGAGCAATAAACAATATGATTGTGCTAAGGATCCAAGGGCTTTAAAGTGTTTCATATGTGATACAGACTCACATAGTAGGTCTGTTATTTTAAAAGTATAAAATGGATATTTTCGTTATTTTATTATCCACCCTACTTTTAAAATTATATATGTTAGGCCATATTTTTTGCCATCTCTTTTAAATGTCACTCCTGTTTGTGTCAAGCTTTAGATCCCTTGGATCTTCAGAGCGAGGCCAGTGTGACGACCTTGTCAAAGTCATGCGATAGCCAGAGATTTTACCCTGAGCACTTAGGTACTGGGCTACGATACTTTTCATTAAATGGTGTACTAGGCTAGGATCTAGGGTTCTAAGTAGTCTTTTTTATGCCTGGCTATTGTTCTTTGTTGGATTGGCTGCCCGAGAGAGGCATCCTTTCTCTTCTTCGTGCTTATGATGTGCATGCATGCTTGATATGTATGGTAGTGCGTCAGGGCGCTTTTTTGCAGGGACCCGTGCCTCTATATGCACACCCACAGATATCACTATGGGGGAGCATGTAATGATATCTACCCCTTTTGCTGACAGATATTATTCAGCTCCCCCACTTATAAATAACGACTCATTATATGAGTTGCATAGGATAGAGTTATCTTTCTTTGACCTTAGGGCTACCTATGTCCCCCGTGGACGACACAATTCATGGATTGTTGTTGGGGATCTCTGAACGTTTTGGTTCATCCAGCTTCACGACTAGATAGATTTAAGGTCATAGTAGCTGTGTATGACAAGTCTGTGCTACCTCGACCTAATTACCTCTACCTTTTTGTATCTCTCTACCTTCCTATTCTTAAGCCCCTTTGAGCCTTGTCGTTATCATTTTGACGGCTTGATGCCGATGGGCTAACGCCTGTTCGAGATACGATCATTTGACCTCTGCCCTTATTACCTGGACGTGTTTTGACGTGGTGGCATATTCCCGTCAATATGATTTAGGTTATTATCTAAGCCTCGTTGTAGATGAGCTGCTACGCGAGGCTTGTCGCACATCGACTCTCCATGTTTTGCTTTTCTCTTGTTTGTCACGTTGTCTTATGTCTCTTCTAATTTGTTTTTCTCTCATCTTCGAATCACTAATGTGATTTGGGAGGAAGCCTTATTCGAATAAGTGAAATATTCGGGAGAAAGCTTTCTTTCCTCTCCTCTTCTCTTTTTTAAAATAAAAAAGAAAAAATGAAACGAAAACAATCACCAAATACTTTTTCCAGATTTACTATGATATACTTATTAACATATCAAAAAACTTTTGGAATTAACCCCTTCAAGGTTTCATAAATCTGATTTTACGGGATTTACTCTATTTTATTAAAACTAAATCCTCACTTGCAATCAAACAACCCATAGAGAAAGAGTTTAATTAGGGGTTGTTTGGTACATGATTTTTGTAGGATTTAAACTAAATCCTACAAAATGAAAGAAAAAATGGCTCTGTAAATCCTACAGGTTCTCAAATCCCATTTCATCTTTGTTTTGCCTTAAATTTGGGATTTAAAGTAGGAAACAAAATTTACAGAATTTATAGAGGTTAAAGCTTGTGGGATATATATGTTAAAACCAACAAATAAGTTGATTTAGTAAATCCAGTTTTACTATACAAACAACAAGAATTACTAAATAATTAATTTTGGATCGAATTTCTTTCGAACCGACCTCCAGTCGGATCAAAATCAAGTTATTTAACATCATATTGATGTTGGATATGTTGAAGATCGTTAAATCCATTAAGGCGTCTTTTTCTAACATTATGTGCAACTGTAGCTACTTCAACCCTTTAATGGGCATATTTGTTTTATATTTTATTTCCAGCTGTAAAGTCAATCATAGAATCAAAATAAAGCATTTTCGTTCCCGTATCCCCTACATGATTGTTTGCACACGTGAAAATAGTTTCTTGAAAGAAGATATTTCATATGATGTAATTAACCTCATTTTTTATGAGGTCTTTTTTCCTCTCAGTTCTACATTGATCGTAGTTGGTCACATAAATCGTGGTCGGTAGTTGTAGTAGCGTCAGTTGGCTAGAGAGACACCATAGTTGCTAGCAGTAAGAGCGTCGATTGCCACATAGGTGGTAGTGAAATATTGTAATAATATCAGTTGACCGCATATGTCATAATGAAAGGTTGCGATGAGAGTAATTGACCATATAAGACATTATGGAAGTTTTTAATGACAATAATTGAACATATAGATCATAGTGAAAGCTTACAGTAATATCAGTTGGCCACAGATGAGAGAGAATGGAATGATAGTAATCGATCAAATAGGTCCTAGTACGGTGCTACAATAGTAACTGGTCACATAGGCTAAGTAGGTCTATGTAAGAGCGTCAATTGGCAAGAGAGGCTATAATGAAAAACTGTAATGAGAGCAGTTAGCCACATAGATCATATTGGGAAGCTACAGTAACAATAAGAGCATCAGTAGGCCACTACAGATTTAGTGGAAGATTAAAATAACAACAATTGATCGCATATATCATTGTGAAAGATTGAAATTACAACAATTGACAACATAGACTATAGTGAAATGCTATAATGATATCCGCTGATCATATTGGTCATACTAGAAGGTTGTCATGATAATAGTTAGCCACAGGGGCCGTGACTGAAGGTTATAATAACAATGGTTGGCCACATAGGTCGTAGTGAGAAACTATAGTAGTAACTAGTCATATAGGTCATAGTGAGTCGTTGCAAGTGCATTAGTTGACCAAAGAGGCTATAGTGGAAGACATTAATGTTAAGTTAGTCACATAGGTCGAGGTAGGCAGCTGTAATAGTAACTAGCCACATAGGTTTTAATGAGTCACTCTAAGAGTGTTAGTTTGCCATATAGACTATAGTGGAAGGTTATAATAACAATAGTTAATCATGTAGGCCATAATAAGAATCTACAGAAAAAACTGTCCATATAAGTCGTAGTTAGTGCTACACTGATTGGTGGTTGCAATATTTCTCTCGGGTTTATTATTTTACATGAGAGGCAACACTTGTCAGTATACGACGCATAGAAAAATTTAGGATTATGGAAAATTTGTCACATTTTGAATAGAGTCGTTGTAAGTAGTTGTTATCGGAAGTTATCATCGCATCATCATTATAACATTATTTGTTACATCATATTCGAGATACTTCATTATATCATATTCAAGATACTTCATTACACTGTCTTCGAAATATTGCATTACACCTATTCAAGATACTTCTTCATACTCAAATCGAGATACTTTCTTACACAGTATTCGGGGTACGTCATTACACTGTATTCGAAATACTACATTACACCGTATTTAAGATACTTCTGCATACTCAAATTGAGATACTTCGTAAGTAAATGGAGTTCACGACTGTCGCAAGCAACGGGCAACATGTGGGTCATGGTTCACGGTGTTCCGCGACCATGGAGGTCTGAAGTTATCATCAGTTTTTTAATTCAAAACAATTTTGGAATTCAACACCGCTACCACCCTACTCTCAAGTGAAGAGAGTGGGTTTATTTATTGCTCTTGGGGAAGGGGCATTTTGGTCATTCGATGAATATCTTTCATTACCATCGATCAAATGACCCTTGTTGATTTCCTTTGATTATAAAGTATTTTTAAAATGATCTGAAGGTATTAATGACCTCAAAATTAAGTGATCTTAGGTTCTTTGGATTTCTCTCATCGAGACACTTAATCTGACTATATGTTCATCAAATTTGGAATTCAATTGACCCTCCTATTAACTGCCTCAAGTCTCTAAATATGGTTTAATGGCCTGATATGGGTTTGATCAGCCCCGGATTTAACTAATTTTAATATTGTTGTTATGAATCTCAATTACTTGACTAAGGCATGTCATACTTGTTATTAGAGATGGTTGGAAACATCTAAGGTGAACCAGATCTACAGAGGAATGCCCGTTATGTTATAAATAATGGGGAGGCTTGTAGAGAGGGGTAAAAGGAGGCTAAAGAAAAGGAAATCAGGTTTTCCTTGTTAAAGGGGAGATATCATTCAAGAAATGAGAGGGTTAGGATCTTGGAGGTCTTGTGAGAAAGAGAGGCCATGGCAACATGAAGGATTTTTCCTCTCAATGTAAAGCTATATAACTCTTCTTATTGTCTTAGTGATTTGCTTTTCGATTCCCTCCCGTTGATGTAGGTTCAATGGACTGAACCACGTAATCGCTTTGTGTTTGCTTGTGTTCTTTATGCTTTTCCCTTTGTCAAAAATATTTCCCACAACAATTAATGCCATCTGTGGGAATTTCGTACTTCTTGGCTAGAGGATTTGGTAGTAAGGAATCAGCAATGTGGTATTCCCTTGAAGAATTGCAGACATACGACTGTCAAGGGGAGTTCGGCAATGCAAAAGGAGAATTATGTTGTCCATACTGCAGTGCATCAAGAGGATTTCAACAGCCAAGCAGGGTATTCTCAGCTTGCATGTGATTCTTTTGTAATTCTGTTTCACAAAGGGTTTGTTTCGCAATTTCAGAGACATGTAGACTGTCTACAGGGTTTCGGCACTTCAGCTAGCAGTGGCTCTCGACTCCAAGGTGTCTAGGTGGCGTTCAGCTGTTCAAGTTTTCCAAACTGTAGCAAGGTGATATTTAGCCTAAGGGAGGAATTCAGTGTCTCTTCTTTCTCATCCAGTAAAAGAGGCATTCGACATCCTTGTAGACAGCAGGAAGTGGAGTTTGACACTGATAGGGAGGAGTTCTACATTTTAATTGTTCTTCGGCTACAAGAAGTTGGTTCTTCAAAGTCTTTAGGTGCTTCTTGGGTTGTCCAAACTGTCAAGTGGAATCCGGTTGCAGCCATCACCAAGGAGGCTGCAGAACAGCAGGTGCTAAAAAATAACAGCAAAAGGTATTCAACCCTCGGAAGCAAGCAAGGTATACAGAGGTTACGTTTCCTTTTCAATCCCAGGTGCAAAAGAAGAGGAAGGAGGCGTCGTAGTCGTGGTTCGACGGCTTCAAGAGGTTGCGCGTGAATAGGAATTCGAGGCTAAGGGCTACAACAAAAACAGGGCTTCGGCTTTGGCATTTCGGACACAACAGAGGAACTACGCCAGAGGAGTGTTTGCAGCAGCTCGTTTCGTAAAGCAGATCGTGCGGCAGAGGAGGCTCGACGGTTACTAACAGGTCGCAGCCAGGAGCAGTTCAGAGTTTGTAGAACTGCGGTGTTCGTCGGCTACGAGCAAGTTCAATGAATTCGAGGAAATAGATTCACGAAAGGGATTTCTGTTTCGCGAAAGGCTTTGAATTTCGCGGCGTTCGCGAACAGTTCAGCAGTTAGCGATAGACCCAGGCTGGGCGAGACAGTCGGAGTTTAGTTTACGGCAGGCTGTCTGTAAGGCTTGCACGAGTTCGGCGGCTGCAGGGACAGTTGCGCGAATAGGAGGCCTAGTTTGGCGGGCAGTTCACACAGCAGGTCGCAGATCAGATCTGGTTCTTTCGAAGCAGCGGAGTTCAGTTTGCAGCAAAGAATAGGTACATGCGCAAGTACAGGGAGGTCTTCGGTAATTTCACTATTGCCTTTATTTGGATTCCAGGTTCTTGGAAGTAGAAACGTGTTCTACGGAAATTCTTCTAGCTGCAGGTACAGTTGGGCAATTAAGTCCTTCAGTGACAAGGGTGAAAGGCAGTACCGTTCCTTGGTAATTTTAGGTGTTCGCGGGGCAGGTTGTTTTTTCCAACAACTATATAGGTGTTATCAACAACAAGGAGGTGTTAGACACATCAGGTTCTTGTCTTGCCCAGTGGAGTTCGACAATTGTATTCAGTCTTCAGTCCAGGAGGTGAACTGGAGGAATTTGTGGGAATTCCACCCATGACAATGGCAACCACCAAATTCGACATAAAAAAAATTCACCGGAAAGAACATTTTCGACCCGTGAAGAGTCAAGATGAGAGCTTTGCTGGTTCAGCAAGGTGTTGCAGAAGCCTTGTAAGGGTTGGCAACATTGCCGGCCGACATGACCGAGAAAGAGAAGAATGACATCATGGACAGGGCTCACAGTTTGATAATCTTGAGCCTGGACGACAAAATTCTGAGGGAGGTGTCGAGGGAGAGAAAGACTCAAGCACTTTGGGCCAAACTTGAGATATTTTATATGACGAAATCTTTGGCTAATAGGCTATTTCTGAAGCAGCGTCTATACTCTTTTAAAATGCATGAAGACAATCAATTTTGGAGCAGATCAATGAGTTCAACAAGATCATAAATGATCTTGAAAACATCGACGTCAAGATGGACAACGAAGACAAGGCACTGCTGCTGCTAAACTCCATTACTAAGAGCTACAAGCATTTTAAATATGTGATGCTCTATGGAAGGTTGCAGACGATTTCTCTGGAAGAGGTTCAAGCACTGATTAGAGCCTTCAGAGTAAGCATGACAGGGACAAGGAAATCAGTAGAGATAGTATTACTATCAAAGGAAGATCAGACAAGAAAGATTCAAGAAATGGTCAGAACAGATCAAGGTCAAACAAGGATGGAGAAAACCAGTCATCAAAGGGATCCTTCAAGTGTTATCATTGTCACAAGGATGGTCATTTCAGGAACTGCCCGGACAGGAAGAATAAATATCAAGAAGAGCCAAAAGAATAAAGAGAAGCAATTGTAGCCTCTGATGACTACGATTCAACTGATGCTTTGGTAATTATTGAGTCTGAATCAAACAATGAGTGGATTCATGATTCAGGCTGCTCCTTCCATATGTGTCGTAATAAAGATTGGTTTGAGACACTACAACTGGTCAAACAGTGGATCAGTACTGCTAAGAGTTCTTAACATATTAGTATCACATTTCCTATGGAAATGTAGAGAGTAAATCCTTGAAGCGGGAGGTGCGAATAGATAGAGAGATAATCTTTGAAGAGCGTAGAATCAAATATGTTTTTAGAGTGACAAGCTAAATTATATCAATTTGGTTTAAGAGGAGGTGACAGGTCACTAGTAGGCCCGACCATAGGCACCCTTTGGGGAAATCTAGAAGTGAGAGCCCAGAAATTCGTCCCTTACTACTAACAATACATCCTGATCCAATCTTCTAAAACTAGCCAATGTTCTTTATAGACTTAACCAGAGCGTAAAGAGTATATATGCTTCTATTTATCACAATACCTCATTCTCAAAGTTCTCAAACTAATTTAGATTTTTACTGATCATGAAATATTTCGTATGAGGAAAGAATCTTTGTTTATTGTGTTAAAACATTTAAATTATGATCTTATTTACAATTGCTACTTTAATAAATTGCATATTATTACTTTTTAGTTGGTTAGTTTTTAAATAGATTTTCTTCTTTCTTTCTTAATTTTTTTACTTAGCCTTCCCCGTAGGATCGACATCTGACGTTTTAAAAAAAAAGCCCTATATTACTTGAAACGTTACGTATACTTGCGTAGTACCCCTAGTGCACGATTTATATTTATATATCAAAACTTTAATCTTTAATTATTGTACATTAGCCGCTTTATTAGATTTTGGGTCAATTTTGGCAAAAATTTTATAAGCTATTTTACTTAGTAATTGCGGTTGGGTCAACTACTGAGCTTAGTAATTGAGAGTCAAGGGGAAAGTTGTTGTTATGATTCTCAATTAGGCATGACATACTTGTTATTAGAGATGGATGGAAACATCTAAGGTGAATCGGGTCTACATAGGAAGGCCCATTATGTTATAATTAATGGGGAGGCTTGTAGAGAGGGGTAAAGGGAGGCTAAGGAAAAGGAAATCAGGTTTTCCTTGTTAAAGGGGAGATAGCATTCAAGAATTAAGAGGGTGAGGATCTTGGAGGTCTTGTGAGAAAAAGAAGCTATGACAAGATGAAGGCTCTTCTCTCTCAATGTAAAGCCATGTAACTCTTCTAATTGTCTTAGTGATTTGGTTGTTGATTCCCTCTCGTGGATGTAGGTCCTATGAACCGAACCATGTAATCGCTTTGTGTTTGCTTGTGTTCTTTGTGCTTTTTCCTTAGTCAAGAAAATTTCCCACAACAAATATCATTGGGTTCGTCTCATCAAGGCTGCCAGTTTGACTATAAACTTAACGAAATCAAAACTTTAAGTGATTTTTAATTTGAATCAGAATATTTTTTACCCAGAAAATATCTTGAAGCTAATTTCAAAATTGAAAATTGATGACACACCAACATTATATTATTATTAATATGCTTTAAATTATGTCTAATAATGAATAAGAGCATTAAATAAATTATGAACTAGACACCAAAAAAAAAAAGAAGCACTGCGCGTGTCAAATTAAGGAGACTTACATACGCTCAAAACTATCCTTTACATATTAGTGCCTTCTACCATATCACGTTGTTAAGAGTGCCTCCAATCAAATAAAATGTGACTAATATTTGAATTTAGTTTGATTAGGTCATGATGAATTCAATCCCTACAATTCCTGACCCGACTTAGTAACATCTCTACAAGGAAGGACATTAGCTACCTTATGCAAATTTGGTGACAGATACTATTTTGAAATCCTGAATAACCACAACATGAAAGAAAATCGGGACATGATCTACAACTAACATCATAAAAAAGATATTTCACTTCTAAGGAATCCTCTCTCATAAAAATATAATCTTTGCATCACACAGACATTGGATCTCAATATGCCTCTTTTCATTGATCTTACTCGAACTCTTCTTGATCCTCTTTAGCTCTTCCTTTGATCTTAATTAGCCTTTTCTGTTAAGTGTTCGTCAAGATCCATTAATAATAAAGTTATTGGATTTCTAGATGGTATATAAAAAGCAAAATTTTGATGTTAAATGTGTAAGATTTATTGGTTTGAGAAATGTGTATGTCAATCTCTTTGGAATCAAATACTAATGGAAGTCAAGCCGACTTGTGTGCCTATTTGGGCGAATTGCGAGCTCGATGAACTCATAATCCAAACTTGGACTCAATTACCACTTGACTCATAAGCATGCACGTTAGTTCATTTTAAAAAATACTAAAATAAAAATACAATTAACTTACAGTAGAATTCAATAGCTAGATACAAAATTGTTGAAAAATGGTTCAGAAATAATTAAATATTATATATCATATTTATAAATCGTGATTTCTAATTAAATTTCTTCTGATTTGGATTTATTTTATTATTTTTAGGAGCGTTTACATGCAAATCACTCAATTCCTATGTAGTTACATAATTGACTTCTAAATTTTGATATTTACATTTACACCACTTAAATCTTTGGCATCATAACAAAAGTATTATTATTTTAATTTTATAAAGTGAAATGCGCATTTTCAAATGCATAGACTAGGAGAGATAAATGTAAACATTTAAATTTAAATATTACATATAAAAATACATAAGAAGTGAGTGGGTACGCACATAGATCTTCCTTACTTTTATTTCTAAGATAGACTGTTTAAAGTTAGAAAAGGTTGGTGGCTGCGGCACCAAATATAGTTAATGCACGAGTGGCTTTAGATATCCAGAATTTCTATAACAATTAAGATTCCTTCCAAATTCTTTTTGAAAAAAAATAGCCGACAAATATAAATAATTATATATATATATATATATATATATATATATATATATATATAATTATGTATATATATATTATACTCAAAAGATAATCTGCACATAATTTGATGGTCCGAAATTAAAAAAAAAACTAGAATGACCTTTGCTTCTCTCTTTTAAAAAAAGATTAATAATATAATTTTGTACTTTATCTCTCTTAGCAACAAGATCTTCAAAAAGGATAGCCAATGCCTCTCCAAAAATCTTGACGGCCACTATGTAGCGACAAGATCTGCACCGGGTGGCAAGACTGGTCATGACCGATGCTCGGAAAAGAACAATGGTTAATGCTCGGGACATTAAAGATGAGTCAACCCCAAGAATTCGTGTCATTAAGGGCCAAATTCCAAGATAAAACAAGAAATTTTACAACCTTAAGTAATAATAATAATCGTGAAAATGCAAAATGTGTCTTTTTCATTTATCTGTAAAGAATTACAAGTCATTTTGTATGACACTGAAACAAACTTTCATGATACAAAAAAAAAATGAAAAAAAAAAAACAGGAAGCACTTTAAATCGCAGGGACTTCAACCGTCAGCGACTCTTCCCTATCGCCAGGGCTGCCCTTTCCTTCAGAGGCTTCATCTGATTTGCTGGGAATTAGTTTAGAGAACTCATCTGGGTCAGATTACTTGAGGTCGATCAGGTCGTGATAAATGTATTGATGAGTGGCATCGTCCACTCCGAGCCTGAACTCGCCCGCCCCGCCAAATTATTCTTGTACTCCTCCTTAGAGATCAACGGGGTAACCTTCTCCTCCAGCTCTTCAACCTTCTTGTCCAAGGTAGATATGGTACCAAGGAATTCCTAGTTGACCTTCTCGGATCCTTCAAGACTTATCTGCAGAAGGCATCGATCGTCTTGAAGCCTCTTCAGGTTAGTCTCCAATAAGGCCTCCTTCTTTTGAGCATTCTTCAGCGACTGCTCTACCTCAATCAAGGCTAGCCCCTAAAAACTTGGCACTCTGTGTCACCATTAAATGCCGCTGGGCCACATTTTGGAGAATTTCTTGGAAGCCAAAACCCCTCAATGCGCTGCTAAACCTTCTGAACCACAAAAAATCCACAAGTGCTAAGAGCAACTCTCTATTGCCTTTCGATTATGGATTCCGGTCTAAAGACTGATCCAACATGTCGAATTGCTTGCTGCCCTTCTCCTATAAATCCCGACACTCTTGGGCACAAGCTCTTACTTGGGGGCCTCCTTCATCCTCTTTAAAGGATGGGGTGACTCTTTCCCCTGTCGATGTTCTGAGTGTGAGACCTCGCTTTCAGAGGAGGAAGTCGACTCCTCTGATGAAGAACCAAAAGTGGTTGAAGGGCTAGCTTGGCTCACACTGATCCTCTCAGATAGGGAAATTAATGAAGGACCTCCGGCCCATGAAATCAGTGGAGAAATTGTAGTCGGTGATACGTCGGTCGGGGCACCGTTTGCAGAAGATGAAGGAGTTGCGACCACGGTTCTGCTCAGAGTCGCTTCAAAAGCCAACTCCCTTTGATCGCCTTCCCCTGCATCAACAAAATGAGAAGCACATTTTCAAGCAATAACAATGAACTTACCGGTCACCTTGTCTTGAACAACAACACTATCAACAGTCGCAAAAACAAGGTTGCTCGAGGCCATGTTATGGAAGGGCTAGTCCTCATCTCCTACAAGATAACTTGATTTTGGTAGTCATTTTTGCATCTGACTCTTGCCAGCCAACTTTTCATTCACCAAATTCGCTCGAACCTCCTCTACAATATTTGAGCCGTATCATTGCTCTTCGGTCATTTTACTCTCTAACACATAGGAAATTGTCGCCTAAATGGTTTGTTGTTGGAACCGAGAGATGATGACCAGAAAACATCTCCAGGGAAACTGTCATGCTCTCTGAAAGAGACCTGAGCTTGTACATCTTGCACCCTAACGACTCGATACAAATTTTCTAGGCTCCAGGACAGGAACCGCCAGGAACTTCTTCTTCTAATCCTTTATCTTATTCTCCAATTCTACAAGTGGAATTCCTTGCCCGCTGAGAATAATGCAAAACTGTTCCTGTCGACCTTGAATGAGAAGAGTATCTAAATAGTTCGATTGACCATGCAAGATTCTCCAGCCGATAAAAAAGAGATGAAATTCATGAAGGCGGGTATAAAGTTTGACATCACTTGTGCCGGAATAACCCAATAGGTGCTGAAGATTCTCTAGAGCTCTTGGCAAAAGAGCAACTGAAGGCCAAACTTAAAATGGTCTCGGTAGAAGGTCATGTCATCTTCCCAGAGGATCCATCACTTGCACCGATCTAGGCAACTTTCGAAGACCTATGTTCTTGTTAATAAAATAACTTTGTTGCAGCTCCCTCTCTTCATTCTTTATTAGAAACAAAGGGTTAGTGCCCTTCATAGAGCTGAACAAGACAGATTAGTGTTTGGGCCTAGCTCGAGAGACAAGAGCAGAATCGGCCGAATGATGAAAGGAGGAGAAAATCCAAGAAAAATGAAAAAAAAAAATAAAAGCGCGTAAAGTGAAAATAAGTGACCCTTTCCCTTATTTATAAGAAAGGCGCGTCAGACGAAACATCACATAATGATAAATATCACACCAAACAACTTTTAAAAAATTCTTTAGAATATCATTTTATTGCGAAAAATAGTACTACAGGCTTCGAACGAAGTGTTTTATTGAGGAGTCCTCGAAAACCTCGAAGGGGACGTGCCCCCTTAACTTTTGGAGAACCATCTCTTCACCTAACCTAATCTTATCCACCTGATTAGCTTTCAGTTGAACTTTGCCATATCAGACATCTCACAGAGTGCCTCCAGCTCAAGCAATACCTTGTTTCGCTCGTCTTGCAGAGCGACGACCTCTGTTCACAAAACTGCCACTTAAGCATCCAGGGGAGAAGATAGCTCCTGCATAGGATCTAGAGTCGAACCCTCGATGAGTCCCTCAAAAGAGCTGATCGGCCCTGCTAACAGTTCGGTCTTGCATGCCCGCTGCTCCATGATCTCAGGGGATTGTGCCCCCTACGAAGGTCCCCCAGCTGGAGATCTATCACATAGATGGGGTCTGGAGATTGGTGAATTACCGAGGCCGACAGCTGCGGGAGCCCCGCATCTCCAATCTGCAAAACGACCACCATGGTAGAGGCAAATTATGCGGCATTCTTTGAAAACCTGTCGTCCTGGTGTTCCTTTAACCTGTCCAATTCATCCATAAATCTCTCAATGAAGGAGACATTCTTAAAGGCCTCCTCTTCCTTTGACATTGAGATGCCCCCAATTTCCTACGACAGCGACAGTGGCGGGTTGTAACAGCCACTCCCCCTTAGCTCCTTACAGCTCACCTCGGTCAGAAGGGCATGCTGACCCTCAACATGCACGCCCGAACCAGACTCCAAGGCCCCTCAGTGTGGCCTCTTCAATGATTGGCCTTCTGCATCGTCAGGTGAGTCGACTACATTCACCAGGTCCAATTCGTGCCTTGCCAGTTTTTCCTCCATTCCCACCTGCTTCTTCTTTACAGAAGAAAGAATCTGAAACTTTGCCCTCGAGAGCGTCTTAGGATCCACGATAATTCGGTTCGATTTGTCAGCCATAATGCACCTCTGTTTTGAAAAGAGAATTTGATGAAAAACGATACAATGCTCAATTCATATCTATTTATAGAGACTACGGCGCACGAAATCCTAAGGAAAGTCATGCGTTCAATCAATTCACAAATTTATTGTTAATAATTGTTTAGTATTTTTTCTGTCATTATTGTAGTTGTCGCTATGAAGGAGCAGGGAAATTCAGGGAACCAAAAATATCAGCACGAATCTCAAAGAGAAAGAACCACCAAGATGAAAGGCTCTTCTTTCTCTGTAAGCAATCAACTAATGATTCAAGGCCGAACATGAAGCCGCAGCTCCAAACCCAATATAGTTTCAAGCTTCGAAGACAATTTTCCTCTCGTTAACACTAAGACCAGTCAAAAGTGAGGCTTGAATAATCTCGACAGTGAGTCTCGCCGAGCTGTGACAAAATCCGCTGAAGACCTTGTGAGATTGGGAGATTCAACCGAAGCGACAAACCAAATAGACAGGCAAGACATGAGCTCTGTAAGATTCGAGCCGAACGAAAAATGAGCCAAGGCTCACTATGAAAAAAATCGGCTGATCACATTCGACAAACCAATCGCGCATCCAACTTAAATGATTACCTCACAACCGACCGCTTTAATCGATCTAGTCAAAAGATACTAAGCAAGATAATCATACAATCGAACACCTCGACCGACCAACACGTACTCTAGCAGGCACACATGTCATTTGGTTGGTCGCCTTAGTCGGTTGACTTCAAGCCAGCCGACTAGTCAATTACTGCTAATGTTGAATTATTCTCAAATTGTAAAATAAAAACGACATAAAATCTGTAAAATAAATTAGAACCTTAATGCCATTAAAAACGACTTTCATAATCGTTCCCGCCTTTCTGTAATTAAATAAAACATGTCTCTATAAGTATATGACAAAAATACGAATAAAGAAATATATTCCGTCGAATCTCCCTACAAATATCTCAGACTAGTCTACTCTCTCTTCTTTCTCTCCTTCACTCGGCTCTAACTTTCGAAACATGGTTTACAAAGGGCAAACAAGAATCCAACATTCTTAATTTAGTAGAATTAAATGAAATATGACACTCAATGGAAGAGACTGGAGAAAAAAATTAATGTGGCGGATCCCACTTAAAAGGGGTCCCACTTAAATGGGCGATTATTACATACTAGGTATCCAAAACATTGATATTTACAAATTAAGCATCTTCTTTCATCCATTTTAAGAATTCTCACTCAAATATCAAAGGTGTTAATAAAACCACAACTCATATTATTCATTTTTTTCAAATTTGCAATCATCTGATCATGGCAAACGTAATTGCACCGATTTCAAAGTTCAAAAAATCACCTATTTGTTTGATTTATAAATAACAATATTTTAGATGCCTTTATGTAATTATCCCTTATATATATATATATATATATATATATATATATATATATATATTATTATTATTATTATTTTTTTGAGTATTCTCAGATCTTAAAGTCATCACCTTACCACGTCGTTAGTGCCGTTCCCGAATGCCCATGAAGAGGAAAATCTCCAAGGGCATGACCCAGTCAGTATCCGTGGCTCCCCAGGACACTTCTAATATTACTAAGGTACCCCACTAACAAGTCGAACTTACAGCGAACGTTAGAGAAGAAGTCTCGAACGTGAGGGCGACCTCAGCGCACTTGTGGGACTTCCGTAGCTATAAAATGACACCAAATCCACGGCGAGATCGTCGTGCTAGCCTTCATTGGAAGCAAGAAGCCGAACTGCCTGTATGCGATGGCGAGGGAGATCATAATGTACCCCCTGGCTGCAATGGGCCACCTAAACCCCATGGTGGAGCTGGGTAAGCTCTTGCTCCGCCATGCCCGCATCTCCATCACCATTCTCATCTCTCAGTCCCCCTCCATAGACAACAAACCCATAGACTCCTACATCTCCCGCGTCTCCTCCGCCCACCCTTACATTTCCTTCCATCGCCTGCCACCAGTCCCCCAATCCTCCAACTCCAAAACCGCCACCTTTCTCGACCACTTCAACCTCACCACCCCCCACCTAAAAAGCTACCTCTCTGCCTCATCAGCCCACGCAATCATCCTCGACTTCTTCTTCGATGCTGCTCTTGAAGTCGCCAACGAATTCCATCTCCCTTGCTACTTCTTTTTCGCCACCAATGCCTCCAACCTCGCCGCCTTCCTCTACCTCCCTACTCTCCACAAACAATTGAACGCCAGCTTTAAGGACCTTGGTGACACCCCGATACACTTTCCTGGCTTTCCAAACCCCATCCCAGCATCAGACTTGCCGATCCGGATCTCGGACCGAACCTCCGAGAGCTACAAAGCGGTGATCGTTCAGTTCGAGCGACTAGCGAAATCCACGGGCATTATCGTCAACAGCTTCCAATCTTTGGAGCCGAAGGCCCACTGTGCTCTGGCTGAAGCCGGCTACTTTCCCGGCCGCCCCCGGGCCCCTGTCTACTTCGTCGGTCCCATAACAGCTGACGATGCCAAAGATAAAGACAGCAGCAACGAATTTCGACACGAAAGCCTTGCGTGGCTGGACGACCAACCGAGCGGGAGTGTGATTTTTCTCTGTTTTGGGAGCATGGGATCAGGGATCTCAGAGGAGCAGATCAGGGAGGTCGCTGTCGGGTTGGAACGCAGCGGGCAGAGGTTCCTGTGGGTTGTGCGGCGCTCACAGCAAGCGGCTGAAGCCAGTGGGAGTACGGTATTACCAAAAAAGGAACAGAATCTGGAGGCGGTGCTTCCGGAGTCTTTTCTCGAGCGGACAAAAGGGAGGGGTTTAGTGGTGCAATCCTGGGCGCCGCAGGTGTCCATTTTGGGACACCCGGCGGTGGGGGGATTCGTGACTCACTGCGGGTGGAACTCAGTACTGGAGTCCATTGTGGCCGGAGTGGCGATGATCGCGTGGCCCCTTTACGCGGAGCAGAGGATGAGCAAGGTGTTCTTGGTTGAGGAGGCGAAACTTGCAGTGGAAATGCGGGGTTATAAGAAGGGGCTAGTGAAGTCGGATGAAATAGAGGAGCGAGTCCGTTGGTTGATGGAGTCTGAGGGAGGTAAGGAGCTGAGAACTCGGGCCGCTTTGGTTGGCGAGAGCGGAAGGGCTGCAGTGCGGGAGGGTGGGCCGTCTTATGAAGCGATGGTGGAGATTGTACGCTTGGTGAGCAATGTTGGCAGCGGTGGACTTGGGTCTTCCGGCGAGCAGCGGTGATTCGTTATTATGGGTTAATCGACCAGATTAAGATTGAATTCGAGGTTAGATACTCGAATTTTAGTAAATAGGCAATCAGATGGTGGCCTGATTGTGCTCTAATTTTACAGACCTCTAAAAAACAATTCTAGGAAATAAAAGTCTTACGCTCAAATTTTGGAGTGCCAGTCACTAGTTGGCGGGTCACCAGTATTTTCTCTAACTTACACATAAGTTGTTGGCCCGTTTACGTCTTTATTCTTTTCTCTAGGACTATGAGGCTTTCTCAAAGATTTTGGTTCGAATGCAGTAAAGGCCATCACGATTGGACAAACGATTAAATAAACGTTTTGTGGCTTCACAGCATATCTTTATCAAAGAGTTGCATGAGGAAAATCATCTTGGCGTCCGCGAAAGGAGACTTCTCTATAACTTTCGATGATGACTTTTATACATGATTAAGAGAAATAAACTAAAAATAGAAGATGAAATATTTTTATTAAAAAAGTTCAAAAAGCGCAAGACAATCTAATTAAAAAAATTTTCACTGTTAATAGATAAATTGAAAATGATCATCCGCACGCCTTTGATAGCATACTTCCTCAAAATGAAGCAAATTGATCAGGTATTCCATACACATCAGGTAATCCATACTTCTTCAAAATGAAGCAAACCGAATAAGGCGTTTAGGGTTTGGTTTATAGTTTTATTTTAATATATAGGATAATATATTAATTATAATATTATAATATTTATATTAATATAATTAATACTATAATATTATTATTGTTATTAATAATTTATAATATATTAAAATTTATAGAAGTTTAATTATTTAAGATATGATAAACTTTTATAATATATAATTATTTTTAAAATATCATAAATTATATATATATATAATTATTTTAAATTATTTTATATTTTGAACAATAACGAACCGAACACGAACGAACACATCACTATTCGTGTTTAGTTCGTTTAACTAAAAAAAATTGTTCGTATTCGTCTCATTTGCTTATCGAATGAATCGAACACGAACTTCTTGGCAAACCGAATACGAATTGTTCGCGAACAACGAGCTTTTTTGACAGCTCTATCCGCACATCAGCCGGATCAGTAGATTTATTTTAATTTAGTAAAGCAACGTCTCTATATTATAGAACATCAATTTTTTAATATTTTAAAACTGTGCTCAATCCATCATGCGATTTAAAAAAAAAACTCTGGGGAAAATATGAAACCTCAAGAAAATGCCGCCGGTAAAAGACAAACGAAAACAAGTTGTTAGTATTGATATTGACGGCGGCGGCAGACTTAGGCCCCGTTTGTTTAGGGCTTTGCGGGGCGTTGCGGGGCGTCGCGGGGGCTTCGGCCGATTTTCGTTCGTTTGGATAGAGCGGCGCGGCGAAAGCGGAGACGAAGCGGAGAGGACGCGGGCAGCGAGCAATAAACCCGTGGCGTAGGCTTCCTCGCGCGTATTTCTCATCCCTACCCCGTCTGCCTGCCTTCCTTTTCGCCTTCGTCCGCTGATATCTCCGGCATATCTGTCGCCTTTCTTCTTCCCTATCCACTCGAATCGGCCAATCTCGAGTAAAAACCGAGCGATTTTTGTCGATCTACTTGCGAATCCGAGGTATTTTGAGTGTTTCATCGTAATCTCCTTCCTCATACCTCCAGCTTTCTCGACGAGCTTTTCTTCTGTTTCTATGCTTACGCTTCGTCTGGATCTGTGAAATGGCATGAGATTTTACGGAGTGTTGGACTTTATTGTTCTTTGTGTTTTTACGGAATGAAATTCAAATTTGACCCTTGTTCTCCATCTACCTTATGCTTCTTACCTTGCATGCATTATTGTTTGCGGTTTCTCGGTTTGTTCGAAGGCTCGATCTGTTCGAATTAGGTAATATGAAATGGCTAGAATAGTTTATTCTTGGAAGCTGATCTTGACTAAATATGAAATGTGCTATAATGACAAAAAATGCGGAAGAGTTGGGCATCGCCTAATTATTTTTGAATGGTTTGTTCTTAGGCTCGATCTTCATTAGTGAAGTTTTGCGGTTTTTAAGTTGGGCATCACCTTAATTCACCATGACATAAATATTGTTTGCGGTTTTTATAGCTGCTCCATGCCTTCACTGTTAGTGTTTTTCAATATGCCATGCTCAATATGCCATGCTCACACTATAAAATAGAATCGGACTCATAATATAAAATTTTTTAATAGTATAACATTTTAAAATAGAATCGGGCTCATAATATAAATTTTTTTCGTTAAACATTTTAAAATATAATTTATTTTTATTACTTTCAATATTTAAAACATTAAATTTAAAAAAAACTTGTATTTGCAAAACCTGTATATCATATAAATAAATCGAAAATTTCAAACAGTTTTAATAAACAAGTGCGACTAGGCCATTTTTTACGAAAAAGTTGCCTAATAATTGTTTTCCCATAATTGTAACCAAACAGACAGATAACTTCACTGAATGCTTCACATCATTCCTTACAAGAGGTAGCAACTGTAATGACAAAGTTGACAACTGCAAGTCAGACCAAAGCAGCCCTAAGGTCTAGGCATCAAGCATCAGGTTAGTAATCCTTGAGGAATTGAAGGAGGCATAATATGAAAATAACAAATGACGCAATCCAAGAAGATTTTAAGGCCACCAAAAATGATTATTCATTTTAAGGGGGTGCTAGAAGATAAGAATTTAGGCGGCATATGAAAAAGGATTTAATAGTCCGAGTGATCAGCGAGGATGGTTGGCGTAATCTCGAAAATCATTCAAAATCTTGAAGCAATCTCCCCCATACACAAGGACATTCCAATTAATGCATAAACATCTAGATTATCCTCCAAGTTTCAAGCGAACGTTAGAAGTCTCGTGAGAATGAGCTTTCTTAAGGAGGATATTTTTTACAATCCATGGTTCCTCTTGGACAAATCATAACCCTTCTCAAATTTTCACTCAAAAACAGAATTTTTTACATGTATTCTTTAGATGCTCATTTCAATGGCATTTCTTGCTGTTAACACCAAATGTAGTAATCATAATTTAAGTATTACATATATTGCGAAATATATGGAATCATAATGACTGACCAGATGGTAAGGAGTATTTATTGCATAGGATAGTAAATGGTAGCTACTTAATATTTTTTAATATTTTAATTGGTTCACATACTTCAATATGAAATGTCAATCATTAGTACAAGCTACAAGTCTGTTGAACTTAAATTGGTCTATTTTCTCATGCCCAATAGATAGGGCGCAAAATTCAAGGTAAGGAGAAAAAAAAAAGAAAGAGTTGGCCCGTTGGTGTGTAGGGGTTGGGGGTGGTGTTCCCTGGATGTTTGACCATTTTTACTCAGCACAACTTCAAAGTTACAAGGAGAAAAAGGAAAGAGTTCTGTTTTACATGGGGGTTGAGAGAGAGAGCCTAAGTACCCATTTTTACACCTAGGGGTCCTCTATTTATAGAGAGATAAAGATGAGAAAAGAATATTACATTTATGCCCTTGATTCGTTTTGAGTTGTGAAGGGTATTGTGGTCCTTTACACGCTTAGATCTGTCTCACCGGAGCTATCTCGTCATTGGATTTGTTGGCATTAGGTGGCCGACCCAAGCGAGTGTCCCTTGAATGGTTGGCCATTGGTGGTTGGCCCTTGGTAGTCGACCTTCGGTGGTCGGCCCTTGGTCTGCCATCCGTGATCGACCATTGGTGGTCAGCCTTCACTGGTTAGCTCTTGCTGGTCAGCCTTTGATGGTTGGCTCTTGGTGGTCGGCCTTATGTGGTTGGCCTTAGGTGGTCGGCTCTCAGTGGTCGGCCCTTGATAGTCTCCTAGCTGAGTATGGTCAGATGGCTAGGTATGGACGACTAGGCTGACTATCGTAGGTGTTGGTGGTAGCTTCAACAACGACATTCCTTTAGCTCGACGATGGCCTGATTTTGGGCTATGCATGAAGCCCTCGAGTTTTTTATTGCTTAGAGGTGAAGCTGCGGCGTACATCCGTGATAGGTTTGGTATAGCTCCTGTTGCGAAGATAAAATTAAAGAGCCTCATCTTAGATGGTTTGGATACATTAAACACCGACCATCTGTTGAACCAGTTAGGAGAGTAGATGTTTTAGATTTGACTTATGCTAAGAAAGTCAATAGTAGACCACCTAAAAAGACTTGGGCATATAATATAAAAAATAATCTTAATTTATTAAAATTGAATGAAAATATGACTCTCAACAGGACACAACGGAGAAAAAGGATTCATGTAGCTGATCCCAATTAGTGGCATAAAGGCTTGTTGTTGTTTTTGTGGTTGTTGTAGAGAATCTGAAGCTTGTGGATTTAGTATATTTTATTAAAGTTTCAAACTCTTTATTCGAATTTCCCATAATTTATTTATTAACAAACCAAACAGTTTTCAAAATTTAGCCCCCTCAAGCTTTCATAAATCTAGTTTTACAAGATTTATAGGATTTACTCAATCCTATTCAAACTAAATCCTACTTGCAACTAAATAAACCTTAGAGAAAGAGTTTAATTAGGGGTTGATTGTTACTAGATTTATGTAGGATTTAAGCTAAATCCTGTCAAACGACAAACAAATGCCTTTGTAAATCCTATAGGTTCTTAAATCCCGTTTTTTCTCTGTTTTGCCTTAAATCCGGGGTTTAAAGTAGGAAGCATGATTTACAGGATTTAGAGAGGTTGAAGCTTGTAGGATAAATCTGTTAAAACCAACAAATAAGTTGATTTGGTAAATATGGTTATACTAAACGAATTAAATGCTCAAAAATTAATTTTGGATAGAATTTCTTTTGAATCGATCTCCAGTCATATTGAAATTGGATCGTTTAATACCATATTGATGTTATATATGTTGAAGATCATTAAATCCATTAAGGTGTCTCTTTCTAATTTTGTGTGTAACTTCAACCCTTTCATAAGCATATTTATTTTGTATTTTGTTTCCAGCTGTAAATTCAATCATAGAACTAAGCATTTTCGTCCCCGCAATCACATACATGATTGATTGCATACTTAAAAATATTTTCTTAAAAAAAGATTATCATATGATGTAAGGAGTATTCACTGTTTCTTGTTTTGCAAAGTCTAATTTTCATTCTCAAAATAGAAATTAACTTTGAAATGTATTTCGACTGTTCCAAAATGGAAATTCACTTCAAAATCTATTTTTCGTTTTGGCAATACAGATGAGATTTCGAAGTGAAATTCTATTTTGGAACTAGCAACTTAGATTTTAAAGTGAATTTTTATTTTTGGAAATGAAAATTAGATTTTGCATTGGAGTATGCAGTGAAAACTCTTATATCGTATGAAATATTTTCTTCTAAGAATAAATTTTCAGGTGCGCAGTCAATCACGTATAGGGTTTGCAAAGATGAGAACGTTTAGATTAATAATTGGCTTTCCACTTGGAAAATAAAATACAAAAGAAATAAACTCATGCATGGTTTGTTGTAGCTTTGGCGACAGACAATATTAGATCAAAAAATTCAAAAAACTTTAAGACAAATTATCGATCTTTGACGGCTCTAAACCCTAAACCCTCAGTGGGCTATAAATATTCTGATTTCGAGCTTAATTGCGGTCGGCTCCAGAAGAAATTTGATACAAAATGTTTGGCTCAAAATGGGACATTTATTTCGATCTGCTCTTTAATCGAGCCAAAATTAAAATCATTTAATCTTTTAGATAATGTCATTGTTCGAGCTATCTAAAACATTCACTCCTACAACTTCGATATTGGATATGCTATAAGTCAACCCGTTTAACATTTTTGTAACGTTAATTTCATTAAAGATCATTAATCGACTGAGTATTGATTCACAATATGTTGAGAAGACTCTCTCAAATATTGTATATCACTGTAGCAACATTAGCCCTCATACAGATATATTTGTGTCAAATTTTGTCGCCAAGTAAAAAGTCAATCATAGACCTAAATATCATCGTTTTCGCAACTTTTAACTAGATTACTTTCATACATTTAAAATTCTGCGAAGGAAATATTTCGTATGATGTAAGAGTGTTGTTCAGGTCACCCTCCAATGAGAAATAGAACTTCTATTCCTAGAATGAAAATTCACTTCAAATTTTATATTTTGTGATGTTATGAACATAATGTTTGAAGCAAATTTCCATTATGAGAATGAAAGTTAGATTTCTCATGGAGGGTGAAGTGAACAACACTCTTACATCATAAGAAATATATGCATAATTAAATTTATTTATAAATGTGAAAATAATCTAGTTAAAAGTTGTTAAGATGAGAATGCTTAGATGGATAAGTGCTCTTACAATTGTAGAGAAAGTATGAAAGAAATATACTCGTGAAAGGGTTGGTGTAGCTACATTAACATCCATAATTAGAGGTAAATATGGATAAATGTTCGTCGATTATTTTCTTCAACAGTTCTAACAACCTCAGTAGGCTGTTAACAGTCTGACTTCAATGATATCTAAAACATTCACTTTTTTTATAATGTTTTGACTATTGTCAAGTTTAATCACCCTTTGTTACGAATCCATCAATAGATCTTCTCCAATAATTAAATACAATGTATTTTGTTGAATGCATTTTACAATGTGTTGATTACACTTAGATTTGAATGTTCATAAGAATATTCGTACATCGAGATCTTGGATCTACAACAAATTTTATCCGAATAGCAAAGGGATCACCTAGAAGTTCATGAATGGTGTCGAGGCATTCATGGATGCAGCATCACAACTTCCATCTTATCTAAGTTTATATTTTAATTACCATGCTCAAAACACATGAATCGAGCACACCTAACCCACTTTGATTTATATCATCAGGAATTTCAGCCTGATTGTTGGATTTGGACTTCAAATGGAGAGGTTGACCCTACAACATTCAGTTCAGTCCTTTAAACGAGCTATGATCCTCCACCTGGATTTCACTTAAGTAGATTTGAAGAGATAATTTTTTATGAAACAACAGTACATTGCTAGAGTCAAGTTCAGGAATAGACACTAAATCAGGGGGCTCAAACTTTTTATGATTTACTAAATGCCACTCAAAGGCCACTATGGGAGGGATGCACTTCTCATTCTACGTTACTTGTAGCCTTTATAATGCTAAAAATTAAATAGAGTTTAATATGCCCCAAGAGTTCTTCAATCAGTTTGCAACATTACTGAAAATGACTAATCCACAATAAAATTTAGTTCCAGAAGACTTTGACCAAACAAAAACATTGGTCTCCAAGTTAGGGTTGAAAACGAAGAAGATTGATTGTTACAAGAATGATTGCATGTTATTTTATAAGTGAAGTGCAGTAGAGACTCAATGTAGATTCTATACTTCTTCGAGATTTAAACCTCAAAATAAAACAAATAAGAGTCAGAAACAAGTTTCTTACAAGCGTCTCTTCTATCTACCGCTTATTCCACATCTTCAAGGACTGTTTGCTTTCTCACTTACTGCTCCACATATGGCATGGCATCTTAGCAAGTAAGGGGATATCAATTCAATGAGTCATCCTAAAAATGGAGAGGCATGGAGACTTTTTGATCGTTTACATCCCCAGTTTGTTGCGGAACCATGTAACGTGAGACTAGGCTTATACTCGGATGGCTTCTCACCGTACTGTCAGACTGCGACACCCTACTCTTGTTGTTCAGTGATTGTTATTCGTAAGCTCTCTCTCACAAGATGTGCATGACAACGCCCTTCTTATTTCTAACCTTGATTATTCCAAGTCTCAGTAGTCCTAAAGGTCGGGTTGATGTTTATTTGCAGCCACTGATAGATGAGCTGCATATTCTTTGGGAAAGAGGTGTCATTACTTATGATGTTACAATGAAACAATGTTTTATGATGAAAGCAAAATTGATATGGATGATAATTGATTTTCCAACATATGGAATGTTATCTAGTTGGAGCATTGCGGGAAAGTTAGCATGTCCATATTGCATGAATTAATCTAAAGCATTCATACTTCAACATGACAAGAAGAATTCATAGTTTAAATGTCACCATATGTTTTTTAGATTCTGGACATCCCTTCAGGAGGAACAAAAGTGCATTAAAAAAAAATTGAGAAATCAACATCACCTCTAGTAGTATCTTGGGAAGATTTATTTAAGATTGTTCGTGATATTCCGAAGATTATTGTTTATACCGACCAATCTTTACATTATTCAATAGGTTTTGGTGTTATTCATAACCGGTCAAAGAAATCCATTTTTTGGGATCTGTGTTATTATAAGGATAATATGAACAAGCATAATCTAAATGCGATGCGCATAGAGAAAATGTTTTTTTGACATTATTCAACACTGTGATGGATGTTAAGGGAAAAACCAAAGATAACGTGAATTTCAGACTAGATTTGAAGGAGATTTACAAAATGTGGGAGTTAGAGATTCAGAAAACTATTACCGGCAAGCTTTTGAATCCCAAAGTAAAATTCTCTTGCTTTGGCACAACATAGATCAATTTATGAATGGCTCCAGGCATTGAAATTCCAGAGTAGACACGCTTCAAACTTGAGTCATTGTAATGTGGAGACGAGAATGATATTCGGTATAAAAAGCCATGATTGCCATATTTTTTCTTCAAAATTTATTGTCAACCACATTTAGCTGCTTTTCAAGAGATATTTTAAATCCATTTATTGAAATTGGTGTGTTCTTTAGGTGGATATGTGCAGCATTTGAATGTTGCTACAGTTAGAAGAAAACATTATGATAATATTATGCAAGCTCGAAAGAATATTTTCACCTATTTTTTTCAACTCCATGGAGCATTTGCCGATAACCTACCAAACGAAGTCTTACTTGGTGGACCGGTAAAGCTTTCATATTTACAAACAAATAATTATGCATGAGAATGTGTATCTCACATTAAAAAAAGAAAGATATTAGTGTTACATTTGACTTGATAGCAAAAATTCAAATGCTCTGTGTGCAACCATGAAATA
This sequence comes from Papilionanthe hookeriana x Papilionanthe teres, assembly GCA_022702705.1. Classification (NCBI taxonomy): domain Eukaryota; kingdom Viridiplantae; phylum Streptophyta; class Magnoliopsida; order Asparagales; family Orchidaceae; genus Papilionanthe; species Papilionanthe hookeriana x Papilionanthe teres. Next base: position 63,589,427 of record CM040425.1, on the reverse strand, counting down.
TATAAATACATAAGAATTGTACGCTATGTATGTAAATACCAAAATTTTGTATGTATTCGTTAGAAAAAATTCTTCTCCCTCACGCCAATGAAAATATTATGTTTATCATCCAGACAATAGTGTGAATCACATCACACCATTTATCAGACAGTGGTACAATCCACTCCATCTACCAAGTCTTATTAATCTGATGTAATATTTTTTTCAACTCCACATGGCCAATTCATGTCAAATATACGGAGATACCTTAGTCCGCACTTGACTTATAATTTCTTCACCCCCCATCTCTTCCCCTATGGTCCAACCCCTTCGGACTTTCCAAAGCTCTCTTCTCTTCAATACTACATAAAACAACGACAGGGATTACGGAAGCCCTGAAACCCAAATAGTTCATTCTGAATGTAATATTCTATATCAAAACACGTGATAATTGAATATTTTTAGTACAACTTTATATCAGATTTTAAGATATAAAATACTAATTATTTTCTCTATATATATCTATACACTTATACAAATACATTCCAAAATAAATAAATAAATACTTCCAAAGTATTTAAAGCACTAGTTGTAAATTAAAATGTTAATAACAGCTTGAATTAAAATAAACTTCACTAAATATTTATAAGACATTCAAAATATAATTAGGGTCAATAAATCTTTTACCATCATTCGCTCATAACAACCCCACACGCAGCTTCAAGAACCTGCAGAACAAGAAAGGTCTCTTAACGCCCTTAAAAGGCAGGAGTATGTTTTGATTTCTCTTTTTTTCTGAAGAGAACAGGCGAAACCTTGCTAGCAGAAGCAAAATAAAAACCAAGACTTGGATCATAAAAGTGGAAAAAGACAAAAATAAATAAATAAATAAAATAAAATAAAATAAAAAGAGAAAACTAGCATAAGTACGCTATCGAAATCAGAATCAAACTAGAATATTCGAAGACGCTACTTCAGAATCCATGTTATCTTCATCATCATCTTGCCCGCTTCCTTAATCACCTTGGACATCGTCATCATCCTCTTGCCCTCCCTCTTCAGCATCCCCGCCCGCTTGATACCCAGATTGCACCTCAATATCAACGTCTTCCTCACCCACTTCAACTTCAATTTCCTGGTCCTCTACTCCCCCTTTTTGCTCCTCATTTTCATCATTTTCTTCACCCTCCCAACCCTCTTCTTCAAACACCCAGATCTCTTCTTCCTTTTCTTCCTCCTCAATTCCATAATATTCCTCACCCTCTTCATCCCCCTCCTCAAATTCATCATCAACTATCGTACCCCCTTCAGCATCAGTTTCATCATCCCTTTCTCAATTTCGTCATCCATCCCAGTTTCTCCATTCTCTTACGAAGGGGTTGCGGGTTTCTGTTTTCGAACGAGATCTACCCGTTAAAAAGCTCATTTCTAAATTGTTAAATTAAATTTGATCCTTAAACTTAAAAATGGATTTGTCTTGAGTATGATAAATACCGTTATTAAGACGTAAATAAGGATATAAACTATAAATTTTTCACTCATTAAGAAAATGTTCGAATACATCATTGATTCTAACTAAAAAGTGCGCTTCTATTTGCCTGATTAATGGCCTAAAATTTCTATAAGGCTCAGCTTTGATTGCTTTTTTTAGTTTTTTATATACTTCATCTATTGTTTCGTTTAAATTTGTTCTTAGAATTTGTAAGTTATCTTTTGTTCCTGTAATTTCTATTAATTATTTAATAAAGTTTAAATTCATATGTAAAACCGTCAAGTTCTCTCTTATAGCGTCTTCACGTAACCTTTCGCTATTTATAAGTCGAAATTTTTTGTTTGCTAAATATTTTTTATAAAACCACGGTCATTCATCTTGTGTTTCTAACATTTTTCTAATTATTCTTGTTGCCAAGGCTATTTTAATTTTTTCGTCTTGGGTAATATTTTAAAATTAATAGAGTTGGTGGTCCCAAGCACGGATGTGAAAAGTGGAGGGTTGCGTTAGGTAGTCGACAGCCAGCGTAAAACTTGTCGAAAAAAAATCATGACATGAATCCTTTTAATCATTGTGTAAGTGCTAGGGCGTCCACTGGAGACGACGCGCTGTATGCGCTCGAATACGAGTGGAAAGTGTGCAGGGCGTTGCACGCGCGCCGGCGTGTAGTGTCAAGTAAACGAGGACTCCGCATTACGAACGGATGCGGGTAAAGAAGTTAGTCTATGATACTTAGTATTAGGATAGGATCTTGGAATATAGGTACTCTCAATGGTAAATTAATGGAATTGGTTGATATTATGATCCATAGAAGATAAATATCTTATGTATTCAAAACTAAATGGGTTGGAGAAAAAACTAAGGAGATTGATAACTTAGGTTTTAAACTATGGTATTCTGGTAAGAGTCGTACTTGAAATGGTGTAGGTGTAATTATAGATAAGAGTTTGAAAGATAACGTTGTTAAAATTAATAGAGTTGGAGATTGAATTATAGCGACTTAAGATTATTATTGATACTAAGATTTTTAATATTAAAAGTGCTTATGCTCCTCAAGTTGGTTTAGACATAAGCTTTAAAGATAAATTCCAGAATGATTTAGAAGACTTAATACATTTGATACCCCTTGAAGAAAAAATTTTTATTGGAGGAGATATAAATTTACATGTCGGTAGAGTGGTAGAAGATTTCGAAATATTCGTAGGTAGCTACGGTTATGGAGCGATTAATGAAGAATGTAGAGTCAATTTTAGATTTTCTTTAAGCATTTGATATGATTATTACTTATACTTTATTCAAGAAAGAGACGAGCGATCTTATTACTTATAAGAATGGATCTAATAAAACACAAATTAATTATTTTCTTATGAGAAGAAGAGATCGTCGAGATTGTAAGGATTGTAAAGTCATTCCAAGTGAGGAATTAAGTACGAACATCGATTATTAGTTAGATTTTAAGATGAAGAGTTGTAAAATAAAAAATACTTAGGATTCAACATTATAGAATAAGATGGGGCACCTAAAAGACACAAATAAAATTATTTTTATGAGTAAAATTCGAGATTTAAATATTTGGGATGTCAATGAAGACGCGAATGCTTATGTGAGAAAAATTAACTAATACTTATTAAACAGTGGCTAAAGATGTACTTGGAGAATCAAAAGAAAAAGTTTCATAAATAAAAATAGTTGGTGGTGGAATAATAATATGCAGAAAAGATAAAATATAAGAAGTTATGTTATAAAAATTGGTTTAAATGTAAAAGCGTAGAGAACGGGAAAAATATAAAACGGTCATAGCGAAATTAAAAAAATAATCGTGACGCTAAAAATTACGTTTTTAGTGATCTTTATAACGTGTTAGATACTAAGGACGGTGAAAAATATATGTATAAACTAGCGAAACAAAGAAAAATAAAAGTAAAGATTTAACTCAAGTAAAGTGTATTAAAGATGAAAATCGAAAAGTGCTTTTCTTAGAAAAGATATTCAACATAGGTGGGTGAGTTATTTTGATAAAGCTTTTTAATGAAGATCTTGAAAGTACGATCCACCTTAGTGATCTTAATATTGTTAATAATAATAAAAGCTTTTCATTTCTACCGTCGCATTAGTAAAAAAGAAGTTGATGAGGCCTTAAAGAAAACGAAGGGGGAAAGTCCGCAGGGCTCGATGATATCCCAATTGAAGTGTGGAAATGTTTAGGTGATTTGGGGGTTTTCACAGCTTACTAAACTTTTTAATATTATTATAAAAACTAAAAAGATGTCTGAGGAGTGGAGAAAGAGCATTTTGGTCCCCATTTTTAAGAATAAAGGAGATGCACAAGAGTGTGCAAATTATAGAGGAATTAAATTGATGTGTCATACTTTCAAAATTATAGGAGAGGGTAATTGAACATAGGTTAAGACGTATTACAAAGGTTTCTCATAATCAATTTGGTTTTATGCCGGGAAGGTCTACCATGGAAGTTATACATTTATTGAGAGGTTTGATGGAGAAGTACAGGGATAATAAGGAGGATCTACATTTGATTTTTATTGATTTAGAAAAAGCTTACGATAAGGTTCCTAGAGATGTTCTTTGGAGAGTCCTCGAGAAGAAAGGTGTTGATATGACTTATATTCGAGCCATTAAAGATATGTATGCTAGAGCTATTACATGTGTTCGAGCCGAAGGAGGATTGACCAAATATTTTACTATTTCGTTGGTTTACATCAAGGATCGGCTTTAAGCCCATATCTTTTTGCTTTATTTATGGATAGTCTTACTGGGCATTTACAAGAGGATGTACCTTGGTGTATGCTTTTTGCTGATGATATCCTCCTCGTGGATAAGACGAGAGAAAAAGTCCAGGAAAAACTTGAATTATGGAGGTCTACATTGGAGTCTAAAGATATTCGTTTGAGTAGAACTAAAACTGAATACATGGAATGTAATTTTAGTAATAGTAGGTCTAGTGACAGAAGTATAACTTTGGGTGATCAAATTATTAAAAGGTGTGAACGATTTAGATATCTCGGGTCCATTGTTCAAAGCGATGGTGATATAGATGGGGATGTTAATAGTAGAATTCAGGTTGGTTGGTTGAAGTGGAGGAATGTGTTCGGCCTATTGTGTGATAGAAAAGTACCGCTTAGACAGAAAGGAAAATTTTATAAGATTGTGGTGAGACCTTCAATGCTCTATGGTGCTCGAATGTTGGCCTTTAAAAGAGAAGCATAATGTTAAGTGTTGCTGAGATGAGAATGATTAGGTGGATGAGTGGCTTTACACTTAGAGACAAAATACGAAATGAATATATCCGTAATAGGGTTGGTGCAGCTCCGGTGATGGATAAAATTAGAGAGAGTCGCCTTAGATGGTTTGGTCACATTAAACGTCGACCACTCGATGATCCGATTAGGAGAGTAGATGTTTTAAATACAACTTATATTAAGAAAGGCAGAGATAGACCTAGGAAAACTTGGGCTTATTGTATAAAAAATGATCTTAATTTATTAGAATTAAATGAAAATTTGACACTAAATAGGACGCAATGGAGAAAATGGATTTATGTAGCTGACCCCACTTAGTGGGATTAAGGCTTTGTTGTTGTTGTTGGGTAATATTTTAAGTTCATTAAGTTCCTTTAAAAAGGTTTCAAAATAAAAATTTTCAATTATTTCTATGACTTCATGACTTTTTAGAAATTCTATTATTTTATCCATATATATATATATATATATATATATATATATATATATATATATATTAATAGTTAAATAAAGATTTAATATTAATATTAAGAGATTCTTTAGAGTGTTCTTTAAATATTTATGATAAAGAGTTCTTCTTTGTAGTACGAGCTCGCCTGTCAAAACTTTTCATGAATATTTAACACCTTGCGAAAGCAAATATAGACTTGACTATCCTTCTCCGACCCATCTATTCTACCGGATGCTTATGAATAGCATACACCAGCTCGTCTCATCTAGGCTTAGAGAATATGAACAGTAGCTTCGCCCAAGAGCGCCACACAGGCATAAAAACGGGCTTTTTAGCATAGTATCATCCCTCATCACCACAAAGACTTCCAGTCGTAGCGGTTATTAGCATAGATCTTAAGCAGAATAAACTTATCTGCACTCAGATACCAGCGGTATATTTTTGTTCTTGAGAGATCAAATATTCATGAAGAAATTGCAGACATAGCTCCCCTACTGGGAGAAACTAAGAGACTACTCACTAAAAGACATATTTAAAACAAAGACATATTTTTAAAAAAGATGAATACTTACAGATATATTGACTGATTACAGACTTGAACTAGGAATCTCACACTTTTAAGAAGCAAACTTAATATGGGAAGGGATTGGTTTTGGAATACTTTCCTTCATCCAACTCTCTCTTATTTATAGCTAGAATAATGGGGCAAAAGACTTTTTTGCCCTCACTATTACACTGACTTTATACAACTCATAATGACTTTACAACCACTCTTAACCACACTTAATAATGCACCTCACTATTTATGTATACATTAATACTATTGCAAATAATACTCATAAAAAATCATTTTACACAATGATCCATAAATTTATTTTTTTTACAAAAATATCCTTATAATAAAGATTTTTATAACATGCTTTCAAAAAGTACTTTGACATGAAGTGAAATTATTCTCTTATCATGATAAGGTGTAAGATATTTTTACTAAAGTAGATTCTCTCTTATCACAATCCATGCAAATTTGATGCTTGTTATCAAGTTTCCATGGCATTTTCTAAATTTTGTATTGTAATATCGTCCATATTTTCAAGCCATTGCGTTTCATAAGCTTCTCCTGTGAGAGCATCATCATCTTGATTTGGACTCTGATATGGAGTTAATTTTTGGTAAACGGTGATATAATCTCCAATACTTTTGACTGTCCATGGATTAATGGCTTTAATATGTTCTAGCGTGTTATATTAATCATGATAAAATATGAATCTGAATATCCTTCCTTTAATTAACCTTTCATTAACAAATATCATATAGTTGTCATCTTGATATGCCAAGTATTTACATAATAATGGCCTTGTAAAACCTTCACAAAGATAAGCGATTTGGTAAGTTATGTAGTAAGTGATTCCTCCATCGTCTCTGGATCAATAATCTCATGTGTTTCATTATCCCTTCGCCAGACTCTGAGATATCTTGGAATTTTAAAGATTTTTATTATGTGCTTTTCTCCTCCAATTAAGTTTTCGTAGTATGGTCCAACAGATTTGAAGATGAGTGTTACGGAAGTAGTGTACGTATCTTAAAATACTTACCATATAATTATTCGTAGTTCAGGGTGATGATATGCTGATATTTGAGTTTCTAAACTTTATTTTCCTACTTTGCAAATTATTACTTTTGATAGCAACCCATAATCCATTAATTTTTTAACTCCCCATTTTAAAACTTTTCTAAGATAAGCTAAATATAAAAAGATAGTTACTATATGAAAACCTTTGCAACAAAAATTACATTGACAATTTTCTGGTGTAACTAATTTTTTATATACATATTATAATCCACTTACTACATTGCTACCATAAGAAAGTATAATTTCTCTTAAGCATTCTATCATATATCATTTTTCTTATTATTTTTTATTGTTTTGAAAATTTTATTTTTCACATTTTCTGGCATCTCTGGTATATATAAATATTGATGTTGCTGTTGAATATTTGATTTCGTAATATCAATAATTGCTTCTACAAAATATTCATTTGTTTCTAATAGTTTATCACACTCTTTTTGTATTTCATCATTCTTTTTTCTTTCTTCTTCTAATTATTTTTCTAATTGCTTAATTTTAACTTCTTAGTTTGCAATGAATAACTTTTGCAAATTGCTAGGGTTTTTTGTCTTAAAGAAATTTCTCACATATTTTTTTATAACTGTAACTTTCTATTTTCATTTCTAAGGAATTCTACTTCGTCATTAATATCTAAAAATACTAATATTAAATAATTCAAGGTGTGAATAGTGGCAGAAAAATCTGTTTTATTACACCATAAGTTATCTAACAAAATTATTTGATAATAATATAGTGGTTTTCTAATTTCTACCTTGGGTCTAAATTTTAAATTCGTTCATTGCCTGTTTGGTAAGGCAAGATGACCGAATCTTATCATAACTAGCTCCATTTATGTAAAAAAAATATTAGAATAATAAATATTTTTGCTAAAATGCTAAATATTAAATTTTTTTTTTCTAAAAGATTATTTTGTTATTTCTTTATATTGCTAGATCATCATATGATATATTGATATATCCTACAATATTTCTAGAATTTTACATGGCTATATGATAGTTTTTATTGTCCTGGATAAATAATCTGCTAAGAAATTCTTTACTCTTTTAATATGTTCAAAATTACCATTGTAACCATCACATTCTATGATAATAACAAATCTTATCCATCTTTTGATATATATTTTCTTTTCATTTTTATTTTTTTTAGAAATGTACTATTGCTTCACAATCAGTTCTTATAGTAAATATTTTTTGTAAAAATAATTTAAATACATGTAATGCATTAATTACTCATGTTATTTCATAATCTAAAGATGTAATACTATTTGGTAATTTTCTAAATCCTCTGGATGCATATCTGGATAATCTTTCGGTATTTTATATGCTTCTTTGTATGGTTTTACTCGTAATTCTTGTTCAAATGCGTCTACTATTACTATTTTATAATCTGTTTCTAAAGATAAAGTGAGTTTTGGTAAATTTTAAACTTATTCTTTAATCTTTTGAATTGTTTTGATATCTTTTATATTAAAGTATTTTTGTCCGGTTGATGATTTCTTTTTATATAATGATTTTATTGTTTTTTCTAAGTCTTTTATATATGGTCTAGCACAGTTTAATAATCCTAAAAATTTTGTAATTCTTTTGTGTTTTCAATTTTATCCGGAAATTCTAATATTTTTTTAGAAATATGACCTTGTAATTCTATTTCTCCTTTACCTATTTTTTGTCCTAAAGAAATTATATATTCTTGATCTATTTCTATTTTCTTTCTTGATAGAATTATTCCATTTTCTATGCATAAATTTAAGACTTCTTCAACATGTTTATAATGTTCTTTTATTGTATGAGATGCTATTAATATATCGTCTATATACACTAAGACATAATCTAAATTTAAATTTTTCTTTGAAATATACCAGGCGCATTTTTTAATCCAAAAGTCATAATTATCCATTCGTAATGACCTATAGGCGTAAAAAATGCGGTATATTTTATGGATTCTTCATCTAACTTTATTTGCCAAAATCCTGATTTACAATCAAACTTACTAAAAAATCTTTTATTTTGTATTAGATTTATTAGCATATCTTTATCTGGTATTTTGTATCCATTATCTACAGTATTATCATTTAATCTTTTATAATTTATAATCATTCTAACTTTTCCTCGTATTATTTCTGCATGATTTCTTATCATAAATGCTGCTAATCTATTTTCTGAATTTGAAGGCCTAAGTTATCTTAATTCTTTTAGTTCTTTCATTTGAGTTTTAAATTCCTCTTTATCTAGAGGGCTATATTCTATCTCTTTTGTTCTAATAACTAAAACTTTATTAAGAATTGGGATATTAACTAATTCTTTATTCTTTTCCCAGCGTGCTAAAGGATTTTCTCCTATTATTTGAATTTTCTTAGCTAATTGAAATATTTTTCTAATTGTTTAGGTATTTGATATGTGGATATAGTTTCTTGTTTGTAATATGTGTTTAAATAAACTGATACTTCTATCTCTAGATTTTTTGTATTTTTTATTTCTCTTTTAGGTAACCCACTATGCTTCTCAGCGTAACTTGGATGTTTATTAGTATAAATAACTGATGTATTTTTACTTATAGTTAACAAGTATTTATTTATATTTATTTGTCATTGATCTTTTAAAATAAAGTTAAGTCATAGGATAAATTCTTTATTTTAGCATCATGATCTAATATTTGCGGTAGATGATATTTATCTGTTAGTTCAAAAGTTTCATGGTTAAAAAAGAATTGGCTGTAACTATTTTTTAAACATTGAGTAAAATCTAATATATGATTTCCTACTAAATGTGTAGTTATATTTGTTGGATGATATTTATTAAATTTTCTTGGTAATAATTTTTTTTGCTATTACAGATGTAGTACTACCACTATCTATTAGTGTGGGTACCATTATTTGAGATTTAGCCTCTAAAATTATATTTACATTTACCATAATTAAGGATGTTGAGTAATTTTAATAGGTATCTGACATCATTATTCTCTTATTTAATTCTACATTATTTATTTCTTCTATATCCTCTATATCTTCTGAATCTGAGTTTTTAATTTTTTTCTAAAGATTTTTCACTTTCTGATGATGCAAAAGTCTTTTTCTTTTTTATAACTGTTTTTATTTTTCTAATTTTAAAAATAAATTTTTGTTACAAGAATGAATCATTTCATGTTGAATTTTTTCTTGATTTTTATATTTTTTTCTAACTTTTCTATTTTAAATAATATTTCTTCATTATTTAGTTGTATTTTTTCTAATTCAAAGTTTATTTTTTGTAATGTTGTGGAGATATCTAAATTTTTTTTAGGTTTTATAAAATCTCTATGTTCAAGATTATAGTTTGTTTTTAAGCAAAAATGACATATTTCTATAAGACATAATTGACAACGATATCTATGATTTTCATCTGGGTAATATTTGCAATGAATACATTCTCTAGTCATACTTCATTTCCCTAATTCAAAAAGATGATCACAATTTTTTATTTCATTATTCTGATTTCCACCTATCAATTGCTTTAATTAATCCACCATAGCATCTTCTGAAGTTTGAGATTCATTATTACTATTCTCGTTTATTATACTATAGACACTATCACTTGATTCATTTGAAGATATGCTAACTACAACATTTTCTAAGCCCTGTATTAACAGGTTTCTTGCTTTATTAGTCTGGAGATCCACAAATATAACAATGATATTTTTTATTGTAAAGTTTTTTGACATTTCTATCTTTTTTATATGGATTTCTAACTGATTTTCTAGGAAACTTTCTGTTTCGATAAGTTTTTTCAGGAAAGTCATGAGTGGTGTAAATATTTCTACAAAATTTATAAGATTGTTTTTAACCTGTTTTTGGATTTTGTATTCCCTACACTTTTCTTGTAGAATGTTAAAAGTAAATACTATTCTTGGTCTTATTCGATAGGAAACTTAATAATAAAAATTTAGCAAGGACTTCTAACTCTTATATAATAAATTTAGAATATGAAGAATATATAAATCATTACAATAAAGTAAGAGAAGATTTAGCAATAACCGATTATGAAAGTCCTAATCCTAAACATAATTATTGCTTATGTACACATGGAGCGAAGAAGACTTCATTCGATCTTATGAACAAGAACTAAAAAATGAAAAAGAAATGAAAAGAAGATTATCATATGAAGAAATTAAAGATACGGTAGAATCTGATTTAGAAATAGGATTTAAGTGTAATTGTTCAGAACACACTGAAGACTTAAAGGGTTAAGTTAAAACAAGATTAATCGAAGCTATAAAAAAAATAGACTAGTTAAATTTTAAAAATAAATTACAAAAATAAACATATTATTTCTTTAGATCAACATAAATTTACTTGCAATTTTTCAACAGTCTTTAAATATGAACTTCATAATGAAAATAAGATAATAAATAACATGATAGATCTTCAAATATCCTTAGCTGAATTATTAAAATTTCATCTAGAAAAAGTTTACAGAATTTTAGGAGAAATAACCAAAGTTCTTCTCGAAATTAAAAAATTAATATTAAAAGAAAATTTGGAATATATTAAAAATCAAAATAATGATATATTAAATAAAATTTCAAAAAATTAAAACAATTTAGAATCTTTACTATCTAAATTTACAGAGCCTATATTGGTAGAAAAGAAACAAAAAATTTGTTAACAAAAGCAGAAGAAAAAATTAAACAAGTTGAATCTTTATTAATAGAAATAAAAGGAATTATTCTAACACGAGTAAAATTGAAGACTTTCAAATATATAAAGATACATTAGATGAAGTTAGAAAATATCATGAAGAATCAATAGGGCTAACAAATTATTTAGGAGCTCAAGTGATAAAACTTATCCAAAAATTTTAAGTTTTCAAACTATAATACTGATTTAATTATTCCAAAAAATAGCTAGTATAGAAGAAAAGCTTGAATACATAAATAAAAGAACAATAGGAAGTCCCTCAGAGAAATTTAAAAAATTTATCAGATCATATTAAAAGTGGAAAAGAGATTATACCATACAAACATATAAGTTATAAATCATGGTAAGTAAGCGAGGACAGTTAGCACTATTTAGAAGTAATTCTACCAGATTTGATAGAAAAAATATCCGAAATAATAGATATAGAATCTCAATTAGATAAATTCAATAATGGAAATATAGAGTTAATAAAAATAAAAAAGATGTATGAAAATTCTATATTATCAAAATCAAATATCATACAAACATTAGCTAAACAAAAAATAAGTTGCGTATCTGATACAAATCAAGTAAATTTACAAGTAATAATAAATGGAAATTGGGAACAAATTAGACAACAAAAATGTCTCAAGTTCATATAGGATTAGTAATGATAGGAGTAAAAGATCAACATATAAAAAATTTAGGTACAAAAACTTTAATTATATTATTTGATAGCAGATGGAGTGATCTATCAAAATCTATTATAGAAACATTTGAAATAGATATAAATAATAATGGAGCTATAATTTACTTTATACCAGATTATATAATGGATATTACAGAATGTATACAAAATTTGAAAATAGGAATTAGAACTAAAGGTTACGAGATGACGGCTGGATCGTTAAATCTCCAAATAACGACAGGATTTATAGGAAAAATGCAAGTTCATTCCAACGTAAAATTTAGATTAAATACTGAAGAATTAGGAAAAAGAAACGTTAGCGAGCCAAGGAATAAAAGCTATAAAGGATAAAAAAAATTTAGTTCAGAAACTTATACAGGAACAGATTGGAATTTAAATAAATTTTCTGAAAAAAAATTTATTTTATTACCAACAGAAAGTACTTCTTATGAATATTAAGATGGAAGAATTAGTTTAAGATTTTCCGACTATCAATATAGGAAAAATAAAAATGAATCAGAAGATGACCATCAGTCTATACAATCAAAATTAAAAACTAGAGAAAAATGAAAGAAATCGATTTTAGCAAAATAAAAACTTATTAAAAATTACAAGCCTATGTCTTTAATATGAACACTCCTTAGTCAGAACTACAACAAAGATATAATTTTGAATTAGCATATGAAAATAAGTTTAATCAAAATTTTAATTGGAAAATTATAGATTCACACTTCAAAATAAATAAAATTAAAATGAATCAGCAACCGATGGATTTGAGAGAGTAGTAGCTGGACCTTCAAATCAAGATAGAGGTAAAAGACCAAGATTTGATCCTGTACCAACCTCAGGCACCAAAAGAACAGGTTTAAATGAAGATAACAACAATTATAAATATAAGGAAAATATAGAACCAGTAGAAAGAATTAATTTAGTACCAGCACATAAAAATAGAACAATATTAACAATTAATCTTAATAATCCACAAATGTGGGAATCAGTAATAGCCACTTGGGAATTTGATGCAGTAAGAGCATGGGCTGATTGAGATAAAAGTGGTGTAGAAGATATATTTGCATTCCTAGAAACTTTATTAGGAGAAACAACTGCTAATATTTTTAATGAGGCTAAAACTAAAAAAGCTAGAGAAATAAAAAAAAATAAGACAAATAGGAGATAATCCATATAATTTTACAAAAGTCATTACAACATTAATATTAGGGTTTGATCCAAGCAGGCAAAATACAAATATTCAAGATCAGGCTTATAGAAATTTAGAACAACTAAGTATATCAGATTGGTATAAAATAAATGAATTCTGCAAACTTTATGTTACTTATGCTAGTAGAGCAGGAAAATATTTTGATGTTGAAACATCAAATAGATTTTTGATAAAATTACCAGGAGAATTAGGAAAAGAAATAATTGAAAAATGGAAAAATATATGTGGTGATGCAGATATTAGAAATATAGAAATAGGGCCAAGAATAGTATTTACTTTTAACATTCTACAAGAAAAATGTAGAGAATATAAAATCCAAAAACAAGTTCAAAAACAATCTTATAAATTTTGTAGAAATATTTACACCACTCAAGACATTCCTGAAAAAACTTATCGAAACAGAAAGTTTCTTAGAAAATCAACTAGAAATCCATATAAAAAAGACAGAAATGTAAAAAACCTAACAATAAAAAATGTCATTGTTATATTTGTGGATCTCCATATCATTTAACAAACAGATGTAATAAGAAAAATTCTAATAAAGCAAGAAATCTGTTAACACAGGGCTTAGAAGATGATGCTGTTAGTATATCTTCAAATGAATCAAGTGAAAGTATCTATAGTATAATAAATGAGAATAGTGATAATGAATCTCAAACTTCAGAATATGTTTTGGATGGATTAATTAAAGCAATTGATAGGCGGCAATCAGAACAATAAAATGAAAAATTGTGATCATCTTTTTGAATTAAGGAAAGGAAGTATGGCTAGAGAATATATTTATTGCAAATATTACCCAGATAAAAATCATAAATATCGTTGTCAATTGACTTATAGAAATATGTCATTTTCGCGTAAAAACAAACTATAATCTTGATCATAGAGATTTTATAAAACCTAAAGAAAATTTAGATATCTCCACAACATTACAAAAAATAAACTTTGAATTAGAAAAAATACAACTAAATAATGAAAAAATATTATTTAGAATAGAAAAGTTAGAAGAAAAATATAAAAATCAAGAAAAAATTCAACAGGAAATGATTCATTTATAACAAAAATTATTTTTAAAATTAGAAAAATAAAAACAGCTATAAAAAAGAAAGACTCTTACATCACCAGAAAGTAACAATCTTTAGAAAAAATTAAAAACTCAGATTCAGAAGATATAGAGGATATATAAGAAATAAATAAAGTAGAATTAAATAACGGAATAATGATATCAAATACCTATCAAAATTACTCAACATCCTTAATTATGGTAAATGTAAATATAATTTTATAAGATAAATCTCAAATAATGGTACCGACACTAATAGATAGTGATAGTACTGCATCTGTAATAACAAAAAATTTATTACAAAGAAAACTTAATAAATATCATCCAACAAACAAAACTACACATTTAGTAGGAAATCATACATTAGATTTTACTAAATGTTTAAAAATTAGTTACATCCAATTCTTTTTTAACCATGAAACTTTTGAACTAACAGATAAATATCATCTACCGCACATCTTAGTTCATGATGCTAAAAATAAAGAATTTATCCTAGGATTTAACTTTATTTTAAAAGATAAAAGACAAATAAATATAAATAAACACATTTTAACTATAAATAAAAAATACATAAGTTATTTATATTAATAAACATCTAAGTTACGCTGACAAGCGTGGTGGGTTACCTAAGAAAAATAAAAAATACAAAAAATCTAGACATAGAAGTATCATATTATTTAAACACATGTTACAAACAAGAAACTATATTCACATATCAAATACCTAAATAATTAGAAAAAATATTTCAATTAGCTGAGAAAATTCAAATAATAGGAGAAAATCCTTTAGCACACTGGGAAAATAACAAAGAATTAGCTAATATCCCAATTATTAATAAAGATTTAGTTATTAGAACAAAAGAAATAGAATATAACCCTCTAGATAAAGAGGAATTTAAAACTCAAATAAAATAACTAAAAGATTATGATTAATTAGACCTTCAAATTCAAAACATAGATCAACAACATTTATGAAAAGAAATCCTGCAAAAATAATACGAAGAAAAGTTAGAATGGTTATTAATTATAAAAGATTAAATGATAATACTGAAGATGATAGATACAAAATACTAGATAAAAATATGCTAATAAATCTAACACAAAATAAAAGATTTTTTATTAAGTTTGATTGTAAATCAGGATTTTAACAAATAAAGTTAGATGAAGAATCCATAAAATATACTGCATTGACTACGCCTAGAGGTCATTACGAATGGATAATTATGCCTTTGGATTAAAAAATGAGCCTAGTATATTTCAAAGAAAAATGAAAAATATATTTAAACATTTACATTAGGTCTTAGTCTACATAGATGATATATTAATATCTCATACAATAAAAGAACATTATAAACATGTTGAAAAAGTCTTAAATTTATGCATAGAAAATGGAATAATTCTATCAAAAAAGAAAATAGAAATAGCTCAAGAATATATAAATTTTTTAGGACAAAAAATAGGTAAAGGAGAAATAGAATTACAATATCATATTTCTAAAAAAGTATTAGAATTTCCTGATAAAATTGAAAACACAAAAGAATTACAAAAATTTTTAGGATTATTAAACTATGTTAGACCATATATAAAAGACTTAAGGAAAAAAAATAAAATCATTATATAAAAAGACATCATCAACAGGACAAAAATACTTTAATATAGAAGATATTTAAATAATTCAAAAGATTAAAGAACAAGTTAAAAATTTACCAAAACTCAATTTACCTTTAGAAACAGATTATAAAATAGTAATAGTAAACGCATCTAAACAAGGATGAGGAGATGAATTACGAGTAAAACCATACAAAGAAGCATATAAAAATACCGAAAGATTATGCAGATATGTATCAGGAGGATTTAGAAAATGACCAAATAGTATGACATCTTTAGATTATGAAATAACAGAAGTAATTAATGCACTACATGTATTTAAATTATTTTTACAAAAAAAAATTACTATAAGAACCGATTGTGAAGCAATAATACATTTCTACAAAAATAAAAATGAAAAGAAAATATATAGCAAAAGATGGATAAGCTTGGTTACTACCATAGAAGGTAATTGTTACAATGTTAATTTTGAACATATTAAAGAAGAAAAGAATTTCTTAGTAGATTATTTGTCCAGGGCAATAAAAACTACCATATAGCCATGTAAGATTATGAAATATAGCAGGACATAGCAATATATCATATGATGATCTAGCAATATAAAAAAATAGCAAAATAATCTTTTAGAAAAAAATTTAAGATTTAGCATTTTAACAAAATGATTTATTATTCTAATTTTTTTTTACAGGAATAGAGCCAGTTATGATAAGATTCGGTCATCTTGCCTTACCAAGCAGACAAACTTAGACCCAAGGCAGAAATTAGAAAACCACTAATTATTGTCAAACTTTGTTAGACAAGTTATGGTGTAATAAAACAGATTTTTCTGCCACTATTCACACCTTGAATTGTTTAACATTAGCATTTTTAGATATTAACGATCAAGTAGAATTCCTTAGAAATAAAAATAGAAAGTTACAATTAGAAAGAAATATGAGAGAAATTTCTTTAAAACCAAAAACTCCTAGCAATTTGCAAACGTTATTCATTGCAAACCTAGAAGGTTAAATTAAGCAATTAAAAAAAGAATTAGAAGAATAAAGAAAAAAGAATGATGAAATACAAAAAGAGAGTGATAGAATATTAGAGACAAATGAATATTTTGTAGAAACAATTATGGCTATTACGAAATCAAACATTCAGCACCAACATCAATATTTATATATACCAGAGATGCCAGAAAATGTGAAAAATAAAATTTCAAAACAATAAAAAATAATAAGAAAAATGATATGATCTAAGAGAAATTATACTTTCTTATGGTAGCAATGAAGTAGTAAGTGAATTATCATATGTATATCAAAAATTAGTTACACCAGAAAATTATCAATGTAATTTCTGTAGCAAAGGTTTTCATATAGTAACTGTCTCTTTACATTTAGCTTATCTTATAAAATTTTTAAAATGAGGAGTAAAGAATTAATGGATTATGTGTTGCTATCAAAAGTAATAATTAACAAAGGAGAAGAAAGTTTAGAAACTAAAATATCAGCATTTCATCACCTGAACTACAAATAATTATATGGCAAGTATTTCAAGATACGGACACTACTTCCGTTACACTCCACTTCAAATTTGTTGGACAATACTACGAAAAGTTAGTTAGAGGAGCAAAACACATAATATAAATCTTTAAAACTCCAAAAGATCTCAGAGCCTGACAAAGGGAAGACAAAGCACATGAAATTATTGATCTAGAGATAGCAGATGAATCACTTACTCACTACAGAACTTACCAAATAGCTATTCTTTTTTTAAGGTTTTACAAGACCATTATTCTGTAAATACTTGGCATATCAAGATGATAACTATATGATTTTTCTTAATTAAAGGTTAATTAAAGGAAGGATATTCAGATTCAGATTTTATCACGATCAATATAACACGTTGGAACATATTAAAGCCATTAACCCATGGACACTCAAAAGAATTGGAGATTATATAACCGTTACCCAAAAATTAACTCCATATTAGAGTCCAAATCAAGATGAAGATCTTTCACAGGAAAAGCAAATGAAACGCAATGACTTGAAAATATGGACGATATTGCAATACAAAATTTAGAGAATGCCATGGAAACTTGATGGCAAGCATCAAATTTACAGGGATGGTGATAAGAGAAAATCTAATTTAGTAAAAATATCTACACCTTATCATGATAAGAGAATAATTTTATTTTATGTTGAAGTACTTTTTTGAAGCATATTATAAAAATATTTATTAGAAGGGTATTTTTGTAAAAAGAATAAATTAATGGACTATTGTGTTAAATGGTTTTTCATAAGAACTATTTGCAATAGTATTAATGTGTACCTAAGTAGTGAGGTGCATTATTAAGTGTGGTTAAGAGTGGTTGTAAAGTCATTATGAGTTGTATAAAGTGAGTGTAATAGTGAGGGCAAAAGAGACTTTGCCTCTCATTCTTCTAGCTATAAATAAGGGAGAAGTTGGATGAAGGAAAGTATTCCAAAATCAATCCCTCCCATATTAAGCTTGTTTTTTAAATGTGTGAGAGTTCTAGTTCGAATCTGTAAGTATTCTTCTTTAAAATTATGTCTTTATTTTAAATGTCTTTTAGTGAGCAGTCTCTTAGTTCCTCCCCGTAGGGGAGCTATGTCTGCAATTTTCTTCATGAATATTTGATCTATTAAGAATAAATATAGACCGCTAGTAACTGCGTGCAGATAAGTTTATTCTGCTTAGGATCTATGCTAATAACTACTACGATCGGAAGTCTTTGTGGTGATGAGGGATGATACTATGCTAAAATGCCCGTCTTTATGGCTGTGTGGCGCTCTTGGGCGAAGCTATTGTCCTTCTCTAAGCCTAGATAAGACGAGCTGGTGTATGTTATTCATAAGTATCCAGTAGAATAAATGGTCGGAGAAGGTTAGCCAAGTCTATATTTGTTTTCGCAAGGTGTTGGATATTCATGAAAGGTTTTGATAGGCGAGCTCGTACTTCAGGGAAGAAGACTTTATCATAAATATTTAAAGAACACTCTAAAGAATCTCTTAATATAATATTAAATCTTTATTTAAGAACTATTAATAAAAAAAATTATGGATAAAATAATAGAATTTCTAAAAAGTCAAGAAGTCATAGAAATAATTGGAAAATTTTATTTTGAAACCTTTTTAAAGAAACTTAATGAACTTAAAAATATTACCCAACACGAAAAATTAAAATAGCCTTAGCAACAAGAATAATCAGAAAAAAGTTAGAAACACAAGATGAATGGTCGTGGTTTTATGAAAAGATATTTAGCAAACAAATAATTCGAATTCTCAATGGCGAAAGGAATAACTGAAGACGCTATAAGAGAGAACTTAACGGTTCTACCTATGAATTCAAAATTTATTAAAGAATTAATAGAAATTACAGGAAGAAAAGATATCTTACAAATTCTAAGAACGGATTTAAACGAAACAATAGATGAAGTATATAAAAAACTAAAAGAAGCAATCAAAGCCGAGCCTTATAGAAATTTTAGGCCATTAATCAGGCAAATAGAAGCGGACTTTTTAGTTAAAATCAATGATCTATTTGAACCTTTTCTTAATGAGTGAAAAATTTATAGTTTATATCCTTATTTACGTCTTAATCATGATATTTATCACACTCAAGAAAAATCCATTTTTATGTTTGAGGATCAAACTTAATTTAACAATTTAGAAATGAGCTTTTAACGGGTAGATCTCATTCAAAAACGGAAACCAGCAACCCCTTCGTGATGGTATCAGAGCTCTTTGTTCTCAATTTCATCATCATGTTTTCCACCTTATTCATCAACGTTTTGTACGTCTCCTTCACCATGAAAGCTCTTATCTTGATATTAGAAAAAAGGTTAACTCAGAACATCAAATGACAAGAATATCATACTATGAAAATTAATGTTTGGCCATTAGTTTGCTCAAGTGGAATGGAAAAATTTCACCATCATTTAAACTGAAATATGCCTACTTACCAGAAGATACCATGTAAATATGTTCAAATCAGTGCATCACAATTTAATAATAATGATAATAATGACAATAATAACAAAACATTTCAGATATATATAATAATAATAAAATAAAAAATAAAAAATAAAAACCCCAAGCAATGCAGAAAAGCTGAGCTTCGGTTGAGAGGGTTGATAAATTCAACTGCAATATAGCAAAAGAACGAAGACACAAACATGAGGCCATAAATAGCATTATACCACCAAACATTTTCTTTTATCGGTTCTAGATATATGAAGATTGAAAAGCCGCTGAACTGCCAGGGTCAATTAATATTAATGGAAGAAATTATCACCCAAAAAGAGATGTAGGAGTACCTTAATGAGAGTGTGTTATATCATCAAAATCAGGATCAATGCACTGGATTTGATCTACCTCCAATAGCTCCACCTGGGAAGGATGTGGAGACGGTGGCCTCTGACATTTTACAGGCCTTATCCATCAGTATTTCATCAATCTAGAATTGCGTAAGAATTTAAGAATTCAAAGTATGTGAAGTGTAATTAGTCTTATGACATTGTTCCGGTCAGTGGGCTTGGTCAAAATTGGATTTAGTTGTTTAACGATGGTATTATACTCCTGAACAAGGAATAATTTGCACCGTGAACTACATTGGGCTGTAGAACAAAAAATAAAGTAGAGAAAACACTAACTCCCTCGCGTAGCAAAACTTAAAACAACTAGGAACTATAGCAATTGATTTGCCGTGAAATAAATGGCCATAGAAGTCTCTTGCAGAAATAAATAAATAAATAAATAAAAAGAAGCAAATCTAAACATTCACGATGCTCGTATTAGCAATTTCACCTCAAGTAATTCCCAAAAATAAAACTTTAAGCAACTTTAAATGATCATGAAGCTAGTACCATAGAGATTGCAGTTCAATTGGTCTAGCATCATTAAAATAGAAAAGATACCACATCATCACAATTCTTCCCAGCAATCTTCTTATTAGGATCCAATGCAAGTTACGAAAAAAGTGTTCAACATGATGAAAGATGATCTAAAACAGGGTTTCTTAAAAAAATATTAAACAGAAAACAGATAAAATAACTAATAGGAAGAAGCAAACTCACATCCAAGATGTATTTGACGGTATCAGGCCATAAACGTGTTCTGATTGTAGAAGCAATCTGCATGAAAGAATTTTTCCTTTAGCATACGAAAGAGCATTTTCCTTTTGGAAATCCTAACAAATGCATTCCAACAGAAAGTGATATACAGGAAATTTAAGCATGAGAATCACAAAATACGTCTTCATTTGAATTACTGTTTTTTTTTTTAATGTTTTCAAAAACATTGCATTAAAAGGGGGTTTGTAAGGTCTTATATTAAGTGCTAACACAATATCGATACATGAATCACACGAGGAGATAGGCATAAAGCTTATTATGAATGCTTGAAAATGGGTCATGTCATTTGTTAAAATGGACTCTAATATTATGCCTGAATCACATGGTCAGTTATGTATCAAGTTGCGTATATGAAAGCTTGTAAATGAGTTAGATAAGTTTGGATAAAATAGAGGGATATTAATTGGGTTATTGGTTATAGCAGTTAAAGCATGAAAGTCTACAATAGTATGATAAGGAATGGAGAGCTAAAGAGAAGAAAATCCCAAGCTATTTTTCTATTGTTTGTATTATCTAGACAAATCAATAACACCATATTGATGAGCTTTTGAAGTGAATTATTATTTTTTATTTTTTTTTATAATTGTCTAAACCGCCGTCATTGCTATCTCTACTAATTTATTTCTATTTTTCTCAAGAAAATTGGGACTTCACTTTTCATTGTTGAGAGAGGTGTACTTGAGTTTTAGAAAAAGGTTGGTGTTCTTAATGTTACACCATGCTTGTGATTTTTTTATTAGTTTATCAAAAGCTTGCTCCTTCCCATAAAGGTAAGCTTTGAATCATATAATTTTCTGGTCTCTTTAGCAAGGAAGGCAACATTTTGATGAACTTTCAAAGTGATTTTTTTTTTTTATAATAATTGTCTAAACCGCCTTCATTGCTATCTTTACTAAGTAATTTTTTACTTTTCTCAAGAAACTTGGGACTTCACTTTTCATTGTTGAGAGGGGACTAGTCGAGTTCTAGAAAAAGGATGGTGTTTTTAATGGTACACCACGCTTGTAATTCTTTTATTAGTTAATTAAAATATCGCTCCTTCATATAAAGGTAAGCTTTGAATCATATAAATTTCTAGTCTCTTTAGTAATTAATTTTTATTCAACATACATGCTTATCAATTTATGTTTTAATAAAATATGACAATTTTTTTGCTAACAAGGTATTAGAGTGGAAGTTTAAAAGAACAATGAAATTTGAGATTGATGATTTCATAGACTTAGAGAGTATTGGAATTCAAAAAACGAAGCAACCATATTCTAGTCGAACATGGATTCTTGAAGGAATTTATTGGGGTGTGGTAAGATGCCTAAGAATATAAGTGAGGAAGAGAAGATAGATGAAAGAAGTTACCTAAATGATTCCGTTATAATTTGCCGATGTGACCTTGAAAAAGGTAATTTGACAAAACAATTGCAAAAGTAAAACAGGGCTCCTAAAAGGTATTTAGGAATGGGATTTAGTGCGGAAGTGGTTGTGAAATATCATGAGAATGAATATGAGAGTTTGATGGTGTTTGGACGGGGATGGACGTTGATTGGTGGCTGCCCCTATTGAAAATAGCAAGAAAAGGCATGAAACGACGTGGTACGAGCAGTGAGGAGGTTAACCATGTATTGTGAGCAAAATACAGACACATTACATATAAAAATAATAGGATACATCACTCCTAAATCATAAAATCACATATTACAATCTCTATAATAATTAAACAAAAATTTTTGTCCTTAAAATAAGGAAATAACAAGATATATATAGTTCCCACGTAGAAACAACCTAATTAGAAGAAAGAAAAAAAATAAAAAAAGAAAGAAAATCAGGTTGGAATCTAAAAACCTAACGGGAAAGCCTTGGTTCAGAATTAGGGAGTTAGAATATTGTCTTGGTTCCAGCGTGAGCAGGAAATTCTTGCGGCTTCCTTGTGATTCGCTTTCGACATCGCGGGAAAGTGCAAAATCACTGTCCACATTCAATGCGAATGAGATCTCGCATTTCACGTCCTTCTCCCCGAGTAGGAGGGGGTTTACCTAGATTTTGGAAGCAATCTACCACCATTAGAATAAAGTCATTGTATCATTGTAACTGAGACAACTTCGCTACATAATCTCTGCGTAAATCCATCGCAGGTTACTCTAAGATATACGTCATTTTAAAGTCAGTCCTGATAAATTTTTTTTTCTTTTTTTTGTTCTTTAAATTATTTCTCTCAATTCTTGTACTTGACTAGGTGCATCCAATAGAGAAGTTCGTCTGGAATAACTAATTCTAGAATGAAATCTGACATACTGGAAAACTCTTAGTAAGAATAACCCAAGAGGTAGACTATCGGTCAGGATATTTGGAAACTCCAACAATGACTGCCCCTTTTCTGTTATCGGCTTCTCAGAATCACTACTTTCTAGGACAACAAATGTTTATCCTGTTGTAGCCTCTCTCACGGGCTCAACTTGAATCACTAGCTTCTCTCCCTCGTCGATTGGGCGCTAATACTCCGCTCTAACATCTTCATTCTTTACTGTTTCATTAGTTATTTCTTCAATTATTATATATGCTCTGTGAAAGAGGTCATTCTTTTGTTTGGGCAATCAGACATAATATGCTCAAAGTCATAGCACTTGAGACACTTCTTTTTTGGGATGAATTAAAAGTGTTAGAGGTCTAAACTTTTTATCTACAATGAAATATGTTTTCCTCAGGCAAGGTCAATGGGGATTCTCTACTAGTTGTACACTTGCTGCCTAACGTTGTCTGTAAGGTGTGGTTGTTACCTAGTGACTTTGCTATTTCTCCACCTTCAAAACTATGGTTTGTACATTGAGTAAGGACCAATAAGATGTAGTTGCATCACATTCCTAATAGGCGACCTCAGTCCTCCAAAGTACCTCGCATATATGTGCTCATTTGGTTCCACCAACTTACATTTCATTACAAGTTGATCAAAAATAATTGTGTACTCCGCCACAGAAGAACCTCTCTGCATATGTAGTAAAGTTTAATGAACATATTTTGCTAACAATATGTGTGAAGGTATTTGTGTTGCATTTTCATTCTCATCTTAGATCAGATGATCATGATCTTACCAATCTTTACCTTCTGCTCGGTAGAACATCCTTAGACACAAAGATTTGTTATGTTGTTTGGAGTTACTTAATGAATTCGTCATGATCCATATGACAATAAAAATATAGCAAGTCAATCTTCACTCCAAAATATTGATTTATTTTATAATCCATGCCACATCGCTGGGGTATTGGTTCTTCATCACTGCAAAATCTCTTGGTGGAAGGGCTTTACTTTCCCCTCTCGACCTGGCAACTCACTATTATGGCTATAGGTAATCTCACTAGATTATCTTCTCTCAAAGGAGAAAAGCCTCCATTGCAATTGGAAAATTTCCTACTGTGTATCCTTCATAGCAAGTTACTGGGCACGTGGTTGAAGGTTTCTCCTTGGCGACATACCGTTATTTTTTCACGATCAGGTTTTCGACGGACGCGGGATTGCCAATCAAGGTTGTTCAGGGGCTTAAGTTTTAGGGATAAGTGTCAGAATGAAATTTTGGTTGAGGTGAAAATATTTGATTTTGAAAATTTAGTGTTAGAGCTAGAAATTGTGACAAGAATAATTTGAGTATGGTGGAGATTTTTTTTTTAGAATTTTTAATTGGGATAAGAAAGACCAAACCTAAAAAATCTAGGGATTGCTGGGCTCTTATACAATATAATATTATTCTAGAGTCCTAAAAGGTATTTAGGAAAGAGATTTAGCAAGGAAGTGGTTGTGAAATAGCGAGAAAATGAAATATCAAAGTTTGACAACGTTTGGACGGAGATAAGTGCCAATCGAGGGCTGCCCCTACTGAAACAAAGAGAAGAGCCACGAAATGACAAGATACGGGCAATAAGGAATTTCACGACTTATCTTTTTAGAAAGGTATATACACACCACTTGCAAAAGGAATAGAATACAACACTCCTACGTCAAGAAATTGGAAGATTATAATCTCCATAATACCCATATAAGATCAAAATCTCTAAAAATAAGAAATAAAGATACATATAGTTCCTTCATAAAAAAAAAACAAATTAGAATAAGAAAATACAAAAGAAATCAGAAAAAAAGGAAGAAAATTGGGCTGGAATAAAAAAACCAGAGCAGGAAAGCCCAGTTCAGGCTTTGTGTTTGGAATCCCGTCCCAGTTCAAGCATTAGCGGGAAACTCCTGCGGCTTGCTTGTGATCCACTTCCATAACTTTTGAAAAATATAAATTAGTCCTATTCAGTGCAAATGCAATTCCACGTCCCGTGTCATTGAAGGAGCTTATAGTAGTTCAATATGAGTAAGAGTAGATACAGATAGATGAAAAAGTAGTATTGAGTGGCTGGCTTTACACAGAGATAAAATGTGAAATGAATATATCAATTAAAGGTTTTGAATAGCTCTAGTGGTAGACAAGATTATAGAAAGTTGCCTTAAATAGTTTGGCCACATTAATGATGTTTTAAATTTGAACCAATTAGGAGAGATGTTTTAAATTTGACTTATGTTAAGAAAGGTAGACGTACGACTAAAACGATTCGAGCATAACAACAACAACAATAACAAAGCCTTTATCCCACTAAGTGTGGCTACATGAATCCTTTGCCTCCATTGTGTCCTATTTAGAGTCATATTTTCATTTAATTCCAATAAATTAAGATCATTTTTTTATGGAATAAGCCCAAGTCTTCCTAGGTCTACCTCTGCCTTTCTTAACATAAGTTGAATCTAAAACAACTACTCTCCTAATCAAATCATCACATGGTTGACGTTTAATGTGACCAAACCATCTATGGCGACTCTCTCTAATTTTGTCCGTCACTGGAGCTAACCCAACCCTATCACAATATATTTATTTCACAATTTGTGTCTAAGTGTAAAACCACTCATCCAACTAATCATTCTCATCTCGACAACACTTAACTTAGCATTATGCTTCTCTTTTAAAGGCCAACACTCAGCACTATAGAGCAATGCAGATCTCACCACCATCTTATAAAATTTTACTTTCTGTCTCAGCGGTAGTTTTTATATCACACAAAAGGCCTGACACATTCCTCTAGTTCAACCAATCAACCTGAATTCTACTATTTACTTCCCCATCTATAACACCATCGCTTTGGAAAATAGAACCTAGATATCTAAATCGATCACACCTTTTAATAATTTGATCACCCAAAGTTACACTTCTGTCACTAGAGCTACTATTACTAAAATTACATTTCACGTATGCAGTTTTAGTTTTACTCAAGAAAAGGCCTTTAGACTCCAATATAGATCTCCATAATTTAAGTTTTCATGGGCTTTTTTCTCTCGTCTTATCCACGAGAATATCATCAGCAAAAAGCATACACCTAGGTACACCCTCTTGTACATGTCCAATAAGACCATCCATAACTAAAGCAAAAAGATATGGGCTTACAGCCGATCTCTGATGTAAACCAACAGAAATAGGAAAATAATTGGTCAATCCTCCTTCAATTCGAACACAAGTAACAACTCTAGTATAAATATCTTTAATGACTTGAATCTAAGTCATATCAACACCTTTATTTTCAAGGACTCTCCAAAGAATATCTCTGGGAACCTTATCGTATGTTTTTTCTAAATCAATAAAAATCAAATGTAGATCCTCCTTATTATTTTTGTACTTCTCCATCAAACCTCTCATAAATGTATAGCTTCCATAGTAGACCTACCCCGCATAAAACCAAATTGATTGTGAGAAATCTTGATAATACGTCTTAACTTATGTTCAATTACCCTCTCCCATAATTTTAAAGTATGACACATCAATTTAATTCCTCTATAATTTGCACACTCATGTGCATCCCCTTCATTCTTAAAAATAGGGACCAAAATACTCTTCCTCCACTCCTCAGGCATCTTTTTAGTTTTTAAAATAATATTATAAAATTTAGTAAGCCAAGAAACTCCCAAATCTCCTAAATATTTTCACACTTCAATTGGGATATCATCAGGTCCTACAGACTTTTCACCCTTGGTTTTCTTTAAAGCCTGCTCAAATTTATTTTATTAATGCGATGGTAAAAATGAAACGTTTTATTATTATTAACGATATTAAGACCACTAAGCTCGATCGTATTTTCAAAAAGTTCATTAAAAAGTTCATCAAAATAACTCACCCACCTATGTTGAATATCTTTTTCTATAAAATGCACTTTCAGATTTTCATATTTAATACACTTTACTTGAATTAAATCTTTACTTTTTTTTTTACTTTGTTTGGCTAGTTTATACATTTTTTTTTTACCCTCCTTAGTATCTAATCTATTATAAAGATCAATAAATGCAAAATTTATACCATCACAGATTATTTTTTAGACTCCCTGCGAGCCATTTTATATTTTTGTCAGTTCTCTAAGCTTTACATTTAGACTAATTTTTATAACATAACTTCTTATATTTTATCTTTTCTTACACATTATTATTCCACCACCAACTATTTTTATTTATAATTTTTTTTTCTTTCGATTCTCCAATTACATCTTTTGTCACTTGTTTAGTAGTATTTATTATTTTTTCCCACATAACATTTACTTCTTCATGAACATCCCAAATTTTGAAATATTAAATTTTACTCATAAAAATAATCTTATTTGTCTTTTAGGTACCTCCATCTAATCCTACGATGAATACTAGTATTTTTTATTTTACAACTCTTCATCTTAAAATCTAGAACTAATTTGGGTACTTAAATCTTCACTTATAATGACCTTATAATTCTTACAATCTCGAAGATCTCTTCTTCTCATAAGAAAATAATTAATTTGTGCTTTAATAGATTCATCCTTATAAGTAATAAGATGCTCGTCTCTTTTCTTGAATAAAAGTAATAACTAAATCATGCGCTAAAGCAAAATCCAATATAATTCTACTTCTTCATTAATCGCTCTATAACCGTATCCACGATGAATATTTCTAAAATCTTCTGTCACTCTACCGACATCCATTTAAATCTCCTCCAACAAAAATTCTTTCCTCAAGAGGTATCAAGTGTATTAATTCTTCAAAGTCATTCCAGAATTTATCTTTAGACCCTATCTAAACCTATTTGAGGAGCATAAGCTCTTATAATATTAAAAATCTTAGTATCAATAATAATCTTAATTGCTATAATTTTATCTCTAACTCTATTAATTTTTTACAACATTATCTTTCAAACTCTTATCTATAATTACACCTACACCATTTCTAGTGCGACTCTTACTAGAATACCAAAGTTTAAAACTTAAGTTATCAACCTCCTTAGCTTTTTCTACAACCCATTTAGTTTCTTGAATACATAAGATATTTATCTTTCAATGAATCATAATATCAATTAATTCCATTAATTTACCATTGAGAATACCTATATTCTAAGATATCATCATAATACTAGTATCATAGACTAACTTCTTTACCCGCATCCGTCCGTAATGTGGGAACCCTTGTTTATTTGACACTACACCCAGGCGCCAATGTAGCGGCTTTTACACACTTTCCACTATATTCAGGCTATACAGCACGTCGTTTCGAGGGGACGCCCTAGCATTTACACAATGATCAAAATCATTCAAGTCATGATCTTTTGGATAAGGTTTATGCTGGTTGTCGACTACCTAACGCAACCATCCACTTTTCACATCTATACTTTTGAGACCGGCTAATCTTCATGAACAAAATATAGTTCCGAATAGAAAATAGGGTTTCTAAGTAGTGCTTATTTTCAATTTAAGAATTTACCTTTATTTCTCATTGAAACGATTTTGGAATCGATTCGTTGTATTATTTTTGCAATAAGTACACTTGTATCTGCCAGTCCGAGGTCGGATCAAAAGAAATTTGATCTCTCCCGCCTAAACAATTTAATAAGTGATTAACTTAATTTTCTGTATAAAACACTTTTGTTTCTTATTGTAATTTATTCTACACACTTCACTCGTCCTAATATGTGTTTTTCTAGTATTATTAGTCCCGAAAAATTCAATCAAAACCATGTAGAGAGGGCAAATTGGGGTTTTATGTAGCAAGCCCCAACGTTGTTATAACACTCAATAGGTTGGCTTACACATATTAAAATCGAGTAAAGTGTCAAAATAGTCTCCGATTATTTCCATGAGGTCGTTTTAGTCTCAGAGTTTATAAAAGTGTCAAAATAATCCTCCACTATTTTAAAATTTAGCTCTAAATGCTCTCCAATTGGAATATTTCACCCCTAATTTAAAGAGTCTGAGAACTTTTTTAACACTTCTATAAACTGCGGACTAAAATGACCA
Organism: Papilionanthe hookeriana x Papilionanthe teres; assembly: GCA_022702705.1. Lineage (NCBI taxonomy): Eukaryota > Viridiplantae > Streptophyta > Magnoliopsida > Asparagales > Orchidaceae > Papilionanthe > Papilionanthe hookeriana x Papilionanthe teres. Next base: position 63,559,941 of record CM040425.1, on the reverse strand, counting down.
TCTAAATAGTCTTGGACTATTTTAGCACTTTATTAAAATCAAATGAAAATTTTCTCAACACAACTAGAACCCTAAATTACATTTCCTTTAGCCTCATTCCCTAAGCTTAAATCCATTTCTTAATAATCAATTTCCAAGTTTGATGTTGTTGGGCAAAAAATAAATTCACTCACTTAATCATTAAAAAAAATTACCCAAAAAACTAAAAATTACTTCAAAAAGTATAAAACTGCCCAGAACAATCCTAAAGACTTTATATTAACCTTGTCCAGAGTTTTAAGCCCCAAGAAATAGTAATTTAATCATACTAAAACCCTTGAGCAGTATTAGGATTTTTCAGGTTTAGGCGATTTTTTGCTGATCATCCCTATCAGTGAACTTGATCCTAATTCCTCTTGCTAATTCACTGTACCAAGGCCTAGATCTCATACCTAGTCCACTTAGAAAATTAAAAAAACCTGGTTGGCCCCATTAAGGGAGCAAACCTCAAACCACACCAATGTGATTTCTAATTCGAAGATGCGAGAAAATAAAAGTCACTAGTGGATTATAAAGTCTTTTCTTTGGGAGAGAAGGATGGGAAGTGTCCGGGGGAAACTGCTATACGAAATCACAGAAGAAATAATTTTCATAGCATATTCAAGGACTCTATTTCTATTACGGTAAGAAATGATACATTAAAAGAGATTGTCATACATTGAGAAAGATAGATCAGCTTGTAGATTATAATCACAAAAAATAGTAATTAGCAAATGGAAGTATAGTATTGATTCAATACTTATATTAGGGATGCTCTTTTTTGTGACGAACATAGACGGGTGCAAAATGCATTGAAGTCTAAACTCAACTTGTTCAAATCCTATTCCGGTGATGATTTAGTGAGTCATATTCACGTGATTGTGCTTACATGGGGAATACAATTGCATGCAAAACGAGATATTCTAACTCTATGAAGTTGAGGACACATTAAAATATCATTGTTTTGTTTTTTGAGATGAAAAGTTTTTTTATTTATTTTTATTTTTTTAAGTCAGTGGAAATATCATTGTTTTTGGTAGATGAGGTCAAATAAGTAAAAGATCTGAGAAAGAATCTAATATCCTTAAATGTTCTCACTGTTGCAAGATATGAGTTCTCTAGTAGTCTAAATGTCCTTAAACTCCGTAAGGGTTCTTTGGTTATCCTAACCACAAAGTATAGTGGACTTCACAAACTATAGAATGGCGTTGTGTGGGACGCAAAAATTACACTCCCGCCGATACAAGTTTAAGGGAGAGCTTTGAGATGTTCGAGAAAATCAATAAGGAATTGCAAAATTAATCTCAATGCTAGACCATGCAATTTTAATATTCTAGACAAGGAGACGGTTATTTTACAAGAAAGAAAATTTTATTTTAGAGGTATGAAAATTTAATGACAAACGCATAATCAGATTCAATGGTGTTATTTTATAGTGCAATATTTGTATTACACATCTAATGCAGGAATAATAAGGGACTCCTGGGAAGATGTGGCGTAACTGGGAGCCACGGGAAAAATCCCGCGCTTCCTTCGTCGAGACCAATCCGGTCCAGACCTAGGAGGACCAATCAGCCTTCCAATTGTGGTTTGGCGCCTCCTTTCCATAGGAGACACAATCCTAGTTATCTAGGGATAAATATGTGTTTCCTTAGTCTTAAGTTTTCAGTTTCATTGTGTTTTTTGTTAGGATAGCTGCTGACATACAGGATTTCTCCTTTTAGGGTTGTATTTAAAGGCGAGTGGTGCTCCGGTTATTTTCGTTCTGAAGTAGTGGTTTACTCCCAAGGGTTGAGCATTGCTCCAATTGTGTCTCATTCCTGCGGGATGGTTATCTCTAACTTTCCTTATCCCCGCATTCCTCCTTTCACTGTCACCCTCCGCTTTCTTCGTTGCAGCCTCCCAGGACAACATTCGGATAGCTGTTTTTTGTAGTTCCAACCACCATCATTGATTTCTTCCCGCCTCTTCGCTGCCATCACAGTTTCAGCCTTCCACCTTCCTTCGACTCGCTGTTTCGACAACTTTCAAGCCATTTGTATCGCTGCCGCCATCCAGAAAACAGCAACCCTGTTGTTTTCTGGCTGTCCCGCCATCACTTACGTGCTGCCATTCCCCAAAACCTGCTCAAGCTGCTCTTATACTTAATTCAATTATACATCCAATCAATTATGAGGAGTGGGAGAAGCAGATTATAGAGTAACTTCCTTGGGATTTAGCTTGAGAAAATCTAAGTCTTTATGCAACTCTAGCTCAAGTTGTGCCAAAAATGAATGGATACTTATCCTATCAGAATGTGCTTTGGAAAGATAACGCCTATAAGATTGTCTTATCGGGAGCTTGCAACATTTTCACTATCTTTAACAGGACCGACCTGACTACTATGAGGAGACGGAAGCTTCAACAGATGAGGTCAAAATTCTTCCCAACCTCGGAGGACTAACGCGGGTGTAACAGGGGAGCTACAAAAAGAGGCAGCGTAATAGGAAGTTGCAAAAAAAATCCTGCGGTACCATAAACCGGTCCAGACCTGGGAGGATCGATTGGCCTTTCACCTTGGTTTGGCGCCTCCTTTTCTTAGGGGATCCAACCCTAGTTATCTATGGCTTATATATGCAGTTCTTTGGTCTTATGTTTTCAGTTTTCTTCATATTTTGTTGTTAGGACAGCCGCTTGCGTTCAGGGTTTTTCCCTTCTAGGGTTGTATCCAAAGGTGATTAGCACTCTGGCTATATCTCATTCTAAGATGGTACTTCACACCCAGAGCTCGAGTGTTGTACTTCACACCCAGAGCTCGAGTGCTGCTCCGGTTGTATCTCGTTCCTGCGGGGTGGCTATCTACATTCATCCCTTCTCTGCTACCGTCCTCTTTCCTCGCTGCAGCCGCTCAAGATAAAATTCTAATTGTCGTTTTTTGCAGTTCTAGCCGCCTTCATCGCCTTCCCCTCCCTCGTCTTTACTACCATTACAGTTCCAGACCACCACCTTCACTGTCACAATTGTTCCCTTCCTCGCCTCTGCTTCGATCGTCGTCCAACCATATGTATCCCTAGTGTCACCAAGAAAGCAGCAAGAGTGCATGCACTAAAAGGCCTTCCCAGACAGAGTAACAGCATTGGCTGCGGTCTATTTGTATGTAAATATATGGAAACAGTTGTAAAGAAGGGTAAATTAAAGTGGAAGTCGTTAGATTTACATTAACTGGACATTAATTTAATGTTACTGTATATTGTGATAAATATATGTGATGTTGTGTTCGTTCACACTGATATTAGCTAAACATGAGCAGAAGAAATGACTTAACTATATTAATGATCGCAGAAATAATAACTTCCCTTTGCTAACATTTCCATAATATTAAAATAACATACGCATAACGGTTAACTTAGTGAATCTCTGATAAACATGAGCAGAAAAAAAAAACTTCTGCTAGTGTCTTCCGCATAATTAATTACTACAGATAACCCAGGAATAACTCAGAAATATCATGTGTTTCGGGTGTTTTAATGAGAAAAGTTCAAATAAGCCATAAATAAGCTGAAAATATCTCATAAATAAACGTTAGCATGTCCGCGGTACAGAAAGGTTATTTCCTCTATTATGAGAGTGTTGGAGTACTAACATTACATCGAGATTATTTATGGAGGACTATTAGTGTACTGAGGGGTTACTCCCGGTCATGGTTGTGTAGCTTCGGCGGGCAAAAATTTTTGGAGTACTTTCAGGGCACTTTCAGGAGTACTGTGTGCGCGGACTAGAAGAGTATTCTGCGGGTACTGCTTGCGAATGGCGTGTGCACTGAGGGGTTTCTGCGGGAGTACTGGAGGAGATAATTCCATGACTACTTAGCGGGGACTAAGGGCGTATTCTGGGAGTCCTTGAAGAGTAACTGATATGTCAAGGCGGGTTTCCGTCCGGGATTATTTCCGGAGTACTCTCGGTGTACTGAGGGGTTATTCCGGGCGTGCCTGCGGTCCTTCGGCGGAGCCTATTACGATAGAACTTTCAGGGCACTTACGGAGCATTCCAAGGGTACTGACTGAGTATTGCGTGCGCGGTGCAGCTGACAATTCCAAGAGTACTTAGTGGGAACTGGGGGAGTATTCCGCAGGAACTGCTTGCGTATGGCGTGTGCACTGAGGGGGTTCTGCAGGAGTATTTGAGGAGATAATTCCAAGAGTAATTAGCGGGGACTAGGGGAGTTTTCCGGGAGTCCTGGAGGGGTATCTGCGATGTCAAGGCGGGTTTCCGTCCGGGATTATTTCCGGAGTACTCTCAATGTACTGAGGGGTTATTCCAGGCATGCCTACGGTCCTTCGGCGGAGCCTATTGAGGGAGTACTTTCAAGGCAATTACGAAGTATTCCGAGGTTATTGACTGAGTACTGCGTGCGCGGTGCAGCTGACAATTCCTGGAGTACTTAGCGAGCACTGGGGGAGTATTCCGCGGGTATTGCTTGCGTATGGCGTGTGCACTGAGGGGTTTCTGCGGGAGTACTGGAGGAGATAATTCAGTAGTATTTAGCGGAGACTGGGAGAGTATTCTGAGAGTCCTGGAGGAGTAACTGCGATGTCAAGGCGGGTTTCCATCCTAGATTATTTTCGGAGTACTCTAGGTGTACTGAGGGGTTATACCGGGCGTGCCTGCGGTCCTTCGGCGGAGCCTATTAGGGGAGTACTTCCAGGGCAATTACGGAGTATTCCGAGGGTACTGACTGAATACTGCGTGTGCGGTGCAGTTGATAATTCCAGGAGATAATTCCATGAGTACTTAGTGGGGACTGGGGAAGTATTCCGCGGGTACTACTTGCGTATGGTGTGTGCACTAAGGGGGTTCTGTGGGAGTAGTGGAGGAGATAATTCCAGGAATACTTAGCGGGGACTCGGGGAGTATTCCGGGAGTCCTGCAGGGGAAACTGCGCTGTGAACGCGGGTTGTCGTCCGGGATTATATCTGGTGTGCTCACGGTGTATTCCAGGGGCACTGAATGCGTATTGCGTTAGTAGTGGTACTGCAGGTGGACAAAGGGGTTATTCCCAGCTTATTAGTGGGTTACTACTGTATTGTCGGGGGTACTATGTGGTTTTTGTCGGGTTAAAATAGGGGTATAGGCCTGGTATGTTTTTACGTACAACGTAATCGGCGGGGTGGTGCATTGTCTAACTATTGTCGGAAGGTACAGATGTGATTGGGCGGGAGATTACCTCTTAGTTACTAAGTTAGGGTTTTCTCCTGCGAACTGCAGTTTTGTTTTGCGATTCAGATTGTATATTCGGTAGCCGTTGAATACAGTAATGGAAGATCGTTTAGAAATGGTGAGTGCAGATAGAGTGAAGGATCATGAGACCAACCAGAGCCAGCCCATTCAAGTTAACTTTGTATGTTGCCTTATAACCACCAATAAAATTTCCGCAATGTACTGTGACAGCTGAAATATTGGACAAAAATAACCCCGAAATACTTTTAAAATAACCCGCACAGCGATAGTTTATCGACAGGGTATTGCGTTATTTTATTTCTAGGAATATGTCTACATTATTCTGGTGAGGTTATGGCCTCATCGTGTCTATATGACCAAAATGGTATCCTTAAGCTTCTGTTACTACTATGTTCACGCAAGTTTTTGAACACAAAGGCCCTGAATTGTAGATGTCGTCCATCATCCGTTAGAAAAATTCTTAATCGCATTCGGCCTACAATTTCAGAGGAGACCTGGAGTAGACTGCAAGCACTGAATATGGTGCAATTCTTTGAACTCCCTCCATACCGTCAACAGCATGTCGTCACTGTCCACATATTAAAATTATGAGATATTCAGCGAATGGTTTTCAAAGTGGGCAGGAAATAGCTTAGATTTGATCCTGATGAAGTTGTCTTACTCATAGGCATGCCTAACAGAGAACCACCAGTTAAGTGGAATACGCTATCTTATTGTTCGGTGAATGACCGACAAATAAAAGCCAACCTACTGAAGGTTTCTCAAGAGGAGACTTCGACTAACTTTGTCAGGGATTTTCTGAAGTTTTTGTTGTCAAATTTAATATTTCCCGCTAGCAATTTGAGGGTGTTGATGGGTCTATACACACTCTGTGAGGATGTATCTGAATTTCCTGATTTTAATTGACCTGCTACAATATGTGAATTTCTCATTGAGCAAATCAATTCTTGCGCCATTAAAATTAAGAGGGACCAACCTCTGGGATACATGAGTGGTTTTGTTTTTCTCCTTACGGTTAGTGTTATGTCCCTAAATATGCGTTCACATGTGTATTTAGAACCATACAATTTACTGATTTATCTTTCTCTATATAAAGCTCTGAATTTATGAGCGAACATCATTGGTCGTACCTATTGCATATGAGGCTAGACCTCGAATGCTCAGGTGGCCCACACGCCTGGGATGGAGCCCATCACATATTTACACAGCCTTGACGAGACTGACCGCTGCACAGGTTAGTCATTTACATTCATGACGTTGTCACTCCGGTTCTATTTTGACATCGTCTATCTTATATTCTCAGTAGGTATTTGATTTTATTACAATTGTTAAAGAGGATAAGCTCCATTTACTGGCTCCTCCAGTTGTAGGAACACGAAGACGTATGATCGAAATTCCATAAAAGGAGACTCAAACAACCGCACAGACACCAATTGCATGTGATGATAAACCTTATGTTCAAAATCACAGCAAGTCACAAGGAAAACAAACTCATACGGTCACTAATGTTCGCTTAAATGAACTATACAATTTAATATGACATCAACAGAAGCTTCTTTCGGACTTTCAAACCACTATAAATCTCTGTCTCGTCAATATAGATAACAAAATGTCAGAGTTACAAGATCGAGTGAATACATTGGCCAAAAATAACAATCACCGTGGAACAAAACTTGCAGTGAATAGGTTTGACGGAGCATCTTCGCGCAGTATGATCGAAAGGGTTAAGGGAAGACCAAATAGAAAGAAAAGGAAATTGAGTACACCTTCACTACCGTTAGCAAAGAAGAATATAAAACCGAACAGGCAGATGGTAGTGTTTTCTCAAAAGTCATTTGATTGTTTAATATAAATGAATGAAAAAACTGCAGAAGTGATGGACGAAACGGGTTCAGTAAATCCAAAAATAGGGGAATGATCACATGCAGATATAGTTAATCTCGTAACAGATACTGAAGATGTAAATAGTGCGGAGGAGGGGAATGCAATTTTTGGTGTAGAAACTGATTGTGTACAAAAACTGCAAGCATCACAAAAAGAAGATAGCACTGTAGATTAAATTATTCATTTGAAAAAGAAGCATCATGATCCAGTGTCGGAACACGAAACTGAATATCCGTTTAAGGTATGCACTACAACCTAATAACCATTACTCTAATGAACCAATTTTGGCAGACTTCGTATGAAAGCATTTGGTTTGTAAGATATGTCCAGCATTGCCAGTGGTCGATTTCCCGCTAGATATTTGGTTCCACAAAACATTCTAGAAGCAATCGATGAATGTTGTAGTAAAGACACTAAAATGTGAGGAAACTACAATTGCTTTAAGCAACAATAATTTATTGGAGGATATATCCTTCAAATTTTGTTTCATGCGTGCAGGGATAAAGTTATCATACGAAAGGGCCATGTTGGAATAACCAGAGGTTGCATCAAGAGGATATTAAATAATGGTTGACTAGCTGACTCTCACCTTGATTGCTTTGCATTGATAATGGAAAGTAGGAAACTAACATCACCACATTTGTTTAAACCCTATGTCCACGTCTCCCTACTCCATTGGGAAATATTTCAAGCATAAGTGATGTGAATTACATGCAGACACTTTCACCATTATATTGGTCTACAAATCTGAACATGTTCTATCTGCAGTGGTTTAGGAATGAAAACTCCAAAACTTTTGTGAGGCACGTAATAAAGGATAACAGCAAAGGGTTTGGAGTTCATTTTAATACTAATAATTAATAAACAACATTAGACACTACTTGTTTGCAAGTTGCAGAAGCGCAAAATGGAAATTTTACGACTCCTTCCACAGCACCATACATATATTGTTGCTTATGACGTTGTAAGACTGGTTGGCAACTACCGATCTTTAATAGCTAATTTTAATATATTGTATTTAATGTAACCTGACGTACTTAATTAATTTTACGACATCGACATGCAGATTAATCATTTTGTCAGGGATGCCGGGGAAGCTTTTACGAGCAACTTTGTTGAAATGGTCACTTTCTATGAAAAAAAAACATACCGCTTCAAACAAATAGCGTAGATTGTGGTGTGTTCGTATGTAAATATATTGAAAAACTTGTACATATAAATAAGAGCTATTGGAGAGATCAATTGGGATGACAGACTCGTATGTCATTATTCAGAGTTTAAATTGCATACGAAATATGCAAAATGACATTGTCCAAACAATAATTGTAATTAATAATTTTTTTTGCTTGTAATTAGTAAATTTTATTGTCCAAACAGAATGGTTTTATCCAAGCATTATTTGTTATGCAATTTATGCAATCATGTATGGGTTATTCTAATCATTTAATTGACACACCATATTGGTGTTATTGGTGATATCACGCCTGATTGGAAGCATGTGATTAAGGCATGCTCAAAAATTTTACTTGTAGTACAAGTTTTGTTTCATATAAAATTTTTAAGAATAGAGACTATTTGGCTTCTTCTGATTTGAGGAACTGGCTACAATGTACTTATACTAAGCGAACATGTGATAGCCGAAACAATATGGAGATCAGATAATGAATTGTACAGTTCCCTAAACGTCCTCAACCGGGGCTTCTTCAACTGGGTTATCACCGGATTTTTGTCAGGTTATTGCGTACATCCGCCAATGGAAGAAAACATAATAGTCTTTCCATAACATGATAAAAACATAAAACCAGAGAAATATAATACCAACAAGCCTGAAATTGCACAAAAAAATCCTTACAAAAAATAACCATATGTATTTCCTCCTCATAACAAATACAACTCAGAATACACAAATGATATATAACACTCTGCTCTTAAATCGCATGAGCAATGATTTCAGTTTGTGAAACATATATAAAATATTTTATAATTCAACATAAAAGAACACTTAAGTTACTGTCGGATTATTACCAGATTAATTTGAGGTTATTTTCGGGTTACTTTGAAAGAACTCGTAAATAAACCTATAATAACCTAAAAATAACCCTAGAATAACCCCATTGTAACACCAAAACAACCTAGAATTGAAAATGGGATCACACTACTGCCTAAATATATCAGAATAAGCCAAGTATAGACCGAGAATAACCAAACCACAATTGGTTGTTACACTCTTTGCAATTTGTTATAACCAAACCACAATTGGTTGTTACACTCTTTGCAATTTGTTATATATCCTTTGATATTTAGTTGAAGACAGTATGGTATAATGAAAATTTGTAGGAACTAAAGGCCGGAAATGATTCCAATGATTCAATCGCAGACATTTTTCTTAAGTCTATTGTCCACAATGAGCAAGAAGCTTATGGAATCTATTGCACTTATGCACATCATGTTGGTTTCACTGTCCGGAAGGATCACAGTAATTATTGGTCTAATTCGAAGCAAACTAAGACGAAAGATTATACTTGTGGAAAAGTTAGTCGCAAGAGAGAGTCACAATCAACCAATATGGTAAAGTACAAAAAGCGGACACAAAGACTCGCTGTTAAGCCATGGTTCGATATAGTATCAATGTTGAGGGCAACTGGATCATTCAGAAATTTATAGAAAGTCATAACCACCCCTTGGCTGAAGCTGGAGATAAGCATATTCTGCGTTCCAACAGGAAGATCAGCGAGTTAAATGCAGATTTGCTAAGATCAATGACAGAATCCGGGATCAGAGCAGTGGATGCATTTAACTTTATTGCTTCAGAGGTCGGTGGTGTTGAAAACCTGGAATGTACGAAGCAGAATGCTTATAACTTTATTCAATGAGAAAGAAGTAGAATTGGAAAAGGTGATGTAAATTCTTTTTTACAACTCTTCGTGGAGAGGTAAAATGAGGATAACATGTTTGCGTGAGACTTACAAACCGATGAGGGCGGTAGACTGACAAGCTTTTGCTGGAGTGATGGGTCATGCCAGCTTGATTACGACTGTTTTAGAGATGTCGTAATTTTTTATACGAGCTACCGATTGAATAAGTATAATTTATGTTGTGCTCCTTTTGTAGGGGTTAACCACCACTGCAAAACGTTCTCTTCGGAGTAGGTTTTTTATCCGAGGAGACAATTGAGTCTTTCAAATGGTTATTCAAATCATTCATTCGAATAACGGATAGTAAGCATCTAATTTCAATATTTATAGATCAAGATCAAGCGATGTCAAAAGTCATCGAAGAATGCCTTCCAAGTACAAGGTATAGGTTATGTCATGGCATATCTACACGAAATTTCAATCGAAGGTCCATTGTGGTATGACTTACAAGGAGGTGAACAACCTATTTTATAAATGCATGACGAAGTGTGATTCTGAAGAGGAGTTTGATGAGACCTAGGCTTTATTGATTGATAGAGGAAACGTACACAGTAATGTGTGGTTGGATGAATTGTACAATATAAAGCACAAGTGGTCAACAGCATTTAATAAGGAAATATTTGTAATGGAATTTTATCAACGTAAAGAAACTGAATCCACAAAAAACATTTGTCACGGTGCATCTAAGCCAACAAGCTCTCTAACCGATTGCTTTATGGGTCTTGAAAATATAATAAAATCATGGAGAAGAAATGAGAAAGATGAAGATTTCAAATGTTCGCAAAATGTTATTACACCCGTAATTAAATATAGCCCAGCGTTGAGATAAGCTGCCTCATTTTATACATGGAAGCTGTACTTCATGCTTCAAGAAGAGTTACCGCATGAGCTATATAGAGTAACTGTGGAATTCTCATTTGAAAGTGAAGGCAATTTCTACGTAAAGAAGTTGGATAATCTGGAGACAAACAAACCCTCAATTGTTAAATATGATAGGTTTAATTGCGAGATCACTTGCAGCTGCAAGAAGTTTGAAATGATGGGGTTGCTTTGTGCTCACTCTTTACGTGTTCTCCATGCGGTAATTGTAACAAAAATCCCCGAAAAATATTTCTTATTGCGATAGTCCGTGAAAGAAAAGAAAGACATTTACAGTAGTTTCGGAGATAAACACCTGATGGACTTCCAAATGTCTGGCGGAACTTCAAGTGGTCATTTATTTCGATCACACGCGCAAAAAATTGCGTATCAACTTATTAATAAGGCGAAAGGAAATGAACGTATCGAAAAATATATGCTCGAGTCATTGAAAACGTTATCTACAGCTGTTGACAACTTACTAGCTGGGAAAGAATCTCAAACAAATACAAAAACCAAAATGAAAAAAATCACAAAATATAACATACAATTTGAATGACCCCGTAAAAAGGAGGCCAAAAGGAATACCTAATACGATGTTGAAAGGATATTGGGAGAAACATAAGAAAGCTAAGGGTATATATTTTTGCATGTCTTTAATGTATTATTCTCTGCAACGTTATTTCTCCCTCACTACAACTACTGCATACAGGAAAGGAGCAAGATATGTTCATGAGTCAGGAAGCACAAAAGAAATTCAATGCAAATATGTATGCAGCGCCTGATTTTCTGAGTCAAGTACAAAAACAAAATTAAACTTATTTTGTTGTCTGTACAAGTAAATTTCATATACCTAACGTTTACTTGTCTCTACTGCAGGAACACGTCACTACTTCTCCCTCAGTACAACTACTGTATACAGGAAAAGAGCAAGACGTGTTCATGAGTCAGGAAGCACAAAGGAAATTCGATGCAAATATGCATGCAGCGCCTGATTTTCTGAGTCAGGTACAAAAACAAAATTTAGACATATTTTGTTGTGTGTATAAGTAAATTTTATATGCCTAACGTTTACTTGTCCCTACTGCAGGAACATGTCACTACTTCTCCCTCAGTACAACTACTGCATATAGGAAAGGAGCAAGACATGTTCATGAGTCAGGAAGCACAAAGAAAATTCGATGCAAATATGTATGCAGCGCTAGATTTTCTGAATCAAGTACAAAAAGAAAATTCATACATATTTTGTTGCGTGCATAAGTAAATTTCATATGTTTAACGTTTACTTGTCTCCACTGCAGGAACACTTTACAGTGGAACCAACATATACCGAATTACCGATGCATTCCATTAGTGATATGTAATCCAACTGATGCAGGTAAGCCACTCCATACATGTTGTGCGTGAGGGAGCATGTTGATGCATATTTGAGCTTTTGATCAACATGGTCCATTGAAAAGTAAAAGGAGCGTTAACGTGTGTGCCTCATATAAATCTCATGCGGCAGGTATTAAACTGGAGTTGGAAAGATGATGTGAGGAGGTTTAAGAACGTTAAGAACAACATAAAACATGATTGTTGTATTCGATAACCAACGCAGTCATTTAAGGTACAACGCCAAGATGTTAATGAAATCTCAAGAACTAAATTGAAACCCGCGAATCCTTCGAAGCATGCATTCCAAAAAGGGTTTAGTGGTTTTCCCTTCTGCAAAGCATATTTCGAAGGATTTATGAGTTCCCATTTATTGCTTGATATTTCATTAACATCTTGTCGTTGCACCTTAAATGACTGCGTCGGTTATCGAATACAACAATCAAGTTCTCTGTTGCTCTTAGTGTTCGTATACTTCCCTTTCACAACATCTTTCCAACTCTAGTTTAACACCTGCCGCATGAGATTTATACTAATTTGCATCGACATGCTCCTTCCTGCACAACATATATCGAATGGCTTACCTGGATCGTCTAGATTGATCGAGATTTTCGATGTGGAAATATAAAACATTTTGTATATGTTTCACAAACTGAAATTCTTGCTCGTGATTTAAGAGCAGAGTGTTATATATCATTTGTGTATTCTGAGTTGTATTTATTATGAGAAGGAAATAAATATGGTTATTTTTTGTAAGGAATTTTTTGTGCAATTTCTGGCTTGTTGGTATGATATTTCTCTGGTTTTGTCAGTCTATGTTTTTATCATGTTATGGAAAAACTATTATGATTTCCTCTATTGGCGTATATACGCAATAACCCAACAAAAAACTGGTGATAACACAGTTGAAGAAGCCCCGGTTGAAGGACATTTAGGGAACTGTACAATTCATTATTTGATCTCCATATTGTTTCGGCTATCACATGTTCGCTTAGTACAAGTACATTGCAGTCCAGTTCCTCAAATCAGAAGAAGCTAAATAGCCTCTATTCTTAAAAATTTTATATGAAACAAAAATTTTTTAGCATGCCTTAATCACATGCTTCCAATCAGGCGAGATATCACCAATAACACCAATATGATGTGTCAATTAAATGATTAGAATAACTCATACATGATTGCATAAATTGCATAACAAATAATGCTTGGACAAAGTCATTCTGTTTGGACAACAAAATTAACTAATTACAAGCCAAAAAATTTACTAATTACAATTATTGTTTGAACAATATCATTCTGCACATTTTGTATGCAATTTCAGCTCTGAATAATGACATACGAGCCTGCCATCCCAATTGATCTCTCTAATAGCTTTTATCTATATGTACAAGTTTTTTAATATATTTACATACGAAAACACCAGAATCCACGTTATATGTTTGAAACGGTATGTCTTTCTTCATAGAAAGTGGTCATTTCAGCAAGTTGCTCGTAAAAGCTCTCCCGGCATCCCTAACCAAATGATTAATCTGCATTTCGATGTCCTAAAATTAATTATGTCATGTTACATTAAATACAATATATTAAAATTGGCTATTAAAGATTGGTAGTTGCCAACCAGTCTTACAACGTCATAAGCAATCAATATATGTATTGTGTTGTGGAAGGAGTCGTAAAATTTCCATTTGCGCTTCTGCAACTTGCCAACAAGTAGTGTCTAATGTTGTTTATTAATTATTAGTATTAAAATGAACTCCAAACCCTTTGTTGTATCCTTTATTACGTGTCTCACAAAAGTTTTGGAGTTTTCATTCCTAAACCACTGCAGATAGAACACGTTTAGGTTTGTAGACCAATATAATGGTGGAAGTGTCTGCATGTAATTCACATCACTTATGCTTGAAATATTACCCAATGGAGTAGGGAGACATAGACATAGGGATTAAACAAATGTGGTGATTTAGTCTCCTACTTTCCATTATCAATGCAAAGCAATCAAGGTGAGATTCAGCTAGTCAACCATTATTTAATATCCTCTCGATGCAACCTCTGGTTATTCCAACATGGCCCTTTCGTATGATAACATTACCCCTGCACGCATGAAACACAATTTGAAGGATATATCCTCCAATAAATTATTGTTAGTTAAAACAATTGTAGTTTCCTCACATTTCAGTGTATTTACTACAACATTCATCGATTGCTTCTAGCATGTTTTTTGGAACCAAATATCTGGCGTGGAAATCGACCACTGGTGATGTTGGACACATCTTACAAACCAAATGTTGTAATACAAACTCTGCCAAACTTTGTTCATTAGAGTAATCGTTACTAGGTTGTAGTGCATATCTTAAACGGATATTCAGTTTCGTGTTCCGACACTGGATCATGATGCTCCCCTTCCAAATGAATAATTTCATCTACAGTGATATCTTTCTTTTGGGATGCTTGCAGGTTTTGTACACAATCGGTTTCTACACCAAAAATTGCATTCCCCTCCTCCGCACTATATACATCTTTAGTGTATGTTGTGAGATTAACTATACATGCATGTGATCGTTCCCCTATTCTTGGATTTACTGAACCCGTTTCGTCCATCACTTTTGCGGTTATTTCATTCATTTCCATTAAACAATCAAATGAGTTTTGGGAAAGCACTACCATCTCCCTGTTTGGTTTTATATTCTTCTTCGCTAACGGTAGTGAAGGTGTACTCAATTTCCTTTTCTTTCTATTTGATCTACCCTTAACCCTTTCGATCATACTGCGCGAAGATGCTCCGTCAAACCTATTCACTGCAGGATTTGTTACACGGTGATTGTTATCTTTGGTCGATGTATTCACTCGATCTTATAACTCTGATATTTTGTTATCTATATTGATGAGACGGAGTTCATAGTGGTTTAAAAGTTTGAAAGAAGCTTCTGTTGATGTAATATTAAATTCTATAGTTCAACTAAGCGAACATTAATGGCCGTATGGGTGTTTTTTTCTTGTGGGCTGCTCTAATATTGAACGGAAGGTTTATCATCACATGCAATTGGTGTCTGTGCAGTTGTTTGAGAGTCCTTTTGTGGCATTCCGATCATATGTCTTCGTGTTCTTACAACTGGAGGAGCCAGTAAATGGAGCTCATCCTCTTTGACATTCGTAAAAAAATCAAATATCTACTGAGAATATAAGATAGACGATATCAACATAAAACCGGAGTGACAACGTCATGAATGTAAATGACTAACCTGTGCAGGGGTCAGCCTCGTGAAGGCTATGTGAATATGTGATGGGCTTCATCCCAGGCGTGTGGGCCACCTGAGCATTTGAGGACTAGCCTCAGAAGCAATAAGTATGATCAATGATGTTCGCTCATAAAACCAGAGTTGTATATAGAGAAAGATAAATCAGTAAATTATATAGTTCCAAATACACATGTGAACGCATATTTCGGGACAACACTAACCGTAAGGAGAAAAACAAAATCACTCATGTATTCCAGAGGTTGGTCCCTCTTAATTTTAATGGCGCAAGAATTGATTTGCTCAATGAGAAATTCACATATTGTAGCAAGTTAATTAAAAGTAGGAAATTCAGATACATCCTCACAGAGTGTGTATAGATCCATCGACACTCTCAAATTGCTAGCGGGAAATATTAAATTTGACAACAAAAACTTCAGAAAATCCCTGACAAAGTTAGTCGAAGTCTCCTCTTGAGAAACTTTCAGTAGGTTGGCTTTTATTTGTCGGTCATTCACCGAACAGTAAGGTAGTGTATTCCACTTAGCTGGTGGTCCTCTTTTAGGCATGCCTATGAGTAAGGCAACTTCATCAGGATCAAATCTAAGCTATTTCCCGCCCACTTTGAAAACCATTCGCTGATTATCCCATAATTTTAATATGTGGACAATGACAACATGTTGTTGACGGTATGGAGGAAGTTCAAAGAATTGCACCATATTCAGTGCTCGCAGTCCAGGTCTCCTCCGAAATCGCAGGCCGAATGTGATCAAGAACTTTTCTGACGGATGATGGACGACATCTACAATTCAGGGCCTTTGGGTTCAAAAACTTGCGTGAACATAGTAGTAACAGAAGCTTAAGGATACCATTTTGGTCATATAGTAAAGACACGATGAGGTCATAACCTCACCAGAATAATGTAGATATACTCCTAGAAATAAAATAACGCAATAACCCATCAATAAACCATCGCTGTGCGGGTTATTTTGAAAGTATTTCGGGGTTATTTTCGTCCAGTATTTCAACTGTCACAGTACATTGCAGAAATTTTATTGGTGGTTATAAGGCAACATACAAAGTTACCTTGAAATGGTGAGCTGGCTCTGGATGGTCTCAAGATCCTTCACAGTATTTGCACTCACCATTTCTTTACGATCTTTCATTACCGTATTCAACGGCTACTGGATAGACAATCTGAATCCCAAAATAAAACTGTAGTTCGCAGGAGAAAACCCTAGCTTAGTAACGAAGAGGTATCTTCCTCCCAATCACATCTGTACCTTCCGAAAATGGTTAGACAATGTACCACCCCGCCGATTACGTTGTACGTAAAAACATCCCAGGCATATACCCCTGTTTTAACCCGGCAAAAACCCAATAGTACCCCCGACAATACAGCATTAACCCCATAATAAGTTGGGAATAACCCCCTCTCCACCTGCAGTACCCTACTAAAGCAATACACATTCAGTACTCCTGGAATACACTGTGAGTACTCCAAATATAATCCCGAGCGGCAATCCACGTTCACGCCCAGTTACCCCTGCAGGACTCCCGGAATACTCCCCCAGTCCCCATTAAGTACTCCTGGAATTATCTCCTCCAGTACTCCCGCAGAACCCCCTCAGTGCACACGCCATACATAAGCAGTACCCGCGGAATACTCCCCCAGTCCCCGCTATGTACTCCTGGAATTGTCAGTTGCACCGCAAACGCAGTACTCAATCAAGCCCCCGGAATACTCCGTAAGTGCACTGAAGGTACTCCAAAAATTTTTGCCCGCCAAAGCCACGCAGCCATGACTGGGAGTAACCCCTCAGTACACCGATAGTCCTCCATAAATAATCCTGGTGTAATTTCAATACTCCAGCACTCTCATAACAGAGGAATAACTCTCCTGTACCGCGGACATGCTGACGTTTATTTATGAGATATTTCCAGCATATGACTTATTTGAGCTTTTCGCATTAAAAGACCCGAAACACGTGATATTTTTAAATTATTCCTGGGTTATCTATAGTAATTTATTATGCGGAAGGCACTAGCAGAAGTTATTAATTCTGCTCATGTTTATCAGAGATTCATTAAGTTAACCATTATGTGTATGTTATTTTAATATTATGGAAAGATTAGCAAAGGGAAGTTATTATTTCTGTGATCAATAATATAGTTAAGTCATTTTTTTTTCTCATGTTTAGCAGACAATCACTAATATCAGTGTGAACGAACACATCACATATATTATCACAATATACAGTAATATTAAACTAATGTCCAGTTAATGTAAATATAACGATATTTACCCCAAAAACACAGATATTTACGACCAGTGATGTATCACAAATATTTACCCCAATACACAAAACTAATTTCAAGTCAATGTAAATCTACAAATTTCATAGGCAAGCTCTGCCCTGAATCGCGGCATGTGAGCTTGCCAATTCAAATTCGACTTCCACTTCAATTTACCCTTCTTTACAGCTATTTCCATATATTTACATACAAATAAACCGCAATCAATGTTGTTACTCTGTCTGGGAAGGATTTTGGGTGACAAAATTTTCCATTTTGTCGGGTCAGAAGGGAATACTTTTCAGTGTCATTCAGTAGATGTTTAATCTGCAAATAAATCTGTTAGTATGAATCCGTCACAGCAAAGACAGTGAAAGAATTTCTTAAAAAATAAAATATTTCAGCCTCAGTCTGCTTACAACATCACGGTTGACAGCAACATACATTTTTTTGGGCAGAGAATAAAAAAATCTCCACTAGCAGGTATGAGGATTCCCCACTATTAGAGTCCAGTGTTCATTATGAATTATTGGAATCAAAATCAAATCTGCACTTTCCACAAAATCAACTGTGATATGACTAACAGATCTTTTCATATTATGAACTCTGTAAGCCTGAAGAAAATAGAAAAAGCACAATGACTTCATAAGTTCTATCATGATTTTTTATGAAATGATGGGAGCTTGGATGTGTACCCAATGTACGGAAGATACATAAAAGTAGGGTCTGTACAACTCGGGTGACTAGGAACACTTGCTTTCCATTATAATTGTAAACATGTCAAAGTGATCAGGTCCCAATTCTTCATTTCTCCACAGTGTTTCAACTTTCTTTCGACCTATCCGAATAAAACCCCACTCAAGTAACATATCATCACTGCATTCAATGAAAGTGCTTAGTTAAATTTAAGAACAAGAAACACACGAGAAAAATAACACTAAAATGGATCACGAATGTGGCACATTGATGCATGTAGTTGGTCAAGTAGAGTTAAATACCTCGCCCTATATTTATTGAAATATACATCAATAACCTATTGCATGTATGCAGGAATGAGATCTCGGGTAGGGAAATCGACAACTGGATGATCATCAACCAATGGTGCTATGACTGCTTCAGTATGGGGGTGACCTTCGTATAAAATAAGTGCATTCTGGACATCTTCCTCCACAACTACATCATCAGCAGCAGCCATTGTTGTCATCTCTGCCACCTCTTCCCCACCTTCCTCAGGAATAATAATTGGCTGCATAAACACAGTGCCTGTTATGTCAGGGATATCTGTCAAAATTGGTTGTTCAGACGTGGAGTCAGTTTTCTTTGTCTCTTCGGAGGCCTGCAAAGAATCATGTATATGTTGCACTAGATAATCTAATTTACACTTAGGGAAACCTTCAATTTCCTCTTGTGATCTCCCCTTCTTGCTATATGTTAGTGTCACCGTGGAAATAAATTTTCTTTTTCTTCTTGTACTTATGGGATTTACATATTCCTTACCGCCTTTATCTAATATTTCTTTTATTTCATAAATGTTAGTCTTGACCTCTCCAATCTTGAACTCAATATCATTCAGACAACTATTTACAGACTCTTTGAAATCAAATAAAAATTTATGTTGTCCCGCAGCATTTGTACGATATCTTCTGTTGTCATGTTGCCCTGTCCAAATGTCTCTAAATGTCTCAGTAGAGATACCTTCACTGGGGACCACCGGAATAGCAGGATGAAATCAGGGGACAGTGGTGCGGGGTGAGCTTGGGGTAGTGGGATTGGAAGAGAGATTAAGTCACTTTCAGCGCAAATAAAACGTGCTTGTATTTCAAATCGGCAAAATAATCCAAAATCTGCAATTACATTCAAACTTCAGCACAACTGAAATAAAACTGTCTATTTCCACAATCAACAGAACAAGCTAAAAGAACCATAAACTCTAAACAAGAAATATATTACTGACCTCAGTAGTGGTGAGCCTCCTGAAGGCAAGATGAATCTTGGC
Organism: Papilionanthe hookeriana x Papilionanthe teres; assembly: GCA_022702705.1. Classification (NCBI taxonomy): domain Eukaryota; kingdom Viridiplantae; phylum Streptophyta; class Magnoliopsida; order Asparagales; family Orchidaceae; genus Papilionanthe; species Papilionanthe hookeriana x Papilionanthe teres. The sequence continues at coordinate 63,540,151 of CM040425.1, read as the reverse complement.
TGGGCTTAAGCCAGCATTTCTTGGCCACCTCAGCATCCGAGCCTGGCCTCGGGAACTGCAGGGAGTACCAAAGAGGTACGCTCATAAAACCACATACTGCGCAAACACAGATAATACAAAAATTAATATGAGGGCAATATAAGAAATAAAGTTTACGGAATATTCGATAATACTCTCGCCGTTAAAAGGAAGACAAATCCATTTAGGTAGGCCAATGGCTGATCCATCTTTATCTTAATGGCACATGCATTGACTTGCTCAATCAGGTAGTCACATATAGTTGTCGGCCAATTAAATGAACTAAAAGAATCCAAATCGTCAGCAAACTTTGAAAGCAATACGGGCACACCAAAATTGCTTGACTGGAAAAATAAATTTGAAAGCAAGAACTTAATAAACAACTGTTCAAAGGCACTGGATGACTATCCAGCGACACCTTCAGTAGTTCAGTCTTTGTCTTCCTCCCATCCATCAAGTTAAGGGATTGCTGCTTCCAGCTTGTTGTTGGTCCTCTGTTAGGCATTCCAATCAGCAAAGCAACCTGATTTGCATTAATACTAACCCTATTTCCACCGAATCTGAAAAGCAAATGATCAATATCCTAGCAATTCAATATGTGCATGGTTAGGATATGATCTTGAGTATATGAGGGGAGTTCAAAGAAATGATGCACGTTCATTTCCCTCAGTCTTCTCCAGTTTTTCTCGGACACAGTCGGCCGAACCTTCTCTAGTACATCTCTAAATGTTGAAGAGCGGCATCTGCAAGTCATACCCTTCTTGTTCATCAACCTACATGAGTACGAGATAATTAATTAACAAACCCTAGATTAAAATTACCAAAATAGAACTGAAGAATAACCCTATCTTAAATTTAAATAACCAACCGTAAACCCTAAATAATCCACGAATACCCTACAATAATCCAATAATAAGCCTAAACTAATAGACAAAAAACTCGTAAATAACCTTCACAATAAACTTAAAATAACCTAAATAATACAAACAGCAGTAACCCTTGAAACACCCAATACTGGTCTGATAATAACTCCCAGGAAACGCCTATACTCTATCAAAGATGAACTCATTAAGTACACCAGCAAAACCCAAATATAACCCCAAAACAAACAGCAAATAGCTGTCTCTGTAAACCCAAAACAAATTGCATACCCCCACAATAACCCAATGAAAAGCACGTAAATAAATCTTCAAAACCAAATAATAACTCGATAATAAACTAATACTAATCCAGAAGAAATCGTAAACTAAATCCAGCAGTCAGAATAACCTAAAAATGAACTCCCAGATAAACCCTAATAACTTCAACTGCCTATAACAAAGAATAACCTTGTAATAAGCTAAATATAACCTAATAATAACCTCTCTCAACAACCCTCAATAACCCGATAATAACTCGATAATAACTTCCCCCTTAAACCCAAAATAAAATGACTGTAGTACATAAATAACCCAATAATAACTCGGCATAATCCGGATACACTAAATAACCCAGAATAACCCAAAAATAACTCAATAATAACCAAAGAATTAACTACTAATACATGTTGTTTAGAACCAAACTTTACCTCAGAATAACCCAAGAGTAAACCGAAAATAACGGAATGAAACGATCAATTATACCAGGACAGCCTCCCAGCGTCATTGGTCCTCCTCTTCGCCTGCTTCTTCTTCCTTTCTTTCTTCTTATTCGCTTGTTCCTCCTTGGGTTTGTTGCCCTCTTCCGCCCTAATCAACTCTTCCAACTGCGTATTCTGTTGAAGATCCAAATGCGTTTTCTCCACAACTTCTTTCAACTGCATATTTTTTGGGTCATCCATCTCCATCTTCATCTCCATTTTCTTACTCCGACAACACTCACCTTCGAACCCTAGCACAGCGGCGAAAACCCACTGGAATGATGCTTGGAAGTGTTTACAGCCCGTTTCTAGGAAGCCGAAAGGGTTATATGCCAGCAGTTTTTCTCGTCCCTCTAAAAGTCGGGATACTCCATAATGCGAAACAACAACGGGCCGGGTCGGGCCAAATTAAATTTCTGTTTTTTTTTATTTACGATTTTTTAAATATTTTGGGCCGTGGGACCCGCCATTACCGGTGGCGGGTTTTGATTGGACTCCGGAAGCTCACTGCGTCCGGAGTCCGGACGGAAAATTTTCGCCAATAATTAAGGTATAAAATATATTTTTGTACTTTAAATTTCGAAGACAATTTTTATAAATAGAGGAAATTGAAACATTACCCATTTAAATTTGTTCATTAACATAATTTTAATTATAAAAAATATAAAGAAAATGAAAACGAATTTACTGTTTCTGACACCTGTGTGAAAAATTTGTCGTTTGATCTTTTCTCCCGCCGTCCCCGGGAAAACGTAAGAGAGGGTTTTCCTCTCCTTCAGTTTTTTCGAGTCCAACGAGACAAAGATAAGAGGGAGCGAGAGAAAGAGAGGGTGAGAGACAGAGGGAAAGGAGGAAAAAGAAGAAGCTAAAAAAGAAGCAGGAGGAAGAGTTTACCGTATCGCTACAGGAGCATTCGACCGAGCAATCCTCTTGTGTCGTCGACGAACTGAGAAAGAGAAGAAGGGAGGAGGCGAGCCCTCCTCACGCTTTCTAGATCGAAAGCGAGGGAGCTGAAAGAGAAATCAAGTGATATTCCCCATTTACGCTCATTCCGCATGTGAGAAGCTCCACCGAGAGCTTGGGGAGGAAGAACGGCTCGTTGGAGCCTTTTGCATCCAGGATGCATTTATTTAGAAAGTTAATTCCGAAGTAATTTAATTAATTTTAAAAAAACTCTAATTTAAAATTTTAAATTATAGTGCTTTAAGAATAGATAAATTGATAAGAGAACTTTGCTGCAGGAAAGAACTTAGATATGAAAATTAATTTAAATATTTAATTACTAATTATATAATTAAAATTAGTATAAAAGCCAAATTAAATTGTTTCTAAGTGCTGCAATATTTTATAGTATTTAGTAATACTAATTGATGAGATAATTTAATATTAAGATAAAAATATGGCTGAATCAATTAATTATATGTTTCAAAAAAATAAAAGAAATTTGGATGACTCAATATATATAGGTACGTGTGAATGTTTATATAATTCAATAATTAATTAATTCACTAAATAAATTATAAATGAATAAAAGTAATAATAATAAAGATTAGAAATGAATAAAGAGTTAATCATGTTTTGCTATTATAAATGCGCCTAAAGAATAGTTTCACCTGATAAAAAGAACATGAGACTTCTGACTACATTATAGAGGTGAGTAAATATATTTTTATTTTATAATAGATTTGTTAATTTATATACATTTTTTATTGATTCTCAGTTTTTATTTTTTTAAATATAAAAGTTCATATTTTTCTTTTGAAATTACATTATACAGGCGGATAAATATGTTTTTAGTTTATAATAGATATGTTTATTTATATACATTTTTTTATTAATCCTCTGTTTTTTATTTTTTAAACACAAAAGTTCATGTTTATTCTTTTGAACGATAAATCTAAGAAAAGAAATAAAATATGATATATGCAAGCATATGGCAATTACTCCTTAATAGTATTGCTAAGGGAATGTTAAAAATTAAAATAAAAATAAATGCTTAACTTTATGGCGAGTTATAAAAAGTTAAATGTATATATGTTAAAAGTATACATTTCAAGGGTAACTCGAATAATGAGGTATAACAGAAATAAAAAGAATTAAATGAAACTGATTATTTTTATTGTTTTGTTTTTACTGCTCATAATCTTTTTATAATTTGCTGCATTTTTACAAAATAATTTAAAACACAATAATTATAATTTAGAAACATTTGTCCATTGAATGATTTTAACTACAGTTGCTAACATTTTACAAAAAAATCAGATTTAAGCTACATGTGTACTTTACATGTACAAGCATCAAATTGTGGAGGCTGATAGATTAATGTTAGTTTTTATGTTTTGTCAGTTATAAATATTTAAAAATTTGTATGAACTGGTTGTAACTTAAATTTTATAGATAAAATGACTTTTTTATGTTTTGAATTTCTTTTAGTTATAAAATGAAACTTTTAGATAGTTTTCCTCCGTCCGACCGATAAATCCCGCCTTGATAGTTCTAAACTCCTGTGTCGGGTCATAGAACAAACCCTCAAAATATCTCATTATTTAAAAACAAAAAATTATGTTGAACACTCAAGTATGTTGATGTATATGATTCTAAAATAGTTTTAAATTTATTTTTAAATATTCTTTTCAAGGAAAATGTATAATTAATTATTATAATAATAGGCCTTTGAAATTTTATCTTGCATCAATCTTTTCCTACTTGATAAATTATACTACACAAAACTTCATCGTTTCACCGTCTGCCCGTTGTTTTCAGTCGAGACAGCCATTGAACTCGTCAACCTGCTGTCAAATAGGAGGATCTGCCTCCTATACCCTTCCAAATGT